>OW240913.1:293825615-293886332 GCA_933207985.1 Pelobates cultripes | reverse complement strand
AAAAAAAAAAAAAAAAAGACAATTACAAATGTACAAGCTAAGAGCAAAAAAAAAAACAAAACAAAAAAAACGGCAGATTAAAAAAAAATACAAGCCTGAGAAACCAATCAGAAAGCAAAAACTACGGTAATCTAGGTAAATATGTCCTAAGAACAAGAGACCTGTAATGTGAGAAGATTTGCTTTAAAAAAAAACAAAAAAAAAAAAACTGTTGAACTACAATAACTTTTATGGTCTGTCTATAAACGTAATGTGTACTAAATTATGGTCAAAAACATAATGGTCAAAGAACAATTATCTCCACCCTGCATTACCGTATTTGTCTGCCTGTGACAAAGTGTGTTTTTAGCTGGAAAACAATGTGGCTCGTCCTCATTCACAATCTGACTACACCGATTCAACTTCTCCCTGATTCCATTAATGCTTAGCTGGGACGTCGTAAAAAAGATGTCCTCTCACATTTAACCTTCATAGCTATTCTTCACTGCATTAGATATAAGTGACTGCATTAACCTAAATAGAATCTGAAAGCTATATATATGCACTCTGCTTTAATCAGTTTGCTGTGATAGCTGATTTAATGGGATCATAGTTGGGAAAGGCAAGAGCCTTTTGGAATTACGCTAGTTTCCAAGCACCAAATTTTGTGCATTTTACATATGAATGAATGGACATTTAAATTAATATTTTCAATGTGATTACATTGACAAGATACTGCAGTATGTTGCAATAGCAGACTGAAGTCTGCACAGTCTTTATCAATTGGTGTTTGTTTTTGCAACCAAAATTCGTATAAAACTGGTTTTATTCCACCCTCGAAGTAGGTGGAGACTGAGTCCTACTGGACCTTTTTGGGCTGTGCATGTTTTCCCATTAATTGGCAGCCTAAAGGAGAGAATCAGGCATCGTCTATGACAAGAACATGTAAGATATCACAAAAATTCCAGATTTTCTACACAGCATCTCCTACAGGAATAGTTAAAGAATGTGATAATTAAAATTAAATTTTATTTCCAAAAGGCATTTTTTTTTTAATGCTCAGAATTCATTGTTGCCAAATATATTTGCACAAATATTTACTTAAAAAAAGGTTTGATGGGCGGGGCCGGACCGCCGAGCTGGACGGTCGCAAGCAAAAGAAGCTCCTGCTACACAGCACCAAATATGACTAAAAAAACATATCTTTCACCAAAAAAAGCTGACCAACAGCAACAGTGCCCAAAGTAGATGGCCTGCTGGAGCCAGGGAGAGGCTGGCTTATCAAGCTGCAGTCCCCTGGATGAGAAAACTTTGTTGTCCCAACTGGGGCCTTCTCCGGCGGTGAGTGGGGCAGACGGCCGCAGCCCCACTATCCTGCAACACAGCGCCCAGCCTGGGGCTTGAACCTGGACCGGGGGGGGGGAGGGATCCCGGTCCTCACCCGGAGGCATGGCAGCCAGAACACAAAGGCGCCACCGTCACACTCGAGGGCCCGATCGCATCACATAAGATGGCGGCTGCCACGTGCGCCAGAGTCAGCAGAGGGGAACACATAACAGCGGAGCTCAGAACATCCAGTAAAACAAACAGGCACAGGCCCAGGGGGTCAGAGGAGTTGGTGGCTCTACTTCATCGCAGCTCACCAAGCGATTTCCTACCTGTACAGGCAGCGAGCCGCAAGAGAGGCAAGCAGCAGCGGAGGCCTACAGAACCCAAAGCGGCGGATGCACCAGTATGCCGGGACTCCGCTCCACACTCACCCCCGCCAACAACTGATGACCCTGCCGCCGAGCGAAGAACTCCCACAGAAGGGCTGACCACACACCTGCCCCACGCACTCCCTACAGAGCGGCAGGCCCGAAGAGGGCCACACAGTGACACCCAGCAGCATGCCAGAATATGCAACACCTGAACATTAATCTCGGAGAACACTCTCCTCCCGATGCCCAACAGAGGCAAGCTCAAAAGAGAGAGACATCGCTGGAACCTCAGCCTTAAAGGACACTAACACCGGGTCCACCATGCAGACGGTTCCTGAAGCGTGTGCTGACTTACAAACTTTTGATCAGCCAGGGTGATATACTTGTAGATTGCTGCCCAGCCTTAGCATGTTTAAGTTTGAATATAGCTTACCGCACAAATCTTTTTTGTTTTAACACATATAATTACTAGCATTGATGGTACCTTAAAAATGAGGAATTAACCAACCTTCACTCATGCATAACCTGCAATAGAAATGTCTTAATCTATAGTGTTAATTATATGTTCCCCACTCTGCCTGTACTTGTAACATGTATCCTGCCTCCTCGGGTGAGCAACCTGGGAGTACTCCCGGATAAGCAACACCATCACACAAAACATAGTATATGACCTAGCTACTTTCACTAGCATCGAGCTATACTGGTTATTAACCCTTCTTAGCCTAAAGAATAACCTAAATCACTAAGCATGCTTATATATATGAAAAATGTGCCTGATAAACATATGTCCCGCATGTCAAGCGGAGGAAAGTGCCTAAGGACTGCTTTTGGGGCACCTCAGACCTGCCTGTGACATTTTTGTGCACTGCAAAAAAAAAAGTAAAAAAAAAAAAAAATTTTGATACAGAACTAGGTTGCCTGCTGGTATCAATGCTTCTACAAATGGCTCTTATGGAGTTTAGATTGTCCTTTTTTGTACTACAGATACCAATGCTATTATCTTTATTCTCTTTTTAAGCATACTTTTGTGGTATCTTTTTATTAATATTTACATAAATAATTATTCTTTAAAATGTTTAGTATAAATCATTTAGCATAGCCCAAATGGAAAATAACAGGAGTCCAGATGGTAGCAGACCATATTCCAGTGATTCTCGGAAAACACTCCATAAAACACTTGAAGAGACCAACATATGGAGTAACAAACATTAAGCAAAAAAGCAATATATAGCAGCTAAAGCATAAACAATAGAAAGCTCTATTTGAAAAAGATCCAATGTATTTATTCTCCCTCAGAATATTATAACGAACTATCTAAACTATTGCTACCTAATCCAATCTCGTGAACTACCAATAGTCCACAGACCAGTCAAGTGACACAGTGGTGCAGTGTGACAGGGTGTCCCTCAATCCTCCAGATCAAATCATCAGCTCTGCTACCTGGTGTCAGGAGAATTGAAAGGGACTGTTGTGTGAGCCAGCTCACGCGGTGAAAATCAGGGCATTGAACCCATATACCAGTGCATCAGCAGCACTCTGGTGCATACTCTACATAGCTGGGAGCCTGGAACAATCCTCTGTGCGACTGGGCACACAGCTGCGATGCTTGTCTGGTCATAATCCTCCCCTCCTTTATGATGTCAGACCTTAAAAAAAGCTAGCAGGTCTGATTATGGACATACCTATTTGATATGTGGGTCATTTTTTATTACTTAATCTTAGAAATATTAAAGAACTTTGGACTTTAGTCTTTTTTCAACCTAGACTACTAAGTACTATCCAGACTTGGGGCCCCCATTTAACACTATGCAGTATCTAATCAACAGTGGTTGAATTTTTCTAGTCTGGCTATTTCGTTCTAAATCTGGCAAGTCTCTTGTCGATTCTTTAAAGTTCCTAATTTCAATAAAAGATACACAAACACAGGAAATGCAATTCAATAAACTGAAATTTGACCAGTGAAATGCAAATTGTAGGCTAAAATTGGCAAACTGAAAACAATCTCCAACTAAGTTATGCTTTCAGCTTTCTTATTTTGGCTCAAAATGCTCAATACCCAGGTGAAGTGTTAATAACCAGTTTGGTGAGTTATCCTGTTTCTTGCAAACAATTGTTTGAGTGCACTCACTTATGCCATGTTGTGTTAAACTACATACTCCGTTGTAGAGAGGAACGGTCACTTTCCAGTATTTTAAATTATTATATTTATTTAATTTTTAATAAATAAGCGTTTGTTAAATATGAAAAGATAAAATTAAAATGTAGTAAGCCACACATCTTTATTCTGCAATTGGGCACCTCCAGCTTCCTGTCAATCACGGTTATAAGTTCTGTCCTCTGTACCCGGCAGTCCGAGCATACAGAGAAGAGGAAAAAATAATCAATGTTTCCATTTATCGTCTTCATTTGGAATGTTTGCCTTGACTATGCCTGCGCTGAAATGGATTGTCATATCATTTGCGAAATCTTTCTTACAAATTTAAAAGGGACAGTTCCCCTTTAAAGCATGTATTTAAAATTAAATCTGAGATAAAATTTTCACATGTAAGGATGCTTGAGAAGTGAGCACTGATACCAACTGTACAGTGCTACGGAATCTGATCGAGCTATATAAATAATAAAATAATAATACAGTAATAGAAATTAACTTTGTATCATTGCAAAGTATTCAGTGGGTATTAGGAAAAATGTTCCAATTTATGATTACGAACAGCACAAATCAAGTGCATATTTCTCCACAGCATCTGACTTGAACAAATCACACATACTTCATACAAGAGGCAATTATAAAATAGTCTCATAATTAGTTATAGAGTAAATTATAAGGGAAGAAAACCCTTGTGATTGTAGAAAAAACATGCAAATTAATAAATATGAGAGGTATACTTTGTCTTAAATTATTCAACAAACCAGATTAATGCTCTACAGCTAGCCAAAAATACAGCTTAACATGAATGGTCATTAGTTCTGCAAAATAAACAAGGACAAAACTAGTGTTCGCATGTCCAATACCTGCAATTGCAGGTTCCCCTGCCTCGTTCTTACAGTTAATGAATACAGTGTGAAGTGTCTTAAAACAGTTTGAGAAACTTATTTTATACGTATTTTTCTCAAGCCATTTTTGTGAATCGGGAGACACAGATTGGCTGAGTGTGTCAGCTGACAGCTCTCAGCCAACCAACGGTGTCCTTGCCTTTGGCAGCCATATTCTTCTGTTTTAAACTTTTCAGCAAACAAAAGGACAAGGGTCACCACCCCTCAGACTCGTGTCTGACTGCCTCTCTGCTATTTCCAACTGGATTGCAGCTTATTTCATTAAACTAAACCTGTCCAAAACAGAACTTCTGGTCTTCCCTTCCTCAAGTGTTGCTTCTCCCTTGTCTGTGTCCCTCCAAGTCAATGGCACTACCATCCGCTCTACCTCTAAGGCTCACTGCCAAGGTGTTCTCTTTGACTCCGACCTCTCCTTCAGCCCTCATGTCCAATCAATCGCCAAATCCTGCCGCTTCCATCTCAAAAATATTGCGCGCATCTGACCATATTTAACACCTGATACGGCAAAGGTGCTTGTCCATGCCGCTGTCTTCTCTCGCCTTGACTACTGTAATCTACTTCTCAGTGGTCTTACGCGTTCCCAACTTGCCCCCGTTAAAGTCTATAATGAACGCAGTGGTGATGCTCATCTTCCTGTCCGCCTGCACCTCCAATGCCTCTCCCCTTTAAGTCGCTACATTGGCTTCCCGTAAGATATAGCATTAAATTTAAGATCCTGATACTTGCTTACAAGTCTCTACGCAATGCTGCTCCAACCTACTTATCCTCACTAATACACAAATATGTCCTGTCTAGGCCCCTACGTCTAACCTCTGTTCGAACTCCTACCTCTGATGCTCACCTTAAAGACTTCTCTAGGGTTGCACCGTTCCTATGGAACAATCCCTCTGTTCCTGTGTGTCCAACTCGTCTGGTTACAAATACTTGTCTGTTAGTCCATCTATTGTACAGCACTACGGAACTTGTTGGCACTTTATTAATAATAATAATAATACAAATAATAAAGACCTGGCTCTGACACTTAAACCATTTATGAACAGTTTACCCCATAGTCTAACTCCTAAAGGTGTGCCAGCAACATTCTGGCACCATAACTTCTTTCGATTAAGTAGTTATGGTGCCCAAACTGGCCCTTTAACCAGTATGTGTAAAATGCCTCTCAATAGTTCATAACTCAAAGGTAAAGTCCTGGTTTTGGTCCCCTGTACCACCATTCCGGTTCTGTTTCCAGTTCTGCATCTGGTAAGAACTAGGAAATGTCTCAAGCATGCCATGCACGTCAGTAGAAGAGTTCCCACTGAGCAAAGTGCTCCTCTGTCATTGAGATTGTAGGCAGGGCGTTGCAACAGTGCTCAGCACATGGGTGACCTTGAGTGAGGCTGGCCAAAGAGGATAGCAGTCAGCCTGGCATGCCCTCTTTGCTTTTATTGTGTCCCCAATCATGTCCCTGCCTCCCCAAGCCCTTGGGCCCACTCTAAAATGCAGAGTTTATATCCAATGTTTGGATGTACAGTGGTACCACCTTGCCTACAACATTAGTAACAGACTAGTTATTAAGTCAAGCCTATGTATTTCATTAACATTTATAGCACTCACCCATTCTTTGTTGTTTTATATTCCACTTTGAGGATAGGCTTACAAGGTTCTGGCTTTTTCCCATCCTTTATTTGTTTACCTGGAAAACAAAAAAGGCCATGAGTTCTACACAAGACTACATCAGCATAACGTCTGTGCACATGTGGTGACAAATACATTTGAAGTGAAAGGCAAAGTATTAAAAGGAGAAAAAAAATGAAAACTGAATGTGAAATTTTAGGCAAAAAAAAAAAATTGCCATGGAAAAATTATAACATTTGACTATATTTGCAACTTAGAAGATTTCAATGCCTCGCAATTAACGTTTTAGGAGAATGGACCCCAAGGGATATGCCTATTTAAAGAATATTAATGACAACATGCTATTATGAAAAATTGTAAGTGACAAGTTAACTTCCTATTTTATTTTTATAACAAAGATACTTCACTTGATTCTGCTTACATTTTGTAAAAATCATCGATAAGTAGCCTCCCAGCCCAAAGTGACTTTAGAGGCACCCAGACCACTTCATCTCAATGAAGTGGTCTAACTGCCATGTCCCTATAATTGTAACCCTTTTTGTTAAAACACTTCCAACCTGCAGAACTGCAATGTTTTAATGTGTTTAGTGGCTGCCACTGTAAAACCTGGCTATTTCAAACCAGATGATCTTATACTTTATGTTTTATTTCCTTTCAATTTATTTTTATTGAAAGCTTTTTTAGAAAGACGCAGAAATACAGTATTTTGAAAAATTCTAAACAAATAAAATATGTTGTAAAGTAAAGGGGGATGATTTAAGGAGTATATGTTCAAACACGTTTTATTATTATGCTTTGTAGGTATTAAAGGTGATATAGAAAAGGAACAAATATCAGCATTTGAGTTTCAGTAAGACGTCATTGTGGAATCCAAGTGAACGTTTCTGCTGATTGTTCCATTCTTGAATACTGATCAGTTATTGTGGTTTTACATTACTTCAGTGATCACATGAAAGACTGAGAAAAAAAAAAAGCAAAAACTGGAAAACCCAAGTAAGAATTTTGTGGTAAAATTGGTTAAATGTTTCCAACTATGTATTTTATAACTGCTTGTAACAAACACACCTTTCTTCTGTTACTCACAGTGCTTTGGAATCATTACTAGCATAGCACGCAAATCCATGACTTACTTAAATCTTTAAAAAGTCAGTGATCTTACATCAAAGGCATTAATTTCACAGAAAAATACACTGCCTGAAAACATAGGATATTTAATTAAATTTGACTCAATTTTCCTTTTAGTTTTTACTGTCCCTTAAAGTAAAATGTTTTTCCCTTTAACATAACAATAAAATGTTTTTTTTTCCTCACAATGGATGAATTTAGTGGCGAAAAGCTTTTAGAGGTACACAGTTTGTGCCAGTGGGTAATTGCCTCCTACTTCTATTTTAGGCACGCACATAGATTTCAAGAGCTCTCCTCAAAAGACTGTATACATTTTTTTTTTTTTAAATAAATAAAAAAAATTACCAGAACCTGCTGAATAGTAAACACCTATCTTTTTTTCTAAAGCTGTATTCAACACCTAGCGGGTTTAAAAAATAAAATAAAAAAATTACGATAAATCACTGCTATGCTTTATTCTATAAAAAATACATAAAAGATTTGATTTGTGTATAAAGATATAAAAATAAAAATAAAACACCACAGACTGGAGTTAAATGGGAAATTTCACATCCCAGAACTTTAATATTATGTTTATGTATCACCTATATTTAACAAATATGTGTTTGCGAGTACTAAAGAATAAAGTTAAATGTAAAACAGCTCAATAATTAGCTCTATCCCAGTACTAGAGGCACCTTCATCAGAGCTCAGTGTCAATCACTGTTATAAGCTTGGTCAGCTTAGCGAAAACAGAGAGCGGAAAAAGGATTGGGGCAGATTTACCAAAGTGTTCTGTTTTAAGTAGTATAGCAATAGAATATGCCTGCTGGTTCCACGGGTTTCTAAAGAGATTGATTGTTTTTTAGTGCTTTAGACTATTTTTTAAAGTAGAACGCTTTGATATATATCCTCCAATTCTTAATTCCCCTCCTCGAATTAAATGTGTGCAGGGCTGGACTAGGGATACAAAGCAGCCCTGGAAAAAAAATATATATGCCAGCCCCATAAGTCAATGCGCCATATATTGTCGTATGTAATATGTAAGGCTATGTCTTGCCACCCCAGATGATTGAGAATATATATATATATATATATATATATATATATATATATATATATATATAGAGAGAGAGAGAGAGAGAGAGAGAGAGAGAGAGAGAGAGAGAGAGAGAGAGAGCGCGCAAATATATATTGCTTTTACTAATATAAAATATTGGTCCTTTCATAGTAAAACGTTTAATTCAACAGTAAGCATACTCACATGCAGACACAGACAATCTCACTGACACACACAAGCTCATTGATAAACAGCCTCATAGACAAACAATCTCACTGATATACATAAGCTCAGTGACATAAAAACACAAGCTCACTCACTAGCAGACACACACACACACATGCAATCAAGCTCACTCACTAGTACGCGCACACATACAGCTTAATGTAGTGGTTCTGGTGTCTATAGCCTGTCCCTGCAGGCTTTTCAATGCAAACATTGACTTTTCAGAGAAAAGGGAGTGTTTACATTGCTTGCTAGTGACACCTCTAGTGACAGTCACTCAGACAGTCATTAGAGGTGCTTCCTGTGTCAGTGCTGCACAGTGTGCAACACCTACATTCAGGGCCTCCACGCTCTGGAGCCGCTGAAGGTTCCCCATAGAGATACATTGATTCAATGCTTCTTTATGAGGAGATGCTGATTGGTGTAGCGTTTTGCAGCTAATCCTATGGCAAGCTTGATGATCTCAGCCATAGAGGCAGGGCCAATCGAGGGGAGACCAGCATGGCGTGGGGGAAAAAAAAAAAGGTGAGTAAAAACACTATTTTTAAACACACACAGACACACACACCGTGACTGACACACACACACACCATGACAGACAGACACTTACAGAATTACACATATTACCTGTTGGCGACCGGCCAGGGGGTCGTGCAGGGCAGAGAGCTGGGTGTGATGGCGGCTGCAGGAGGAGTTGGGATGGCGGCCGGAGGGGAAGCTGTGCTGTCTCTGCTCTCCAGCCCTCGCGTGCTACTTAATGAGACCGGGGCCGGAATATGACTATTCCGGCCCCGGTCTCATTAAGTAGCGCGCTGGGGAGCAGAGACAGCACAGCTTCCAATGCGGCCGCCATTCCAGCAATTGATTAATGTTTATATATCTTAATATGTTTAAAAGAAAACATAGCATCACATGAAAACCATGACTAAACTGTATAAATGATTATTTTTCTCCTTTGTTTGTCCTTTTATTATTATTTTATGATTTATATAGCGCCAGCAAATTCCGTAGCGGTGTACAATGGGTCAATGGGTCATGATTTAACATTGCTTGTACACGTCATCCAGTTGGGGTGGTGATGGAGGGGCATTGGTATTGTTTGTTCTGCTAATGCACTTGAAAATACTATGGAGTATTGGATATATTTGTTGCAAAAAGTGTTTTCAAGTCATTTAAGGTGTTGAATTATCTGTTTTTTATTGACTAAGTTTAAAGTGATATGTCTCGTGTAAGATACTGGGCCCTTTTTACTGAGACGATAATGGTAGAATATCAGAGCAATGTTATTGTGATCTCATCTACATTGTTAGTAGGTCATCGCCAGCAGACCCATGCAAAAGTAGGATTACACTGGGGTATATTTACTAAACAGTGACTTGTTTGGATTTGGGCAGTGCAGTGTCTCTTTAAACATTAGCAGTGTTATTCAGTAAAGTGAGAATTCAAAGTGGTCAAAATAGCTTTACTGTAAAAAGCTTAGCTATTCTTCCAGCTCAGCTACTTTGGCATAACAATATGAATCACACTGAAAAACTCACTTTAGTGAATAACCCTGATACAGGACACCAATAAAAATATTTGTGTTTATGGCCCCTTTAACTTTACACTGCAAAACAAATACTGGACACAAATATACAAATCGGTATTGCAGGTGAAATCTGGCAGTATGATGGTGCCTTAGTACACAGCATGAGCAGAAGCAATGACCTCACCGTGATGATTATGTAGGATTAATGAATTCATTATTAAGCCTTTATGAGCAATTGTCACTTGGCAGTTCCTACTACTTGACATTTTTCTAAAAAAGCTGTAATTAGAAGAAAAGGGATTTCAAGGATGGACACAACATCATGCCCTAATAACATTTAGATTGGGTCACCAAAACACCTCCATGACTTCTTACAGAATACACATCCTTCCAATATTTGTCTGTTACGTTTTTATGGTTTGCTTAAAGCCTTTAGTTTCTGTGAAGAACACTCTTTTTATTCAATGAGAGTCTTTGGTTAAACTTTGTATTGGGGGTCTTCAAGGAAATGCCATGTGAATTATGTCAGCTGTCAAGATGTGACTCTGGGTCTTGCCTTTCTGCTAGTCTGTTAATAGAAATCCAATGTAATTTCTCAAATATACTGCCCCGTGTTCATTCAAAGGACTGGTTGATTCCTCGGGATACATTTATAAGGATGAATAGAGGACACAGAATCCTGGTTAGCTTTGGGAGATTGCTACACCTGTTGAACCACATGTGCTCTTTTTCTTAAAATATAAATACAGCAAAAGAAAAAAAAAGAAAAATATTTGTATAATATATTTATTTCACAGATCAGGCTGCACTCACGGGCTTCATAAAATCAAAGAAGTTTATTGGGTTTACGTCTGTGTGTAGAGTTGCGGTTTGTAAATAATTTTAGCATTTTAACCCCTTAAGGACTGAGCCAAATGTACACGTTTTGATCAAAATAAAACGTAAACAAAACTTGGAATTTGACTATATGTCTGTTCAACCATAATTCACCCCTTTCATATCCACACCTATTATATATCATTTTATTCAGGAGAAATAGAGCTTTCATTTAACATCAGATATTTAGCTATGAAACATAATTTAATATGAATAAAATGTAAAAAAAAGAAAATTAAGAAATTAAGAATTTTTTTAATTCTACATGACATTAAGTGAGTGTCATAATACTGTTTGCTTTTACTGCAATAAAATGCACATATTTGTATTCAGCGATGTCTCACATGTAAAACAGTACCCCCTATGTACAGGTTTTATGGTGTTTTGGGAAGTTACAGGGTCAAATATAGCATGTTACATTTTTCAGTTTTTTCACATGAATTTCGACAGATTGGTTACGTTGCCTTTGAGACCGTATGGTAGCCCAGGAATAAGAATTACCCCCATGATGGCATACCATTTGCAAAAGTAGACGACAAAAGGTATTGCAAATGGGGTATGTCCAGTCTTTTTTAGTAGCCACTTAGTCACAAACACTGGCCAAAATGCAAACAACTATTTTGAAAGCCAATTTTGGCAAGTAGCTCCAAAAGAAGATTGTACATACCCCATTTGCAATACCTTAGGTTGTCTACGTTTGCAAATGGTATGCTATCATGGGGCTAATTCTCATTCCTGGACTACGATACGGTTTCAAAGACAATGAAACCAATCTGGCGAATATCAATGTGAAAAAAATGAAACACAAGCCTTATATTTGACTCTGTAACTTTTGAAAACACCATAAAACATGTACATGAGGGGTACTGTTATACTCAGGAGACTTCGCTGAACACAAATATCAGTGTTTCAAAATCATAAAACATATCACAAGAATGATATAGTCAGTGTAAGTGCCGTTTGTGTGTGAAAAATGCAAAAAAACTTCACTT
This sequence comes from Pelobates cultripes, assembly GCA_933207985.1. Taxonomy (NCBI): domain Eukaryota; kingdom Metazoa; phylum Chordata; class Amphibia; order Anura; family Pelobatidae; genus Pelobates; species Pelobates cultripes. Next base: position 293,874,197 of record OW240913.1, on the reverse strand, counting down.
TCACTGATGATATCATCGTTGTAATACATTTTACGATTTTGAAACACTAATATTTGTGTTCAGCGAAATCTCCCGAGTAAAACAGTACCCCCATGTACAGGTTTCATGGTGTCTTGGAAAGTTACAGGGTTAAATATAGTGCTAGCAATTTAAATTCCCTGGACTTTCTGCCTGGGTTATCAGGCAGGTTCCGCAAATTGTAATTAATAAAATGACTTAATTATGTAAAAACATTACATAACCAGATATGTAGAATTAAAATATATATATATATACATATATATATAAATAATTTTTTTTAATTATTTTTATATATAGGTATATATATATATATATATTTATGTATATATTTCATTCTAAGTGTATTTTAATATCTATATATTAATATCAAAATACAGTAGAACGCACCTCAGTGGCTCAGGAACCACATCGCTAGCATCGACAATGTATAGTATCCACCTGAGGAACAAAACATTTGACTACCGGACTTGGACGAATGCAGGGTGTACACACATACACGACTTATACAAGGGTACATCCCTAAAACAGTTCCCGGACCTACAAACACAATACAACCTACCAAGTAAAGCAATTTTCTCATACTTGCAGCTCAAGTCCACCCTACGGCAACCCAAGACTCCACCTATGACACCCATGATCTCAAACTTTGACACGTGGTGCCTCACGGGCAAGCCACACAGACGAAGCATTTCAAAAATATATAACACATTACTTGAGGGCACTCACGCATCCACAGACAACTTTATACAGGCATGGCACAAAGACCTTGGCAGCACCTTCACGGAGGCCCAATGGTCCAGAGCCTTCACAATCCACAAGGGCAACACAGCCTGCATTACACACTTTGAACAAGTGAGAAAACTGCAATACAGGTGGTATTTGGTCCCCACACGGCTAGCACACATGTTCCCGAATGTGTCTACTCAGTGCTGGAGATGCCAGCTAGATACAGGCTCACTAATACATATTTGGTGGACGTGTAAAGACGTGCAACCTTACTGGGCCATAGTGAGCACCATCGTGGACCAACTGCTTCCTGCAAAGATGACCCTGACCCCGGCTACATGTCTCTTATACATATGGCCAGAAGGCCTGACCAAGGTCCACTCCAAACTCCTATTCCACACGCTGATAGCAGCATGTAACCTAATAGCAAAAAACTGGAAATCACGGAACATCCCCACAAAAGCTGAGCTAGTTACCCAGATCCAAAAGAATTGGGAATATGAACGCATGGCGGCCCAACAATTGAGGACGGGAGTGGCAACTATGGAGGCGGGGAAAATTTGGGAACAATACTGGAACAAGGTGAAGTCCCAAACAACTGGGGATGAGTAAGATTCTTTAGCCTCACCAACGCAATCTGAGAGGGTATACCCCGGGAAACAGTGGATAGAGGCCGGTGATGAGAGACCAAACAGATACAGCGAACCCTTCTCAAAAGAAACCAGGTAGATGTAACACATACAGACGAGACAAACAATCCACCAGTGTATATACTTAAGCTAACTCCCCTCATACCCCCCCCCCAGGTGAGCACCTGGACCCCCCCCACTCCCCCCACCACCTCCTTCTGTCCAACTCATTGACATAGGCCACACGGTAAAAAGGCACGACAACGAGCGCAGGACAGGCTGGTAAACATGTGGACACCTCCGGGCTGAGGTGCATAGACAGTGCCCTGCCGACACTGTTTAAACTATCCCAACTACGGCTGTACTAAGTAAAGTGGGATATAATGACCGTTGGAAATACACACGGTACCAACTAACCCCACTCCATCATACCCCACATTTGTCGTCTGTGATTCCCACCCCCACCGTTGAAACACTAATGGTATACCAGGTAACCTCAGCCAGACCGGCATCTGGAGATACATGTTAAAGAGCCAAAACAATAAGTTGGGTATACAGAAAGGCCGGACAAGGTTGTAGTCATGATTATAAATACTAATAACCTGTGTATTGTATAAAGTGAAAATGTTGTATAAAGTATAATGTCATGAGTGGAACCTTCGTTATTCCACCCTGCCCCATTCATCCCCACCCCCCATTAATTTTTGTATCCCTTCCCCCCCCTTTTTTTCTATATGGAAAATAAAAATTGTCAAATTGAAAAAAAAAAAATCAAAATACAGTTAGAACAAAATTACATTTATTTTTATTTATTTTTCATTTTTAACGTATTTATATATTTATTTTATTATATATATTTAATCAATATTATTCTCTGTGTATTTTTATACATATTAATATTAAAATACACAGACAGTGTATATATATATATACACACACAAACACACACCCTGTTCCAAATTATTATGCAAATTCTATTTAAGTGTCACAAAGATGAAAAAAAATTTGCATAATAATTTGGAACAGGGTGTATATACTTATTAGTATATGTTATTTTATTTTACAGGGTTTTAAAACTTTATTTTACTTTTCTTCAGGCAGCAGGAGGACTACCTGTCATTCTAGGCACTTCCCCTGCTGGCACTGCTATGGACGGTTATTCCATCCATGTGATGTTGAGGTCCTCGCAAGGACCTCGCGATCACATGGCCCAGGAGGGCCAAATCGGCAGCAGGGGGACTTCCTGGGATGTCAGGTTAGTCCCCCATTGCGATCTCACACCAGCGAGCAGGTAAGTCCCCTGGACGGCGTGGCACGCCCGCTGTCCTTAAGGGGTTAATACAGGGGTGTGTTTGTAATCTTTACATCCAAACACACCACTGCACGCAAATGCAGTGCTAGATTTTAAATGCAGATGTACATTTGTGTGTAGTATTGGTGTTTGAGTGTTTGTATATAATTTTGGAGTTGGCGTTCAGGGGTGTCTTTGTATGCCATCTTTGTGTTTGCAGGGGTGAGTTTGCATGCTGCAATGTCAGCACATACATACACACCTTGACACAAAGATAACCAAACACACACAGGTCATTTATATTGCGCCAACAGATTCTGTAGCGATTTACAATATTATGAGAGGGGGGATTTAAATATAAATAGGACAATTACAAGAAAACTTACAGGAACGACAGGTTGAAGAGGACCCTGCTCAAACAAGATTACAGTCTATAAGAGGTGGGGTATAAAACATATTAGGACAGGAAATAGCAATCAAATAAGGTGAGAGTGAAGCAGAGCTGGAGGAACGAGTAAAGTGCTGCCCTTTAGGAGAGAGCAAGAGACAGGTATGTGAGGTAGAGGTTACTCTGGGAGGCCATAAGCTTTCCTAAAGAGATGTGTTTTAAGGCACTTCTTAAACGATTGAAGGCTAGAGGAGAGTCTGATAGCAGTAGGCAGGCTATTCCATAGTAAAGGAGCCGGCTGCGAGAAAGCAAGCGTGAGTTGGCCGTACGGGTGTAAGCAGCGGACAGGAAAAGGTTACGAGCAGAGCGGAGAGGCCAAGAAGGGGCATACCTATGGATCTGTGAAGAGATATAAGAGGAGCTAGAATTGTTCAGTGCTTTATAGGTATGAGTTAGCACTTTGAATTGACTCATATAAGATACAGGAAGCCAATGTAAGGACTGAGAGAGGGGTGGGGTGAGAGAGGACCGACTAGAGAGGAAAATCATTTATTACAGACTGTCGCGGGGCAATACGGCTTTTGGGAAGACCAATTAGGAGAGAGTTACAATAATCCATGCGGGAAATTACTAGAGCATGGACAAGCTCCTTGGTAGCATCTTACATAAAAAAGGGGTGGATGCGGGCTATGTTTTGAAGATGAAATCTACAGGATTTGGCAACAAACTGGATGTGAGGCTCAAAGGTGAGACCAGAACCAAGTATGACACCAAGACAGCACGCTTGCAAGGATGGACTTATGTGGATACCACTAACTTGAAGGGAGAGTGAAAGGGGGGGAGGATCAGTATTAGAAAGGGGGAAAGACAAGGAGCTCAGTTTTAGAGAGATTGAGTTTCAGAAAGCGGGAGGACATCCAGTCAGAGATGGAAGAAAGGCAAGCAGTGACATGTTGCAGGACGGCAGGGTAGAGGTCAGGGGAGGATAGATATATATGGGTGTCATCAGTGTACAGGTGGTATTGGAATCCAAATGAGGTAATAAGTTTGCCAAGAGAGGCAGTATAAAGAGAAAATAGGAAGGGACCAAGGACAAAGGCTTGGGGGACTCCAACTGAGACAGGACAAGGGGAGGAGGTTTTATTAGAAAAGGAGACACTGAATGAGCGTTGGGAGAGATAAGAGGAAAACCACGAGAGGACAGAGTCACAGAGACTGAGTGATTGAAGAGTTTGAAGAAGGGGAGCATGATCAATGGTGTCAAAGGCTGCAGAGAGGTCAAGAAGAATTAGTATGGAGTAGTGTCCTTTGGATTTAGCAGTCATAATGTTTATATTTGCAGTCACCCTCCTGTTCGCTTACCTTTTTTCTGCACTAGGGTGACTTTCTTTGAGTGCTGCTAGCCGAGACTGGCAGCAGCTCACTCGCAACTGCTGCCTCTCTGCATCCAGCGCAGCTATCTCTATGTCTGGGAGGAAGTGACAGGCTGTCACATTCTCCCAGCATTCAATACTGTTCAACAATACCCATCAGGTGGCCCTAAGAGCTTGGGCCCCCTGATGGGCAAATAGCTGCGAAACCCCAGTTTTGTTCTTGCGGAACCCTAGGGTTCAGTGGAACACCAATTGGGCAATGCTGCTCTACCTAACATAACAAGAGTGCAAACGATGTAGATGAGGGAAAGTGAAGTTTAAAGGACTAAATTTAATCCTGCAAAATACATGGAAAAAAATGTTTATACACAATTTAGGTTTAGAAGAGGTTAGTGCTTTATGGTTTTTAATAATCATCCTACAGCTCATCTTGACTGGCATCATAATTACAAAAGCTGAAAAAAGACTTGCTTCCTTCAAGTTCAGCCGGTTTCTGCGGCTGATCTAAAAGTCACCATCCTCTGTATTTATTTACTTGCCTTTTGCAAACTGTAGTAAAGTGTGATATTGTCCAAACACGAAGAAGGATTAGCCAAACACTCACTGCCTATCATTGGCATCCAAAGCTGTATGGACTCGGACCTGGAAATGTGAAAGTGTAGTTGCTGAAATATCAGTGAGGCTGGTTATTGGGGAAGGCTATGGGTACTCGGGAGAGCCGGACTTTTGGAATACATCTCACACAGTTTGACAAAAAATAAATAGTTAAAAATAGGAATAAATCAGGGTATGGCACCCAGGGGTGGGCTGGGAAGGGGGGCAGGGAGGCATTTGCCCACAAGGCCACCCTAAACCCAGGGCCTCCTGCATCCAGCAAAAAAATGGAAAAATCTGAATCCCCTGCTTCTGCCTGAGGACTCAGATTTTTCAACTTACCTCACTCTTCCTGCAGCCTACAGTCAGTGAAGTCAGCCTCTCCTGATGATGTCAGGAGGAGGGGGCGTGACTTTCACTGCTCTTCTCCCAGGACTGCTGGGGAGTCTAGGAGAAGAGCAGAGGAAGCCACGCCCCCTCCTCCTGACATCATCAGGAGAGGCCGACTTCACTGACTGCTGCTGCCCACCCCTCCCTGGCCTAAGGTAAGACTCAAGGAGGGGGGACAAACACTTTAGTTTTTTTTTTATTCCCCTCCTCAGCCCTGTCCCCTTAGTCAGCCCCTGTCACCCTTCCTCAGTCCCTGTCCCCTCAGTCAGCCCCTGCCCCCCTCCTCAGTCCCTGTCCACTCAGCCCTGTCCCCTCTCCTCAGGCCCTGTCCACTTAGTCAGCCAGTTCCCCCTCATCAGCCCTGTCCCCTTAGTCAGCCCTGTCCCCCCTCCCTGGCCTGTCCATTGAATTCCCCTGTCCCCCCCTCCTCAGCCCCTGCCCCCCCCCTCAGCCCTGTCCCCCCTCCTCAGCCCCTGCTCCCTTAGTCAGCCCCTGCCCCCTCCCTCCACCCCTGTCCCCACTCCTAAGCCCTTTCTCCCCTTAGTCAGCCCGTCTCCCCTTAGTCAGCTCCAGTCTCCCCTTAGTCAGCTCCAGTCTCCCCTTAGTCAGCTCCAGTCTCCCCTTAGCCCTTGTCCCCTTGCTCAGCCCCTGTCACCCTTCCTCAGCCTCTGTCCCCCTTCCTCAGCCTCTCTCCCACCCTTTCCCTGCTCCTTTCACACCTCTCAGCTCCTGCCCCCTTCCTCAGCCCGATGCCCCCCACTACAGCTCCTCTCCCCCAGTTGCAACCCATATCACCCACACCACAGCCCCTTTCCCAAATTGTAGCCATCAACCTACTTTAGCTCCTATCACTCCCCTACATTTCCTAAACCCCCAATTACAGCTTATACCCTCCACTACAGCCCCTGTCCTTCCACTACAGCCCTGTCCCTTTACTCAGCCCCTATCTACTGGTTTTAAAAGTGTAAAGTTTGGGTGTATGTGTGTGTGTCAGTATGTCTGTGTCAGTATGTCTGTGTGTGTGTGTGTGTGTGTGTGCGCCAGTATGTCTGTCTGTGTGTGCGTCAGAATGTCTGTCTGTGTGCCAGTTTGTCTGTGTGTGTGTCAGTATGTCTGTCTGAGTCAGTATGCCTGTAACAGTGTGTCTTTCTGTGTGTGTCTGTGTGCCTGTCAGTGAGTGTGTGCGTGTGCCTATCCGTGTTTGTTTTTTAGTGTGCTCCAAATCAGCAAGTGTGTATGTGCCTGTCATTAAGTGTCTGTTTAGGTGACTGCCCCCCCCCCCATAGATATAAAGCACACTTATTTCCGTGAGCTGTAGTGATTATGGTGCTCACAGTGCCATTTTAAGACTTTTATAATTAGAGCATCAGAAACGTACATTTAAAAATGAATAAAAAAAGGTATCTAAAGTTAAGACAAAACAAAGTTAGAGAAGCTGTTGCCGATCACATTATTTTCCTGTAGATTTTTTTTTTATTGTTCACTTATTAGCAGGTAAGGATTTCAAAAGCTTTATAAATGACAAGTTAATGTGTTTCAAAATTGTTCCTCATCAATCTGCCAGAAGAATCTGTTTAGAAGAGAGTCATCTTTAAAAATCCAATAAGCAATTTTCCCTTCAGAGAGGTGACTAAAAACTGAACTCAAAGTAAGTTACATTTTTACTGAATAATACTTACATTTCTTTTAACTTGGATTATTTTATTTGTCACAAAAAAAAGTGACTTTATAGTTGAGATAAAGGTGTCTGAAGAGGGTTGCAAACTCAACTCAATTCTTCAGGAGACATCCTATCTGAAAATCTGTTAACTGGTCTTCGGAAATACAATACAATCATTTTCCCTACACATGCTTTACCATTATTTATATCTCTGTATATAACATGATTGATTTTTATATACAGATATATTTTCTGGGCAGCTGGAATGCTTATGCATTTCAATGCTTTGGCATTCCAGCCAATATGGATTGTAGAACAGACTTCTCACTAAGGTGAGGGAAGGGAAAAGGAAGGCTGAGGTGGAGGGGGCACTAAAAGATAAGGGAGAGGAACATTAAGGGAATTGGGGGGGCACTAAGAGACAGGTCAGGTGTGTGTGTGTGGGGGAGTTCCACTTTATTTACACACAAACACACTGCATCCACTACACAAATACACACACTGAATCCACTACCCACACTGCATCCACTACACAAACACATTGCATCCACTAATCAAATACTCTTACTGCATCCACTACACACACACAAATATTTTTGAAAACATAAAAAAAAATCTGACTGGCATGTATTTTTTGTGCATTTATCACTTAATAAAAAGATTTGTAAAAAAATAAATATGGTGAGTGTACAGAATATCGGTAAGCTATCGGCCTGAAAGTTCACAGATTATCGGTATCGGCTCTAAAAAAAAAATCAATATCTGTCGATCCCTACTAGACAGTGCTGGAAGAACATCTGTGATAAAGAAGCATTGTAACGGCACCCCGGGCATAAAAGGTGTTAAAGCCGTTTAGGAGATATCCCCTTCCAGACATACAGGCAGCTACTGAAGACACCAATCCACCGAAAAGGAGAAACCATACGAATGCTCCAAACAGCCGAACAAGAAAAACCATACGAATAGGTTTACGATCTGTTTAATCTGGGCTACCTGCCCGGTATTTATGCAGGTCTTCCACCAGGTGGACACTCCCCTAGGGGACCTGGGGAAGACTGGGACAAAATAGTCAAATGACCAATCACAGACATACACAGTTAAACACTCCCACAGGTACATTATAATCCCTCCTCTCTATCCTGGAGATACTTGGGAAGTATCTCAATTATCTCCGAGGATAGAGGCAAAACTCTATTATACACATGGCAATAAAAAACATAAAAATACACAATGCTATAACTACTGCATAAAACATAAACATTCAACATATCCCCAGATAGCTTAGATCTGAGCACACATTATTACCGAATGGCGCTCAGATCACATACATGTAGTTCAATCGCCATGGAACCAAAGTCTTTCACATAGTCTTTCGTTATACGAACGGGCTCCATGGCATAGCTATCTAGGGTAGCTCTGTTCATCTGTTTACTGTCCTGAACGGTCCGGCGCTTGTATGAATGAATGAGATATGAGAAGTGAGGTCGGTGGCTTCAGCGGTTGTTCATGAAGAAAAGTGCACGTTTTCAGTTCCAGAGTTTTGTAGCTGAACACCGCTGGCCGTTCAGCAGTTTAAAATGGGCGTTGCCACGTGTTCGGCTATACGAACAACGACCACCCAGCGGTCGTCAATTAAGCTGCGGTTAATCGCAGCTTCTGGGAGGTAAATTGCTGGCACACTCCTTACCCAGGTGGTCCGGTCATTTGTCTGTTTGTACGGTAAATTCAATTTACCGAACGCCCTGGCAGAAAGGCACGAACAAGCCTTTCTGCGTGGAGAAATAAAGTTTTTTACATGGGGGCCATAATCCTGGGGCAGCAGGCAGGCAACCAGGCTTCTCCAGAACATAGTGGCGAGGTTGGTTTCATCACAAGCATCATGCCCCATGGCTAAAAGACATTAAATCAGACCACTGCATGCTCCCAGAACAGGAACCAGTCACCATCACAGTGGGAGATATTCAACAAGTAGCTCACATGAAGAGTTGTTCGGTTAAGGGACCTGAACGGATCCACACCAATTGGAAAATGAAATTAACAAGCGCTGCGGAATTCGTTGGCGCTATATAAATACGAATAATAATAATAATAACAACGCAGCATAAATGAACCACCCTGACTGACTAACCCTCACAAGGGAACACCAACATCTGACCAATCACCTGTCTTCCCACAACATGGAAGATCCTGTCAGGCGCCACAGTCTCCAAGATCCAAGGGCATATGAGTCCATAAATGAGCAACTTTTAAAGGGGGATTGGAAACAAAATCAGAGGCTGAAAACACCAGAAAGACCAATCTGTGCACAGCCTAGATTGACTACAAGAAAGCTTATGACACAATGAAACACAAGGTTACTGAAATGCTTGGTGCTATACAAGGTCAACACGACAATAAGAGTCTTTATCAAAAACTTGATGGGCAAGTGAAAAACTACTATAGAAGTCAACTCCACAACAATAAACACAAATGAACATCAAAGTGTGGTATATACCAAGGTGATGCACTATACCCAATGCTGTTCTGCATAGGCCTCAACTCCTTTTGCCCCCTTTAAAAAGGGTGGATATGGACACAGGTTCAAGAATGGAGTTACCATCAACTACCTACTCTACATGGACAACATCAAGCAGTATGCCAAAAGTTAGTAGGATATAAATTCACTGCTATACAACAATGACCACGGAATATTGTTTGGACTAGATAAGTGTGGATGGATTATAGCAAAATGAGGGAAGATGATCAGGACAGAAGGAGTTCAAGTACCAGAAATTCAAATCAGAGATGTAAAGAACAGCTACCTGAGTGTACCACAAATACATGGTAACCATGACGATGAGAAACGGCAGATCGCAACATACAAATCGCTCCAGAAAAAATCAGACAGGTCCTGAAGCCCAGTTCAATGGCAAGATCAAGATCCAAGCCATCAACACATATGTTGGTCCCCATGGATGTCAACACCTGGAAACTACTCACTATAAATGGAGGACCCCAGCCAAAATCCAGCACCCAGAGACTGTACAGCAGTCGGAAGGAGGTCAGGGCAGGAGGAGTGTCAAGGCTACAGCCCTGGATGAAACACAGATGAAACACAGAACATCCACAAGTATTTCAAGAAGAAATCCCAAAGATGAACTGATTTGGAGACAACAGATAAAGGATGCAAAAAAGGAGGAGTGGCATGGCAAGATAAACCTCTCCATGGGGTATACCACCGGGAGATAGTGCCTCACATTATGAAATCCTACCAGTGGTTGGAAAATGCAGGACTGAAAGACAACACTGAGGTACCAATCCTAGCAGCTCAGCACCAGATCAATAGTATCTGGGGGCTACCACACCAGGCAATAGCCATTGTGAAGACTGTGCAAAGAGGCCTCTGAAAATAGTAGCCGGATGCAAGATGTTAGCAGGGACAGCATTCACAGAGATGCCAGTGTACTGAAATATCTGCTCGGAATATGGGTTGGACATGCCAAGTCCAGATGGGAATTAATGTGATAAATGCAAAAAAAAATAAAAAAATTTTTGTTTAGTTTTGACACTGTATTTTTTTAATTGCGTTTATCACATTAATTTTGCATTATATATATTCACAATGCTCTTACAACAGATTAAAATACACTAGCTTATTTAGCACTAGAACGATTTAATTTCTCTCCCACTTTGGAATTAGTGTAGGACTGATATTGGGGTAGTGTGAACTAGTCGTGGGCTTAACACAATATGGCCATATGGAGTAAATGAATCCCCATATTTGTTTGCCGATATAGGTGATTTTAAGTAGCCTTATTAAAAACTTTAAAATTATTTTTGTTTGTGCAGTTCCTTAACGCCGTTACAGCGTTCTATGCCGTCCCGCATTAAATGGGCTTTAAAGCCGTTGCGGCAGCACAGAATGCTGTAACGGCTGCAGCCCCCAGAGTGCCCGGGATACGTACCTTCCCGGCACTCCGCTTCAGGAGGACTGCCTGACAGCCCAGGCAGCCCTCCCACGGCAAAAGAAGCCCCCCGGGGACCATGTGATGGTTGTGGATCAGCCAGCAGGGGGACTGTCTGAAATGTCAGACAGTCCCCCTGCTGGTGGGAGGAATAAAAAAAAAAAATCATCAGACGTGTAAATTTAAAATAGAAATATATATGATATACATATAATTACAATAATAAATAAAACAAATAAATAAAATATTTAAACAAAATTTAATATAAATTATATATACATATGTAATTTCATTCAAACTGTATTTTGTTAATATATATATATAAATATATATGTAACAAAATACAATTAGAATGACATTCTATATATATTTATCTATATATAAAATACAAATAACCACATATATATATATATATATATATATATATAAATACATATAATTACATAAAAGATTACATTAGTATACACGTAGAATTTAAATACCTATAAATGCATATATATTAAAATTCTACATGTATATTTAATTAATCTTTTAACATAATTATGTGATTTGATTAATTAAAATTTTATTGACATGCCTGACAACCCAGGGAGAAAGTGCAGAGAATTTAATTCGCAAGCACTATATTTGACCCTGTAACTCTCCAAGACACCATAAAACCTGTACATAGGGGCTACTGTTTTACTTGGGAGACTTCACTGAACTCAAATATTAGTGTTTCAAACTGGTAAATTGTATTACAATGATGATATTTTAAGTAAAAGTGAAGTTTTTTGCATTTTTTACAAATGAACGGCACTTTTATGGACTATATTATTGTTGTAATATGTTTTACTGTTTTAAAACACTAATATTTGAGTTTAGTGAAGTCAGTACCCCCATGTACAGGTTTTATGGTGTTTTGGAAAGTCAAGCATAAGGCTTGCATTTAATTTTTTTGACAATTTGCCAGATTGGTTATGTTGCCTTTGAGAGCGTATGGTAGCCCAGGAATGAGAATTACCCCCATGATGGCATACCATTTGCAAAAGTAGACAACCCAAGGTATTGCAAGTAGGGTATATCCAATGTTTCTTAGTAGCCACTTAGTCACAAAAAATGGCCAAATTTGTTTTTTGCTTTTTTCACACAAAAACAAATATGAATGCTAACTTTGTGGCTACTAAAAAAGACTAAACATTACTAATCTGGCAAATTTCAATTTGAAAAGAAAATCTTATTTTCTCACGTTTTTTAAAATTTTATTCATAATAAATTATGTTCCATATATGAATAGTTAATGATAAATTAAAGCCCTGTTTCTCCTGAACAAAATGATATATAATAAGTGTGGGTGCACTTAATGTGACAGCGGTGAATTACGGTTGAACAGACATATAGCACAAATTCCAGTTTTTGTTTACGTTTTGTTTTGATCAGAACGTGCACTATTGACTCCGTCCTGAAGGGGTTACTCTGTATTATGTATACATCTTGGTCACTACGGCATTATTATTCCTGCAAAATGCATGTTCTGGTGTGCCCCCAATTGCCATATTCTAGGTAACAGCTTGATATTTCATTTTTATTAAAGGACCACTCTAGGCACCCAGACCACTTCAACTTAATGAAGTGGTCTGGGTGCCTGGTCCAGCTAGGGTTAACCTATTTTTTAATAAACATAGCAGTTTCAGAGAAACTGCTATGTTTACTAATGGGTTAAGCCTTCCCCCTATTCCCTCTAGTGGCTGTCTCATTGACAGCCACTAGAGGCGCTTGCGTGCTTCTCACTGTGATTTTCACAGTGAGAGCACGCCAGCGTCCATAAGAAAGCATTGTAAATGCTTTCCTATGAGACCGGCTGAATGCGCGCGCAGCTCTTGCCACGCGTGCGCATTCAGCCGGCGGGGCGTAACGGAGGAGGAGAGGAGGCAGAGAGCTCTCCGCCCAGCGCTGGAAAAAGGTAAGTTTAAACCCCTTTCAGAGCCGGGCGGGAGGGGGTCCCTGAGGGTGGGGGCACCCTCAGGGCACTATAGTGCCAGGAAAACGAGTATGTTTTCCTGGCACTATAGTGGTCCTTTAAGGAATCCTGAGAATTATTGCCCTCCACTGCCAGAACTCAATTATAGCTACTTAAAGCGGCTGTGTCATGGGTCCACATCTCTTTTTATTGCCCCCTCCCTGACTCTTTCATACTAGTCCCCCAATCTGTTTTGTCAATCTATGCTCCCCAGTTTGTATCCAAGTATGCCTACTTTACGGTGCCGAACAAACTTCCTATCTGGCACGAACTTTAGTAGCCTGGCAGTGGGGTTCTGTAACTGCTGTCTTTTTCCTTTCTTCCCCCCACTATTCAGATCACGTAAATGCCCAGTAACTTATCACTGCTCAATATCGAGACTCCAGAAGATTGTACTGGGCATGCACAAAAAATGGTGGACGACAGACAAGGCTGGCAAGATAAAAGCACTTGATGCCAGACTGACACTCACCTTCACTGGGCAGATGCACCATCTTTCTGGGAAAGTCTGTCCATTATATGCATTGCTAGTTGCATTACTGGCGATGCCCCCCTCAGCTGCCCACCTGTCCAGATACCATACCTCAAAATGTTGGGATGCATACAAAAACAGCCATAATTATAGGATTTTTCTTGTTTAACAGGTACAATATGGAAGCAACACAAAAACATTAACACAACATGAAAGGCTGTTATTTGGTATACATAAAGCACAAAAATCCTTATCAATTATTTCCTGTGAAGTCTAAATCATCTTTATCACATTATTTGTATTCATAATGACCCTAAATTCCATCTTGGTAATGTCTGTTTGCTATTCTTCACTTGATTTAAAAATAAAAAATTTTTTTAAATTAGAATATAAAAATAAGAACATATTCTAATTTGTACATGGATGAATATTATTTATGTATTACAACTAATCACTGCAAATTATTCTATTACTATGCATCGTCAATTGGTGTAACATGTAATGCTAAGCAAGAAATAGATATATTATTTATATATTAATGTAGTAGGTGGTAGGGTATATATGTCACTGTATTTAGACAACAGACAATCTGTCATATTACAACAAGCTTCAAAGCACCTCTGCTGCTTCAAAGAAAAAGAATGTGATAATTGTCAGTTTCCATGGGAATTATTAAGATCTCCACTCTAATTAGAGCCATAAACAAGTATTACCTTCCATTGCTGTCTGGAACAAAATTCCAATACTGTCATGACCAGATTTATTATAATGACCTTCAAAGAAAAACCTGCCTGCGTACATTATAACACATAGCAACATATTTGCCAATTTCTGTTTCTAGATATTAGAGAACACTTAATCTTTTATTTTAATTTAAACAAAAAGAAAGCTTCATATATTAAACTAGTAAAAAAAAAAAAAAAAATTTAAATAATTAAATGTCAATGTGTTGTGAAAGTTGGGCGAGAGAGAGAAGGGCTAAAGAGGGGTGTACCTGTGACATTATGCACGTGATAGTATGCAAATGCACAGGTACTGTATTGACACCAATACTCAGGGATAGAGCACTGGTATTCACTACTCGTCCGTCACCTAGGGACTTGCGTGGTCCAATCAAAGACTTCTCATTGAGCTGTTGAGGGAGGGGATTTAAAACAACAAACAAACAAAACTAAGCTATAAAGTGAGGCAGGAGGAAGCACACATATAGATGGAGAGCAACATTCCCCTTGAGATGTGCTGCCTGCAAGGGAAAGGTTCATTATGTCAGAAACAGAATTCGAGGCAAATATTTCTGGATGTATAGCATTTTTTAAATTTAAACGCTGCACATACAGAATCCTACCACCATGACCACTTCAAAACAATGAAGTGATCATGGTGGTTGAAGTAACTGTAAAGTGTACAACTGTCTATTTGATGATGGAAACTTAGAAATGTCTAGAGCAGTTGTTCTCGACCTATTTTCACTCGAGTACCCCTCGGCAGCCCATTTCCATAAATTGTACCCCTCATATTAGCGAAATGTTTGTAATGAACATAGTTGTTATTTCAAATATATTTGTTTTTCTCTACCATAGGCTCTCCCTGCTCTCTCCCACTGCCCCAGGCTCTCCCTGGTCTCCCCCTCTGCCCCAGGCTCTCCCTGGTCTCTCCCTCTGCCCCAGGCTCTTCCTGCTCTCACCCTCTGCCCCAGGCTCTTCCTGCTCTCACCCTCTGCCCCAGGCTCTCCCTGCACTCCCCCTCTGCCCCAGGCTCTCCCTGCTCTCCCCCAGGTTCTCCCCCTCTGCCTCAGGCTCTCCCTGGTCTCCCACTCTGCCCCAGGCTCTCCCCTGGTCTCTCCCTCTGCCCAGGCTCTCCCTGCCCCCCCCTGCCCCAGGCTCCACCCCCTCTCTGCCCCAGGCTCTCCTGCTTCCCCTCTGCCCCAGGCTCTCCTGCCCTCCCCTCTGCCCCAGGCTCTCCTGCCTCTCTGCCCCAGGCTCCCCTCCTGCCCCAGGCTCTCCCTGCTCTCCTCCTCTGCCCCAGGCTCTCCCTGCTCTCCCCTCTGCCCCAGGCTCTCCCTGCTCTCCCCTCTGCCCCAGTCTCCCCTCCCCTCTTCCCCAGCCTCTCCTGCTCTCCCCCTCTGCCCCAGGCTCTCCCTGCTCTCCCCTCTGCCCCAGGCTCTCCCTCTCCCTCTGCCCCAGGCTCTCCCCCCTCTATCCCAGGCTCTCCCTGCTCTCCCCCTCTGCCCAGTCTCCAGCTCTCCTCCTCTGCCCCAAGCTCTCCCCTCCCCCCTCTGCCCCAGGCTCACTCTCCTCTCCCCCAGGCTCTCAACTCTCCTGCTCAACCCTCTGCCCCAGGCTCTCCCTGCTCTCCCCTCTGCCCTAGGCTCTCTGCTCTCCCCCTCTGCCCCAGGATCTCCCTGCTCTCCCTCTGCCCCAGGCTCTCCTGCCCTCCTCTGCCCCCCCTCTTTGGGCTCTCCCTGCTCTCCCCCTCTGCCCCAGGCTCTGCTCTCCCCCTCTGCCCCAGGCTCTCCTGCTCTCCTCTCTGCCCAGGCTACCTTCTCCCCTCTGCCCCAGGCACTCCCTGCTCTCCCCCTCTGCCCCAAGCTGCTTTCTGCTCTCCCCCTCTGCCCCAGGCTCTCCCTGCTCTCCCCCTCTGCCCCAGGCTCTCCCTGCTCTCCCCCTCTGCCCCAGGCTCTTTCTGCTCTCCCCCTGGCTCCCCACACATGCAGATACACAGATACAAACACTGACACACATGCAGATAGACACACAGATATAAAGACCTACACACATGCAGGTACAGACACACAGATACAAACACATTGTATCTGCATGTATGTCAGTATGTGTATCAGTGTGTGTGTGTATCTGCATGTGTCAGTGATTGCATCTATGTGTCTACGAACCTGCATGAGTGGCAATTTCTGTATCTGTATGTCTGTATATCTGCATGTGTGCCAGTGTGTGTATCAGTGTGTCTGTGCAACTGTATGTGTGTCTGTGCATCTGCATGTGGTTCAGTATGTGTATCAAGCACTGCCGCACATACAGTTGCAAAGACACACTGTTACACACACTAACAAAACATGCAGATACAATCACACAGATACAGATGTACAGACATACATATACACACGGACACACACAGATACACACATTGACACATACACAGATACACGCATACAGATACACACACTAACACACATTTACATACATATACAGACACTCCTACATACATACAGAATCAGACACTCACACATACATACAGATTAAGACACTCACACATACATACATACATACATACAGATTCAGACACTCACACATACATACATACAGATTCAGACACTCACACATACATACATACAGATTCAGACACCCACACATACATACATACATACATACAGATTCAGACACCCACACATACATACATACATACAGATTCAGACACCCACACATACATACATACATACATACATACAGATTCAGACACCCACACACATAGGCCTATGCACCCTAAAGCACAAACACACACCGCTGTTAGTGTGATGTGTGTGTGAGGGTGCTGTGTGTGTGAGGGTGCTGTTTGTGTGATGTGTGTGTGTGAGGGTGCTGTTTGTGTGATGTGTGTGTATGAGGGTGCTGTTTGTGTGATGTGTGTGTGGGGGTGCTGTTTGTGTGATGTGTGTGTGAGGGTGCTGTTTGTGTGATGTGTGTGTGTGAGGGTGCTGTTTGTGTGAGGGTGCTGTTTGTACGATGTGTGTGTGAGGGTGCGGTTTGTGTCGTGTATTTGTGAGGGTGATGTTAGTGTGCTGTGTGTGAGTGTGCTGTTTGTGTGAGGGTGATGTGTGTGTTTGTGAGGGTGTTGTTAGTGTGCTGTGTGTGAGGGTGTTGTGTGTGTGTGTGTGTTTGTGAGGGTGCTTGTAGTGTGCTGTGTGTGAGGGTGTTTGTGTATGTGTGTTAGAGTCCTGTTAGTGTGCTGTGTGAGGGTGTTGTGTGTGTGAGGTGTGTGAGTGTGCCGTTTGTGTGAGAGTGATGTGTGTGTGTTTGTGAGGGTGCTGTTAGGGTGCTGTGTGTGAGGGTGTTGTGTGTTTGTAAGGGTGCTGTGTGTGTGTGTGTGTTTGTGAGGGTGCTGTTAGTGTACTGTGTGTGAGGATGCTCTATGTGTGAGGGTGCTGTATGTGTGTGTGTGCGCGCTGTTTGTGTGCGCGCTGTTTGTGTTAGGGTGCTGTGTGTGTGTGCTGTTTGTTTGGAGGGATTGTGAAGGTGGGGGCAGATTAGTAAATATCTTCCCCTCCCTTCTTACCTTACATACATACATATAAATTCAGACACCCACACATACATACATACAGATTCAGACACTCACACATACATACATACAGATTCAGACACCCACACATACAGATGCATACAGATTCAGACACCCACACACACAGATGCATACAGATTCAGACACCCACACATACAGATGCATACAGATTCAGACACATACAGACACGCATACATTCACACTTACAGATTCAGACACTCACACATACAGATTCAGACACATACGGACACGCATACATACACACATACAGATTCAGACATTCACATATACACACAGATTCAGACACCCACACATACATACAGATTCAGAGACACACATACAGATTCAGACACACACACATACATACAGATTCAGACACATACATATTCAGACTGGCGGTTCCCAGCCCGTGCGGTACTGCTGCACGGACAGGACCACCATTACAGATTTCAGTTTGCGTACCCCCCGGGGCAGTGAATTGTACCCTTGGGGGTACGCGTACCACATGTTGGGAACCGCTGGTATAGATGACAGGATACTTTTTCCCCATTATTTTAGCACAATATTTCTTTCATAAATTCTATTTTTATTGAGAAGTTCATATAATATATTTGATTGTGAATGGAGCTCCTTGTCCAGTGGGTATAAGAGACACACAATGGGTAAGGGCAGTTAGGAGCCACATAATGGGATTAGGAGAGTAAACAAGATGTTAAGGGACACACAAGGAGAGCCAGGAGGTACACAAAGAGATAAAAAGGGTGCAACACCACTCAAAAGAGAAAAGGGCTTTCAGAGTCACACAAAAGGGTCAAAAGAATAAGGAGGGCATAGGACACACCGGGTAAGGAGTAAAGAGAAGCACAAGGTGATAAGGGGGATGAGGAAAAACAAGGGGTTGGTGTGGGTTAACAGATATAAACAAGGGAATCAGGGGGGTGAGGAGAGGCACCAACAAGGGTGGAGTAAAACAGAAACAAATTCAATAATGGATGGCCAACACAATTTTCCACCTAGGTATGCATATTAACCAATGCCAATACAGATTATTGCTAGCCTTTTGGGACGATTGCCGATAACCGGTGGCGAAAATCTGTACATTAAAAGTTTTGAAAAAGTCCCACTATTTCTACATGAATCTGGCATTAACTGAACATACTGACAGGAATCATATGCAAATCACACTCACAGTACATAATGGAATTAATAGGAGTTACTGATTGGAGTGTGATTGCTGACAGCAATCGTATCACTCTCACAACTTCCTGCCTTTAGCTGAGCTCCGCATGCAGGGACTCACAGGGAGGAGTGGCGCGTGTAGGCTGGGAGGAAGGGACCTGTATTCACTTCTTACCAGCACTGCTGTTGTGACGGGGCCGGCTGCACTGTTGAATGGCCATAGAGGCTCGTTATCAGAGAGGCCCGTTAGATTGTCCCAAATAGAAGGGTCATGTTTTGCTCAAATTATGCACCCCCTCCTAGAAAACATATGTATAGAGTTTACTAAAATGCATACGACCGACTTGGCTAACATATGGGTTAAGGTTTTGTGGTTCACAAAACTGCAGTCCACAAGCCAGCTTGAACCATCTGGACCCAATTTTCCAAAATGATAGGTAAAAATTGTATATGGTTCCTCAGGATTAACACAATGGTCTTGTGCACCATCTTGCAATACAACTGAGTTCCATAATTATGATAATTTAATATTTAAAAAATGTAGAACAGTGGCCATGCTGGAAAAAACGAGGGAATCTTAATATATCAGTCTGATGAAATAATTCATTATTACCAGTACATTTTACACATGCTCTGCATAAATTAATGCATTCTAAAGACTTATCAAACTACAGATGCTTTAATTTAATGGACACAATGAAAAAAACTGCAAGAGCAAGATTTTGAGCAGACATGCCTTTGAAATGGAAAACTATACCCCGAGCTGCTTCCTGCTTACTCAATAGAACCTCTAAGCACAAAGTGCTCTCAAATGGAAACAACTTTATTTGACAATGCCACTTTATAGCTCATGCTTCTCCTTCTAATTTATCATATATGACTGCGGAACAACATTTCATGCATTTCATTTGCTTTTATTTTATTAATTTATATCACAAAATAAAAGGCATGATTCATGATTTAAGAGGAAATGGGATTCTGTTTAATTTTTTTTTGTTTATTCAAGTATTTCAAGTAAATACTGTTAAAGTACATTCCCACAGAGGCAAATGAAAGGCATGTTACCACCACCAAACTAGCCATCATTTACTGGGTTATTTTCCCCAAATATCAGCAATTAATATATTTGCAAGCCTTTGTGCTTTTTCAGAAGACGTGATCCAATTCAAATTTGTTTGCAATAAAACTAAACAGTGAAATGAAACATCAGTTGAAATAAACTAATTGTTTACTTTACCTAAAACCTCTCAGTGTTGCATTATTTCAATACATTGTACACATTTGTAATAAATCAACTAAGTATCTGTATACAAATGACTATCCAGGTGTCCTATTTTAACACACATAAATGTATCTCTCAAATGTCTCTTGAGGATATATCCTGTACTGGTGATGTCTACTTACCCATATACCATTTGACTGATGATATGGTAGTTTATGATGGGCTTTTTAGCATTACATTGGCTTGATTGTTCTTCTAATGTATACATTTCCTTTGCTCTTTAATATTGCCTTTAGTAGTGTCCTTAATATTATACACTTTTCTTCTTGACACTACAAGTAGAGTCAATAAATAAAATTCAGAAGACACACCCTCTAAAGGTAGGTACGAATGTTGCTTTCTAATATTGTTTAGCATAACTTTCCTCTCTTTACAATTAATTAAATGGTTACTCCAAGCACCTTGACTACTTTAGAGATTTGAAGTGATCATGGTGTCTAGAGCATGTATGTACAGTGTTTTACTTGGAAACTCTGTGCAAAAAGATAATCCTCTTCACTGCACAAGGTATAATTACACCTCAGGCAGCATCATTAGCCAGTGCAGAACAAAATTCTGGGCTGGTTGATGTAAATTTTATGCAAAATATAGCGTCCGACACAAGAACGCACAGCATGCTGGTCCCAGGCAACCAAAGAAAAACTGCCCCTTACCCCTCTCCATAACGTTCATGTACTCCCTTCAGTGTAACCTCCCGGATATACCTCTTCCTCTGGCAAGGGGGAGTGATGTCAGCCAAGGAGGATCTGGCTAAGGGAGAACTTGGCCTTGGTGAGGGAAAAGGAGGACACAGAAGGGATCACTACAACCAAGAAACATAGGTTTATAATATATGTTATAATGTTTTTATAAACCACTATCTGGAGAGGTGCCTGCCTGTTGAATATGGGGGGAGCCAACAGTGGAGTGGAGGTGACAGGCAGCCACTGTTCGAGTGGTGCCCGTTACCATGTACTGCTGCTGGCCATGCTACATGCAGAGTCTGGGTCACTATTTTAATCTGATTAACACAGGCACCCAGGGGTTGAAAGATGCCTGGCTTAAGACCAAAGACTGGAGAGGAAGCCAGCTTGGGAGAGAGGCTGCTTGGCAGCAGGCATCTAGTAAAAGTGGTGCCTGCCACCAATTTTAGTAAGAAAAAATGCAGTTTCTACTGCTGTTAAGAGGTGAGGGAGAAGAGAGTCTGTCTGTTTGGCAGCACGCACCCAATGGTTAAGTGTTGCCTTCCGCTATTGTTGAAGTCCAGATCAGAGCTAAACATAAGGCAACAAAAGGCTGGTAGGAGGGGAGATAGCCTGGGATTGTGACCAGAGCAACAGGCACCCAATGGTAAAGCAGTGCCTCTCACCAGTCTGATACCGCGAGGAAGGAGCCAGGTAGTCTATAAGCTCGGCAGTGGCCGGCCCCCGATGGTAAAGCAGTTCCTGACACCATTTTAAGTGCCTAAACCGAACACTGCATCCAGCAGAAGGCTGCTAGTACTCAAAAGGGAAAGGAAGGAGGAAGTTGACAGGGAATGGAGGGAGCCAAAGAGCCAGCCACACACCTTTAGTGATCAAACTGCATCAGGGAAAGTGGAGTAATAACTCCACCCCTTTGTACACACTACCAATAGTCTGGCCTGTCTACCAAGGGCTATTTTTGTCCTGTCTATTCGGCACCCTAATGAGCTCAATTAGGAAACAATAGGGGCAGCCAATGAGGTAGAGCACTTCCCAAAGAGTTTAATGAGAGTTTTGGGGTACCGTGTAGAAACCTGAAGAGGATTTTTTTTTTTTTTTTGGTTTTGATTCTACTCTACCTAGCAACAACCGAGGTGAATAACAAGGGCAACTGAAATACTAATATTTAAAGGTATAGGACACATTTTTAGTAAAAAAAAACGTTAAAAACCCAACAGAAAAAATAAAATAAAACAAATTTATAGTTATTTATTTTATTGCAAGAAAAACTGGTGGGGCCCTGCCTCAAAGGACAAGCCTCCACTGGCATATATTGTTTTAGAAGTATCACAGGGTCAGAGTATTTAAGACTCTCTTTGCTTATTAATGCTTGTGTTCTTGGAGAGGCCTGCTGCCAGCCTCCTGCCAAAAGACTATGGGTCCTTTAAAAACAATAGGAACAAACTTGGTTTGTGGGATTTTATATTTGGTTCAGGAACCGAACAGCCGCACGAACAAGAGGCCACCCAGAAGCTTGTTAAGCCCTCTTAACACCTTGGAACGATTCTAACTACAGTGTTCTAATTGTTTGTCTGGGTGGCTGCTGTTCGCATATATGACCACGATATATATATTATAAATTGGAAGGGAAAAAAAAACATTTATAACAAAAACAACAAAAAAAACGCTTTCTTTGGCCAGCGTTTGTGACTAAGTGGCTATTACAAAAGACTGGAAATACCCCATTTGGAATACCCTGGGTTATCTACATTTGAAAATGGTATGTCATGATGGGGTTATTCCACATTCCTGGGCTACCATATGGTCTCAAAAGGCAACACAGACACAGCAAACCAATCTGGCAAACTGAATTGGGCAAGCCCTATATTGACCCTGTAACTTTCAAAAACACCATAAAACCTGTACATGGGCGTATTGTTATACTTGGGAGACTTCGTTGAACACAAACATTAGTGTTTAAAACAGTAAAACCTATCACAACGATGAAATCACTAGTAAAAGTGCAGTTTTTGTGTTAAAAAAATGCAAAAAACAAATATGAACGCTAACTTTGGCAAGCGTTTGTGGTTAAGTGGCTACTACAAAAGTATGGACATACCCAATTTTGAATAAAGTGGGTTGTCTATTTTACAAATAATATGCCATGATGGGGTTAATTTTCATTCCTGGGCTGCTATACGGTCTCAAAGGCAACATAGGCCAAGCAAACCAATCTGGCAACTTTCAATGTGCAAACATGGAAAAGGGGAAAGCCCTACATCTGACCCCTGTAAAACCTGTACATTCGGGGCACTGTTGTACTCAGGAGATGTTGCTGAACACATATTGGGGTGTTCTTTGTCAGTAACACAGAACAGGAACTGAGAATCCATGCCTAAAGTACAATGTGAGAGAACAAAAACACAAAAATGACGACCCAAAAGTTTGAAAAAGACTGGTGGCGGAATTAGTGCATGGAAAGTATTAAAATACTACCATTTGAAATACCCTAGGGTGTCTACGTTTCAAAAATATATGGTTTGATGGGGGTAAATTACATTGGCTGGCTTCAAAAATGTCCCAAATAGGACATGGGTGCAAGATGACCAGCTGAGAAAATTGTAAGTTGGAAAACTGGAATGCACACCCTCCAAATAAGGTCTTTTGGACCCCAGAGAACCAGACACACCTATACATGGGGGGTATCACTGTACTCAAGAGATGTTGCTAAACACATATTGGGGTGTTCTTTGGCCGTGACCCTTAAAGTTCTCCATACATGTATTCTTAAATTGCTATGTGTGTCAAAAAAAATAAATCATTTTTCTTTTTTTTTTTAAATTAAATTTGGCATAGTTTGGTGGTAAAAAGGTTGCATGAAGAGAGTCAAAATGCCCCAAGTTTAATAACTTAGGTTGTCTTCTTTTAAAAAATATATACATGTGAAGGGTTATTCAGGGATTCCTGACAGATATCAGTGTTACAATGTAACTTGCGTTAATTTTGAAAAAAAAAATTGGCTTGGAAATAGCAAAGTGCTACTTGTACTTAAGGCCCTACAACTCCCCCCCCCCCCAAAAAAAAGCTAAGAACATGTTAACATTTGGGCATTTTTAAACTCAGGACAAAATTTAGAAACTATTTAGCATAGGTGTTTTTTTGGCAGTTGTAGATGTGTAACAGATTTTGGGGGTCACAGTTAGAAAAAGTGTGTTTTTAAAAACATTTTCATCCATTTTTTTTTTTTATAGTAAATTATATGATATGATGAAAATAATGATATCTTTAGAAAGACCATTTAATAGTAAGAAAAACGGTATATAATGTGTGTGGGTACAGTAAATGAGTAAGAGGAAAATTACAGCTAAGCACAAACACCGCAGAAATGTAAAAAGAGCCCTGCTCCTCAAGAGTAAGAAAATTGAAAAACTGCCTCGCCACTAAAGGGTTAAATGTATTTTTGGGTTTTTATAAAAATGTATGTTCTCTGTGCCTGGAGATAATTGAGTGTCCTGGACCGGAGAGCCAATGTAATTGTGTGTATGTTTTTACTGTAGCCTACTCTCTCAGGTACGGGGGGGTGGGGGGTGCCCCTTGCATGTTTCTACACAATGTCCACATAACTGCTCCATAGATCCCGCTTTTCTGCAATAAATCCCCAAGAATTTTTGAACCATAAAATGTATTCTACAATCAAGATTTTAACCTGCACATAAGGCCAGTTGTGGCTACCAATAAATGAGTTCCCGTTTACCCTCAACACAGAGCCTCGTCTCGAGGTTGTAGGGGAAAGCTATACCAGCTACAATCCCTGCACCTGGGATTGTTCTTTGGATTGATATAATCACCAGCTCTTGTAAGAGCTACACTGTTGTACCTGCTATACTCTCTTGGAGGAGAGGTCTTCTCACTGGATGCTAGATCCAGGAGTTTGGTCCAGGGAGAGAAGGGACGGTGAGACCCCAGCCAAGTTGCGGTGGCTAAGGGGCTATGGCGCTTAGGGTGTCCGGTGCAGTGTTTATGGTACTCCGTGACAGCGATTGGCGGAGGCACCCAGTCGGGGTGTCAGGCTGTCCGTCACAATGCTTTAATGTTAAACGAACACTATAGGGTCAGGAACCAAAACATGTATGTGTTAAAACCACCATCTAGCCACCCTGGCTACCCCTTGCTCCCTAAATATAGCAAAATCTTACCTTTATTCCAGTCTGCTGCTGTTGGCTCTGCCCCTGATCTGCCTTCTTGGCTGACAGAATCAGAAGTGGTGTTCTGAGCCAATCACAATGCTTTCCCATAGGATTGGCTGAGCTTGTCAAGGAGGCAGATCAGGGGCAGAGCCAGCACAAGTTAAACACAGCCCTGGCCCATCCGCATCTCCTCATAGAGCAAAATGCCGGAAGGGATTGATTATATTCACCAGAACACATACAATAAGCTGTAGTTATTCTAGTGTCTAGACTCTATAGTGTCCCTTTAAATTTTATCTAGGAGTCACTTGAACAGTGTTTCTGAACAACAAAAAACCCCTGTAAAACTGCACAGTAGTAACAAAGTAATATTGGCTGTAATTTGCAAACTACGCAAAATTTATATTTTCCACATATGTAAAGACAAACAAAACAGAATGGACTGACCCAACGGATCCATCTAAATCAACGTGACAATATCTCTATGTACTTGGCTGAACTTTTGGTAGTTGATTTAAGCATTTGTGGGCAATATTTCTAGAAATTAAACTGGTCGCGATATAAACAAAATGGCTACTCCCAAATAAATGTATTCCCTAGAAAATCAGAAAAGTTAAGTTACACATACAATAAGATTGATGGCACATACAGTACAATTATTTATAAAGGTAATGATGCCGTACTTATTCTTAACTGTATCAATTCATTTCAAGAAGCTGACAAACACTTTATATGCTTCATATATAATACTGGTTTTACAAAAACTTGGCACTCTATAAATGTACCAACTCTTTCACCATTTCAGCAGGTAAAAGAGCAAAATGTATAAGCTACATCCATTTTCCAGATCCATAAAACTGCCCCCTGTACAGTGTTTCTGCAACCAGTACCTTAACATTCTACAATCAGTATTGCACCCTAACATTCTGTAACCAGTCCTGCACAATACAATGCACACTCAACTACTCTTTAAACAAATTGTTTCTACACAATGTCCACATAACTGCTCCATAGATCCCGCTTTTCTGCAATAAATCCCCAAGAATTTTTGAACCATAAAATGTATTCTACAATCAAGATTTTAAAAACCTAATTTTTTCCTCTTTTTTTCACATTACACTGCTCCTATATGTCCTGTTGAAACGTATTCTTCATTTGCATGCATTATTAAAAGGAACACTGTAGGCACCCAGACCACTTCAGCTCATTGAAGTGGTCTGGGTGCAATGTCCCATGTCCCTTAACTGCAATAATTACCTCTGAGGGTCTACCAGACAGCCACTAGTGCAGGGGTCAGCAACCTACGGCACGTGTGCCATGCATGGCACTCAAGGTGCTTTTGCACAACACTCAAGGTTGCCAGAGTCAAGCAGACACTGGCCTGTCAGATATCTGCTAGTGCAAATGAAGTGGTAATTGTAGTGAGGAGCAATCCTTAATTTACCCATTGCAGTGCTTAGAGGAAGTGATCTCAGATCACTCCACCCCAACACTTATGAAAGGGTGCCTACACTGGAGTAGAGCAGCCCACATCAGCTATCACAGATTTTGATCTGCACCTGGCCAACCCGGTGCCCACAGGATCCCAGAGAAGCCACTCACACAATTAGATATACACAGAGCTGCAAAATAAGCTTTTCTCTTATACAAAAAATATAAAGGGCCCACACACACAGTTCCTACAACCACAAAACCAGTGACCATCCACATACATGCACACAACCTCACAAGCAGCCCCACACATATACACACCACCAAATATACAATGTAACATCATCCACACACAATTCCACAAGCATATACAACAGTCCACATACACACAAATACAATGGTACAAAGCAACTGTAGCACCAATAAATAACACAAGCAGAATACAGTAACACACGTTAAAAAATAGAACTGGATGGATTTTGCCTGCTAACAAGCTTCAAATAGCCTTGCGTGAGCACCAACCTACAGCAACACCAACCGGTAGCTCCAGCAATCGTGATACACGTTGCACAGCCGCGCCATCGCGCTGTCTGGTCATGAGGCCTGGAAGGGGTGACAGCCTGGCAGTCAAGGGGGGAGGACGATCTCCTGGCGCCGGGTGTGCATCGCTCAGCAGCAACCCTGGTGCCCCACAATCCCCCACTCTGGACTGGTGGTGGGGGAAATCCCGGTCCCCGCTGGGGAATCCTACCTCTCTGCATCCTCTGACTCTCCCGCTGGGCTGGAGACCGCATGGTGAGCCCAAAATTGACGACGACCCGCGGACCCTATATGCCCATAAAGAGGCTGGCAGTCTGAAATGGAGGGAAGGCTTTGAGGCCCAATTTGACCAACTCTGCCAGGAGTTCAGGGGGCGCATCTCTAATAGATCTCTCATCCCAATCACACAACCGCTGGAACATCAACCATGCCCTGAGCTGGAGGCCCAAGAGGTGATGCAGCAACCCAGCCACCCAAGTGCCTGGAAGTCTCCCAAGCATCCTGAGCGACCCCAGACCTATGCCTCCACCAAGCGGTGACGGGGAACCCCTGGGAAAGTGATGGAAAAAGCAGCTCAGGTGGAAAGCAGAGGTGCAGTCTCTACCCGGTAACCCACAAGCCAAGTCCAGTCTGGCATATCGACCTGCCTGAGAGAGAAAGAGGCCACTGAGTTTACAGGGAAGGGAGCTGGTTTAAGGCAAACTCTTTGTGGCATAGGCTGAAATTAGTCTGTACAGCTATTCATGAGACCATAATGCAGCTAAAGTCTGTCTTTTCTCTGCGCCCTTAAACAAAGGCAGTACCCAGCAGCTACTAAATAGATTAAGAACTAGCATGTTATCCGATTATATTTACTCACCCAGTGTCAGGCTACAAATCATGTCTTCATTAACCCTTATGCATACTCATTTACTGACATCTTGATTTAACCTGTTTAAGTTTTCAAAAAGAAATGTGCAGTTCAATTACATGCCATAATAGCCTATCTCTTGAAATGTTTATGTCTGCTGTTGTGGCATAGCATGTCAATCTTTTGCACAACAAACAATAAAGAGTTAAAAAAAAAAAAAGGACCGGCACAACAAGGGACTTCAAGATCTTGTTTCGCTACTGTACTACAAAAAGGTTGCCTACCCCTGCACTATATCGAATATTAAATAATGCTATCCTATGGGAAAATCCTAATGCGAGAGTGGCCATTGCCAAGCATGCACATTAGGTCTCCAGCCGGCGGGGGAGGAGCATGGGTTGAGCCGAACCCAGCGCCGAGTGACTGAAGGAGGGGGGCACTGCAGGAGCCTATAGTGCTAGGAAAAAGGGGTTTATTTTCCTGGCACTATAGAATCCCTTTAATGTTTTGTGAGAATTTACTTGCAATAGCATTCAGTTTATGCAAACGTTGTGCGTCTCCCTCCACTCACTGCTCCTCCCTCATGGTCTACGGGATGGCCTTATCTTTTTCAAAATTCCATTTCCACTCCATTGATTTACCAGGGTCCTGATTTTTGTTTTTGATTTTTTTTTTTTTACTAGAAATTCTCAAGATTTTGCAACCATGAATCTAGTTAAATTACTAACCATCCTTTTTAAAATACATCACACCCAAACAGTATTTGCATATGCTCTAAACTCTCTGGTCATAAATAAATTCCCATCTGCCACATCATATCCCAATTGCCCATTATAAAATTTAGATAGTAGGACCAGAGATGGAGTAAGTCGCACTCTGCAAGAGCTCCATAGTCCCACACACAAAAAGCCCTTTATAATTGCAGACTTTTAACCAAATGGGGAAAACAAAGCGGGTACTTACCCCTGGTCCGTCCCACGCTGTTTCCCCATGAAATGCCTCCGGATTCATGGATGAATTTCTATCCACACAGAACAGCCTTAGAAGCACACGCAAGGCGGACAAGATGGCGCTGCACTCCCCAGGCTCGGATAGCATGGCTGGCTCCACGCACGGGTCCCCCACTGGTGAAACAATGAGACAGATTTCGGCAGAATTGGCAGCAATATCAGCCAACATGATCAGGCTGAGATGCTGTCTGAGATACGGTCAGTGATCAGAGAGGAGATTATGGAGGTGGAGAGGAATCTTACGGCCCTTAAGCATAGGGTAGAGGAGTTGGAAGCTGGCAGGGTGCAAGTGGTACAGCACTAATGAGCCACTGAGCTATCTGCCACAAAACAGGACTTACGTCACCAGGTTCAGGATTTGGATAACCGTTGCAGATGGAACATAATCCGCATCCGAGGCTTACCAGAGTCCAATAAAGAATCGCTACCTGAACTCTTGACAAGCCTGTTCACACACCGGCTTGGTGAAACGCCACCAGAGGACTTTGATAAAGAGCGAGCCCACCAGGCACAGCGCCCCCCCAGGAGAGACTGACAGCCTTGCAATGTTATGTGCTGCCTGCTCTCTTTATCTCTGAAGGACACTATCATAAGAGCCGCATGGCCACTGCAGACTATCCCTTACATAGAGCAGGACTTCTCAATGCTCACCCTGAAGGCCCGGCAGGCCCTGAGACCCCTTACCCAGATACTCCAAGACATGAGGATTTCCTATAATTCCCATTCAGCCTGCTGGCAAGGGTTGAGACTTCATGGCACGTAATACGTTGGCCTAATGAAGTGCCTAGTTTCCTCAGAGTTACGGGACTCCTGGTTGCGACAGTGCAGAACTGGATTTTGGAGGCATTTCCCCCACCCGGATGCTCCTGCAGGATCAACAGCTGGCCGCCCTGGACTTGGCCAAGCCAGTCTGGTACAACAGAGAAGTGGGCCTTACGATCTGGAAGAATGATTGCTCCCTGGATAATGCTGACTGCAACTTATTGTTTGGAGGACTCTGTTGCTTGTTTTCCCTCCATTGTTCGGAGGGTGCCCCCGCCTGTGCATTCCAAGAGGCTCCCGTGTAGAGCGACATTGGTGAGTCCACATCCTGCTCCTACACTGGCATGGGCTCCTCACTGGGGGTGGGTTGCATGGGGGTGGGATTTGTGATGGGATGCCCTCACTGACCCCCCCTTCTGTTGTTTTTTTCAGATCGCAAGGATGAGGTCATCATAGTGGAGTGTACTGTGGCTTGACCGTTGAGTGGCGAGAGGGATCTGTTGGGCAGGCCCAGTGGGTTGGGGTGGGTGGTGTGATCGCCCCGGTGGGGCTCCGGATGGGGCTCTGCCGGGACAATGGCCCACCTCTGGAGCATTTATTACAGAGGGAATGTATATATGCTGTTACCCACTTGCACGGGCTGTAAAAGTCTGACGAATGATGATGTTGGCTCAGCCCACTGACGGGCAAAGGGGCCCATGACCACATGAGGATAGGTCTGGGATTGACATGACGCTCAGAGGCGTATGGCATGTCCTGGTAGAGCTCCCGCTAGAAACACTTAGTCAGACGACCCAGACTTCTCCCCCCTCATGTGCTGTCCTGCAGGCAGGGCCGCCATCAGGGCATGACAACCATAACGGTTGTCATGGGCCCGGCGGTCCTGGGAGGCCCGGACTGCTCTGGGAGTCCCGGGCTCCACATTCCATTTGTGCACATATAGATAGCGATTTTCGCTATCTATATGTTCACCTGCGGGCCCCGGCTACCTGTAGAATGTAGACGGGGACCAGCCAGCACATCTTAACTCTCCAGTTGCTCCTGCCTGTAAGTCTCGCAAGCTCCGCTGCCGGCAGAGCTTTATCACGGGTTACCATGGTAACGCTCCGCGTGGCAAACAGGCACAGCTTGAGAGTTACAGGCAGGAGGTGATGGAAAATTAAGATGTGCTGGCTGGTCCCCCATCTACATTCTAAAGTGGCTGGCACCCTCCACCGGACCACCAGGGATGCGATCTCCCCCCTCCCTGGCCAGGTAAGAAGCAGGGAAGGGGGAATAAAATAAAATACCACTAAAAAGGCTCCCCTCCCACCCCCCAATTCAGCCTCCTATTTTACATGCAGCCCCCACATTTACATACACTAAAACCACAACACACACACACACTGCATACACACACTAAAACCACAACACACACACACACTAAAACCACAACACACACACACTAAAACCACAACACACACACACTAAAACCACAAGACACACTAAAACCACAACACACACACACACTGCATACACACACTAAAACCACAACACACACACACTAAAATCACAACACACACTGCATACACACACTAAAATCACAACACACACTGCATACACACACTAAAATCACAACACAAACACGCACTGCATACACCATACACACACTAAAACCACAACACAAACACACACTGCATACACCATACAAACACTAAAACCACAACACAAACACACACTGCATACACCATACACACACTAAAACCACAACACAAACACGCACTGCATACACACACTAAAACCACAACACAAACACGCACTGCATACACCATACACACACTAAAACCACAACACAAACACACACTGCATACACCATACACACACTAAAACCACAACACAAACACACACTGCATACATCATACACACACTAAAACCACAACATAAACTGCATACACCGTACACACACTAAAACCACAACACAAACACACACTGCATACACCATTCACACACACTAAAACCACAACACAAACACACACTGCATACACCATACACACACTAAAACACAACAAAAACAAACTGCATCCACCATACACACACTAAAACCACAACACAAACACTCTGCATTCACTACACAAACACACACTTTATCTAAAACACGCAAAAATACATTCATTATACAAATGTGCAATCTGTATCTATTTTACACACCACACACGCCATCCTTGTGGTCAGACTCAGATTGGGCCCTCGGGGGAGGCCCACAGTTTGAACTGTGTCAGGGGCCCCAAAATTTCTGATGGGAGCCCTGCCTGCAGGCCTTGCTCCGTGCCACAGCCCTGACTGCGAAAGCTGCTGGGTTTTTCCCTCACTACAGGGTCGCTGAGGGGTTGACCTTCCCCTGACAGAGGAACTAATCCCCCACACTTATCTTAGCACACAATCTTGACACTTCCTCATTCCGGGTCTTCCTAGACCCTCATGTAACTAACTCACACTATATATAGGATCGGGGTTCACTGGGGTAGTTCAACTACTAGGAACCACATTCCCCTTTGGACAGTTTCTCCCGATCCCGGGTTACAGTTACCTGTTGTATGTACTCTCCTAAACCTCTTGCCACCCCCCTCTTTCCTATCTTCCCCGCCTTTTTTTATCTCTCCTCTTCAGTTAGTGGGTGCCTGCAGTTGTCAAAGATCTGCCCCTTGACGGTGATACACGATGGCGCTGGGGTTCCAACAGGAACTTTTAAGGCTCTGGTCAAATAATGTCAGGGGACTTAACATCACCAAGAAATGCTCACAATTGCTAAGGACCCTCTGGTCAGTCTTAGCCTCGGTGGCGTTTCTGCAAGAAACACACTTTAAAAGTCAAAACTGCACCCATACTCAGGAACACTAGCTTCCCATTTGGATTTCTGATGACAAACATATGGGATTGGTGATCCTATTTGCCCACATGGTTCCATATTAATGTAAAGCCACACAAGCAGATCAACAAGGGAGGTATCTTTTCATTAAGGGGACTATAGCCGACCACACAAACATTTGCATGTCTCTACAGTCCTAATCGGAATCAACATGCCTTTTTGGCCAAAGCGCTATCACTGCTGGAGAGATTTCATGAAGGACTATTGCTGGTAGTGGGTGACAAACCTGCCCCTAGATCCACGCCGGGACTCCTCTAGTGGAGTTAGCTTTGTTTCTCAACATTGTCTCAATCCCTATGGAGGCTTGGCAGACTGTTGGAGGGTGCTTCACCTGGACGACAGTTACTTTTCGTTCTATTCAGCAGTACTGCCTCAAAGACTATATCTTAATAGCGCCAGAATACTTGCCCCTACTGTTACAGTCTAAAACAGGGATTCTGAGGAGCTCAGACCATGCACCGATCACAGTTCTCATACACTCTCTGCTACACAAACCAAAAGAAGATCAGTGGAAACTTAACTAAAATGTACTGATTGGGGTAGAAGATTTAGAGCTCACGAAATAGAAATTGACCCACTATTTCGAGTCCAATGACAACCCGGACAGCCCCATCCCACTGACAGTGTGGGAAGCACACAAATGCGTCATTAGGGGGGCGCTATATTAAAGTTTGCACACAGCCCAAGAAGGACCACTCCAGACACATGATCAGTTAGATAACAGACCTGGAAAACGCAAACAATGGTCACTTGCGGACAGTACTTCCCTACAACTGACTGACGCACGTAGACAACTAAAAGACCTACTGTCTCAAAGCTATTGCACACCACATGGAGATCTTCCAGGTATTTCTACGAACATTCTAATAAATGCAAGAGACTCTTGGCGCAGCAGTTGAAGGAGAGGCAGCGGTTGGACCAAATCCATAAAATTTAAACCCAAAGACAGGGTTTGTCAGGGTGAATCATATGGTCTGGCCCAACCCTGTTGCAGAGAAGCCTCCCTTACCCCCGAGTCGTCAGCCCACTTGCGCTCTCAATACTCTTTTTCATGGTGTGACCGTAAACTCAGGTACTTGGGTATCTAGCTACCGAAGTACCTCGCACAGCTATACCAGCGCAATTTTCTTCCGATTCTCAACACTCCACAAAGCGATTTGCATTGCTGGATGTCACAATACATATATTGGTTTGGCCGCATTAACGCAGGCAAACTGAACGTCCTGCAATGACTCATATCTGTCCCAGTTACTAGCCCAAGCGCGTTTTTCAGCTCCATTGCAATCTAGAGGTTTGTATGGAATCTGTGACCCACTCTAATACTGAGGGCACTACTAGAGCAGCCCAAACACTCCATCATTACATACTATTACGCTGCACATGTGCATGGACTAGTGGATTGGCGTGCGCACGCGACTAAGAAGCAATGGGTAGAGATAGAGGTCCACCTGTTTAAGGGTAAAATCTTGTCAATGCTGTGGCTGTGAGGAAAGACACTATGCGATATACACTCCGGCAACCCCATAATAGATGCTACCCTGGGGGGTATGGTGCACGCTACGTTACACTTACCCCCATTATGAATAACCCAGATTTAGATGGTGGCTTGGGACCTGGGATCTGCAGGGATTCCAACCAACACCTTGGGTTTACATGCACCAATGGTGCACAACCACCCACCTTAAACCTAGAACGGACCTTTTGCCTGATAGACAGCCGTCTCTCCTGAACCAATTCCACTACCACCAAGTTGAGACCTATTACGCATCGGTACAAGGCAGAAGACCGATAAACAGAACCTTGATCCAGTTCAAACACCTCTGCACTACAAGAGAACACCTCTTGAGGGGTATCGCGACCCTATATGCCATGCTGATAATGAGTGACTGACATACCACTAGGGTTTACGAGTAGGTGGGAAAGGGAAATAGGGGTCACACTTACAGTACAAGAATGGAACAAGATTTTCACCCTGACACACAAATGTTCGATAAGATCAAAATTCCAGGAATTAAGCTACAAATTACTGACATTCTGGCACAGGACTCCGGATGTCCTTCATCACATGCACGCTGAGATGCACCTAAGGAATGTTGGCGCTGCGGCACTGGGGATACACATCTGGTGGCCGTGCCCTACAACTGTGCCCTTCTGGAAAATGATATACTCCAAAATTCAAGAATTTACCGACACTACTTTACCACTACAACCGCTGCCCATGCTCTTACACCACACCCCAGTGCCTCTGAAGGTATATAAAAAAATCCCTGGCCCTGCACTTACTAACCGCAGTGAAGTTCCCTGATCCCATTGCTTTAGAAACAGTCGGGAGCACCCACCTATTGTGGAGAAGTACTGACAGCTGACCTATGAGGCTGCTCCAACAGTTGTATCCAGATGTGGATGTCCTGGCTACTCTATGTTGCCAAGATGAGTGCAAAACCACTGCAGCGATCCCAGCGCCAGCCCTTAGCACCCTAACTCTGACCACAACAGGGATCCCTCAATGCTCTGTACCACAACTCTCTTGTCGAGCTAGCAGACCAAACATATATCAGGGACACCCCTTGTGGGGGGGCAGCCAGGAGTTCTTTTGTTTGTTTTTTTTCTTCCCCCCCCACCACTCCTATCCCCCACCAGCCTCTATATCAGTTCAACACTAATATACATAGTCTTTATATGTTCTAACCACAATGACTAGCATCTGCATCCTCACTGCATAGACGGCAACCGAGAAACACTACACTACGCTCAACCCAATTCAGACTGGATCTGACTCTCACTGGTCCCCACCACACCAGAGAAAAATAACTCCGCTCTTGTAACTCCGACCTCATGCAATGTATGTTTGTTATTGCTTTACATACAACTTTACCTTCTTTTAGGTGAATAAAAAGAAAATGATAAATAAAAACGGTCAAAAAAAAATAAATTTAGATAGTAAACTCTATGGCCAACTTTATTTTGCTAGGCTCTTTATATTAGTATATTGTTAGCTCATGAACAGGTTGCTCTGTTATGCTTGTACTGGTATGTCAATTCATTTGTCGATTCTTCCCCGGATGAGAGGTGCTTTGAAAATGTTTGTATATGATACACAAAATAAAAAATAATAATGTTTAATTTTATTGCACACTAGGTAAAACAAACATTTTAAGTAGGTCAATGTGTTTGCCTGCAAAACCAGCATCAGTAAAAGTAAGGAAAGATATGGAAAATCAACTATTGCCATTCTGAAACTGTGAACCAGATTAAACAAATTTCTCTTCCACGAGACAAGGCAGAAGCCTATTTATTTTATGTATTTCTATTTATAAACATAATGCACTGGGAGAATATTTACAGAGATTTCTCTCCTTTTCAAGTGTGTCCCAAATACAGTGTTGTACCGTGCATGCCTTTGTTATGTAATGCATGTAATTAAATTTTAATGCGCTGCTGCTGGAGTTGTTGTCAATATCAGCTACCTTTTCATACCAGAGATCATAGAGGCTTTTCGTAGATAACATGCTTTTCTGTGGTTGTGTCTTCCTAAAGCTCGATTCAAAGAAACAACCCTTCAATAAATAATAAGCTACAAGTATGAAGGTACTTTTTTTTCCTTGAAACCGTACAATTTGGTAATCATCCCAAATATTACAAAGCACAAGATCTGCTCTGAAAGAAACATGAATATTTTTTACATTGTAATATTACCATTATTTAACTAATCTTAACTACTTAAAGACGAGGGGCGTGCTATGCCATAGCATGCCCTGGCACTTTAGCCATCTGGCCTGCCTCCATACACATGCTGCTGCTAACCATCTGGTGGTCTGCCTAGCAACCCAGGCAGTCCCCCTGTTGCCAAAGATGGTGATCTGCAGCACATGGACACTGTTACAATGTATCAGCCAATGATTTGGAACTTGGTTGAGACATGGTCTTTGCCCCTCTATTCCCTTTACTTTGATCTGAGGCAAGAAAGGCAGAGAGGTCATTAACTAAACTATGGTAAAAGTGAAAAGGTTTTAGAAGAAATAAGAAAATGTTTTTAACCCTTTTAGTGCTGATCACAGCATTAAATATATTTTATTTTTTTCTTTACTTTTTTTGTCAGCTGCAGCAGTTTTTAAATTTTTCAGAGTCTACCATAGAGAGTTAGACTATTAAATCACCCTGTATGGGACTTTGTCAGATTTTTCTTGAGTTCTGACTTCGGCTTGTCCCGATTACGCTTTGTTAGCTGCCTGTACTGGCTTATTGAATTTTTGCATACTTTTGAAAATGGTATGCCATAACAGTTTAAATGTTATTAACCAGGCTGCCATAAACTCTCGAAGGCAACATAGGTAAAAAAAAAATAAAAAAAATATCGATTTGTCAAATTTCCAGACATGAAATGGGCAAGCCCTATATTTAGCCCTGTAACTTTCCAAAACCCCATAAAACCTGTACATTGGGGGAACTGTTATATTATCTTCAGTGATGTCTCACAAGTGTTTTTTTATAGCAGTAAAAGGTAGGATGACCATATCATCACTGAAAGTGCAGTTATTGTGTAGAAAAAAAGAATATGAACACTAACTTTGGCCAGGGCTTGTGACTAAGTGGCTACTAAAAAAGACTGGACATCCCTCATTTTGAATACCCTGAGGGGGTACTACTTTTGCAAATGGTATGCTATGATGGGGGTAATTCTCATTCCTGGGATGCCATACGGTCTCAAAGGGTACTTATGCCAATCACTCCAATCTGGCAAATCTCAATGTGTATAAACTGAAATGGGCAAGCCCTATATTTGATCCTATAATCCCATAAAAGCTGTACATGAGGGGCACTGTTATACTTGTGGGAGACACAGCATACAAATGTGTATTTAAGTGCAGTAAAAGCTAACAGTATTCTGACAATCACTGTTAGAATGCCATGCAGAACATGGAAAATAACATTTCTTAATTTCTCACACTAAGTTTTATTCATAAAGGGACACTCCGGGCATCTAAATTAAGTTATTATGATGGTTATTATGGTGCTAGGAGGCCCGGGTGCATACTTACCTTAAGGAGTTAAACCATTCTTGAATGATTTACTCCCAAAGATTGCCTCCAGCACTGATCTCCAGGTCGCCCAGATGGCATCCAGCTTCTGAATCTTTGTTACAGGAAGCGCAGAGTGCTGCTGCTGATTGGCTAGAGTGGTCAGCTGACGCTCTAAGCCAATCAGTAGCTACCCATTCAGAAATAAAAAAATATGTACATTTACGCACATTTCTAGGATATTATTTAAATGCTTTTGTTTTTGCTCCCATTTTTCATGAGCTGAACTCGAAGATCTAAGACTTTTTCCATGTACACAAAAGGTCTATCAAATATTGTTCACAAATCTGTCTAAATCTGTGTTTGTGAGCACTTCTTTGCGGAGATAATCCAGCCACCTCACATGTGTGGCATATCAGGATGCTAATTAGACAGCATGATTATTGCAAATGTGTGCCTTAGGCTGGCCACAATAAAAGGCCACTCTAAAATGTGCTGTTTTTCTGTATTGGAGGGTCCAGGGGGGTGGGGGGGTCTGAAAACCAGTCAATATCTGGTGTGACCACCATTTGCCTCACGCAGTGCAACACATCTCTTTCGCATAGAGTTGATAAGGTTGATGATTGTGGCCTGTGGAATGTGTGGTCCTGCGAAGAGGCAGGACTTATGCGCTGATCCAGAGCATCCCAAACATGCTCAATGGGTGACATGTCCGGTGAGTATGCTGGCCATTCAAGAACTGGGATGCTTTCAGCTTCCAGGAATTGTGTACAGATCCTTGCAACATGGGCCCGCGCATTATCATGCTGCAACATGAGGTGATGGTCGTTGATAAATGGCACAACAATGGGCCTCAGATCTCGTCAGGGGATCTCTATGCATTCAAAATGCCATCAATAAAATGCACCTGTGTGCATTGTCCATAACATATGCCTGCCCATACCATAACCCCCCCATGGGCTACTCGATCCACAACATTGACATCAGCAAACTGCTCACCCACACGATGCCATACACGCTGTCTGACATCTGCCCTGTACAGAACTGATTCATCTGTGAAGAGAACACCTCTCCAAAGTTCAAGACACCATCAAATGGGAGCATTCACCCACTCAAGTCTGTTACGACGACAAACTGCAGTCAGATCGAGACCCCGATGAAGATGACGAGCATGCAGATGAGCTTCAATGAGACTGTTTCTGCCAGTTTGTGCAGAAATTCTTTGGTTATGCAAACAGATTGTTGCAGCAGCTGTCCGGGTGGCTGGTCTCAGATGATCTTGGAGGTGAAGATGCTGGATGTGGAGGTCCTGGGCTAGTGTGGTTACACATGGTCTGTGGTTGTGAGGCCAGTTGGATGTACTGCCAAATTCTCTGAAATGCCTTTGGAGACAGCTTATGGTAGAGAAATGAACATTCAATTCAAGGACAACAGCTCTGGTGGACATTCCTGCAGTCAACATGCCAATTGAACGCTCCCTCGAAACTTGCAACATCTGTGGCATTGTGCTGTGTGATAAAACTGCACATTTTAGAGTGGCCTTTTATTGTGGCTAGCCTAAGGCACACCTGTGCAATTATCATGCTGTTTAATCAGCATCTTGATATGCCACACCTGTGAGGTGGATGGATTATCTCAGCAAAGGAGAAGTGCTCACTGTCAGGATTACTAATTGATCCCGCACGCAGATTTGTATCACACCTAGGACTAAGGATAATGTCTAACTGGACCTTAGAATGGCCGGACTTAACATATCCAAGAATAGTCAGAATACTTTCTGAGGTCAGGGATAGAGAATCAGACACAACAATGAGAAAAAGCCAAAAGTCAAGGATACATGAAATCAGGGAAGTCAGAACGAAGCCAAAGTCAAATACCCCAAAAATCAAGATCAGGAACGCACTCTTGAAATAACATCAGGCAGAAACCACGACAGGGCAATGAGAGAATGTAAAAATAAGTTTAAATAACCCTCCTGTTATTCAGATTGGCTGTAATTGGCTTTTGACCACAAAACATGTGTGGGTGTGACATCATGCGCACGCCTACGTCTTCAATGTGGGCAGTCATGGGGCTATAAGGTGGCATAGATATGCAGCGGCTGGCATCCCTAGATATGCTGGGTTTATCAGGTATCCAGAAGATAAAAAAATAGGAAAGTATTAGCGCTATTTGAGTAGTGTATATTTTAATATATATATATATTAGATCTAAGAAGCTGCTAATCACCGTGAATATCTTTTAAGAAATAGAAAGGAGTACCGGTGAAGCGCTTATGAGTAAAATGAAAATAGATATGGGAGAAAATAAACCTTTACCCAGTAATTTCTTTTTATGTTTGCCAATAATTTCTTGTTAACCTTTAGGTTAAAATACAATCTGCACTATGTTGTGTATCTTTTTCTGTTTTACCTAAAGGTTAACAAGAAATTATTGGCAAACGTAAAAAGAAATTACTGGGTAAAGGTTTATTTTCTCCCATATCTATTTTAATTTTACTCATAAGCGCTTCACCAGTACTCCTTTCTATTTATCAGGTATCCAGGCGCACGGCTGTAGCTGGGCACAACTATTCCTGTCAGGACGGTAAATACCATTAAACATTATTATAAGTGGATGAATTTGTTAACCTCACTAACACAGATTTAGACAGATTTATCAATACTTGAGAGAAATAGGCCTTTTGTGTATATAGAAAAAGTCTTCGATCTTTGAGTTCAGCTCATGAAAAATGGGGGCAAAAACAGTTTTGCGTTTGTAATTTTGTTCAGTGTATATATATATATATATATATATATATATATATATATATATGTATCCAAAGAGGTAGCACCACTCACGGAATATAAAAGTTCTAGTCTTTATTAATTCATTTAAAAAAAATATATCACGATCAACGTTTCAGTCCACTAAACGGGACTTTCCTCAGGATCAATCGGTATTGATCCTGAGGAAAGTCCCGTTTAGTGGACTGAAACGTTGATGAATTATTAAAGACTAGAACTTTTATATTCCGTGAGTGCTGCTACCTCTTTGGATACCTGGATAACCAAGCCCTGGCTTAGCACCCGGCACACAAGGCATATTATAGCGTGAGTGCAAGAACTATATATATAATATATATATTCTTTATTTAAATACCGTTTAATTTGTCGGCTGCTAGTATATGGCATCAATCGTATAGAATTTTGACTGCACTCACTGTTTCTTTAGGTTCAATGTATCTCCATTATTATACAATTATATATATATATATATATATATATATATATATATATATATATATAGAGAGAGAGAGAGAGAGAGAGAGAGAGAGAGAGAGAGAGAGAGAGAGAGAGAGAGAGAGAGACATACACACATAAATACAGTTGCTTCTATTCAAATAGTGATACACCCTGCTATCGCACTTTCAAGTAACCTAGCAAATCTGTGTCTTACCGTGTGGTACGATTGTCTGTATGGGCTTGGTGGGAGATCGTACATTCCATATGGTCAAGGTGCCATCTGAATGACTACAGATGAACTGTTTTCCTTCGTGGTGCCAAGCAACAGAATGGATAGCCTATTTAAACAATATATGCATAAGCATTAAAATATATATTAAATGTCAACAGCAGCTAACATACAAATTGTACATACAAAATAAAAAAAATTTCTAAAGATTTTATATATTCTGAAATCGTAAATATATATATATAAACATACATCGGAAATATATATATATATATATATATATATATATATACATATACATACACATATATATATTTTAAAAAACTATTTAGGGTTCATTCACTAAACCATGAACTATGGTGAATTGAAAACCGAATAGCAAAATGTAGGCAAAAAGTCCTGATTTGGAAAATTTCTCCAACACAGCTTATCACAGCATAGCTGTTGTACCGTAAATTGGGCAATATGGTTTTCACATCTCTACAGTTTGGTGTTTAGTGAGAAAACCCATACAGGTTTTAAAATAAAGAAGAAAAAAAAATCTATTCCAGTCCAGTATCAAATGAATAAACCTAAAGCGATGGTAATTTCCAGAATCCTGTCTCTAATTGTGGTTCTTACATACGTGTTTTCCATTTGTAAGCAAATATAAAATAGGAGCAGATTGTAAAATGTATTGTACTGTAATAATAGCTTGCCACTGGACTTTCATTGCATTTACACGACAGACATTATTAAGTTAAAATCAATACTAATCACCGGATTTAAACATCTATGCTAGATATGAACGTCAGTACAGCAGTTTAAAAAATGGTAGTAGAGGAAAGACTATGTAAAGCAGCAGATAACACCTAGCTAAAGTTAAATTATTAATTTTAATTCTTTTAGATCTTGGAAATTACATTGCTGGGAAAGCAGTGTTTGACATTATGTTGCATACAATATTTTTACAGGGACAGTAAAACCTGTAAAAACTTATTATCGTGGATCAACAAATGAAACCATAATTTGGATTTATGTTCATTACTTTGATGTGCTACATCGAGTTTTAGAGAGAAGAACCATATGCAACCCAGCTTCTCATTTTCATTGCAGAGAATCATAGCTTTTCAAACAGGTACCTGCACGGTTCAGTCATGATCGAGGTTGCAACAGGGATAGTAGACACTTCTAATACATGTATACAGATAAAGAAATGTGCTTCGTTTTATAGAGTAGCAAAGAAATTATTTTGCACCAAATACATACATGTTGGAAACCTGATAGATTTCCACTACAGAGATGGGTCTAGAACAAATCGTTCCTTCTTTTAAGGGAAATTTTCATATTTCATAAGTACAGGTTTATAACTTATTCTACAAACAGATAAAATGCAACAGATAATAGGAAAAGGGATGCTCGAATTGACTGATGTGCAAGTGTACCCAAATGTTTAGATAATTTCTTGCTTCATATTTTACAACCTTCAAAGATTCATCCAATAATACATGCACACATCATGTACACAATATAGTTTTTAATTGTGTCTGATAATACTTTTGGTAGAAAAAGGGGACATTTCCAGCAGTAAATATTGGCAATGACATTAACATGTTCTAAAACGTGATTTCTACCTTAGACGCTGGTGAATCTGTTGAAATGGTACTCTTAATTAAAGTCCTCTGTGGTCGCTGAGATACACTAGCACTTTATAAGGAGAACATGAAGTGATCTACCCTGTCAGTAACCCATGGAGAAATACTAAGTGCCTTCAAGTGGTTCCTGGGTACACAGCCAGCAGCAATTTATAGGATTATAGAAGAAAATATTCCTGCTATAGCACAAGATATATACATTTCAAAAACAAATGTGATGCTTGCCCTTATATTTGCATGATATGTCTACATGTTTAAAAAAAATATAAAATAAAAATCTGGAAGTTGTACTGTTTGCCATTATATAAAAGTTATTCTGCAGTTCACACAGAACTCAAATCAACATATTTAACAAAGTCCCCTGTGAAAGTCTCCAGTATTATGTAAGATTTGTGCATGGCATAATGATGGAAAACCTCAATAAGACATTAATAAACATGGCAAAACATTGCAATCACTATTACCATATGCAATAATAATATACTCTCAATGTGTATGTTAGTTTCCAAACCTTAAAGTTGTAACAGATACTCTTACTATCAGAGGCTTCATTTAAATGCTATTCTAGCAGATCTACAATTGCTCTAGACATAGCGATTCTTTTCAAAACTCCATACAAATCACGACAGAGACTCTGCGATAATTGAGAGACTACAGAAATAGAATTCCTAACATTAATTAAAAAAAATTCAATATTAATGTTCCTATATAGCATATGCTGTAAGTGGAACCAAAAAATTTATTTAAAAAAATAAATAAATCGCAAGAAAAAAACAAAACAAAACAAAAAAAAAACCAACCACAGCCTCGTTTTAATGATAATATCAAATAAAACACAACACATACATTAACCTGACACATATACTACAGCCACAGGC
Organism: Pelobates cultripes; assembly: GCA_933207985.1. NCBI lineage: Eukaryota > Metazoa > Chordata > Amphibia > Anura > Pelobatidae > Pelobates > Pelobates cultripes. The sequence goes on along the minus strand of OW240913.1, from coordinate 293,830,626 downwards.
TGTGCTCTAAAAGCTTTACAGCAACATTTCCCATTCAGGCTAAAGCAGCACCAGTTTATACAATGTAACTTTATGGATGACTGCGTTGCCAAGGCAACATTGCAATGTAAGGATGCTGATAATAATACAATGTTCCTTCATGCAGTGAAGGAGACATGGCTAGAAATTAAGAATGGCACCATCAGGCATCATTAACCCCTTAAGGACCAAACTTCTGGAATAAAAGGGAATCATGACATGTCACACATGTCATGTGTCCTTAAGGGGTTAAAGCCTAGGACAACTTTACTTCCTGTGCACAAAATAATATTCAGGCGTAAGAATTTCACCAAGGAAATGTTAGAGCAAAGTCTTTATATCTAAGCTCTGCCTTTTATTTGAAATGCAATACAAATTATATGTCCCAGCAAATGGGCATCTTGCCAAAGACCTGCAAGCATGCAGCGAATAGGATTATTTAGTTTCCTGTGAGTTTGACCCTAATACTGAAGTGTTTCATGTTGACATAACGGCCATTTTTTCCCACTTTATTACAGAATGAGCTAGACAAACAACTAAAAACTATTTATTTTGTGGAGAGGGGGAGCCTTTTTACACATATAAGAAAAAAAAAATCACCAGAATTAGAAAGTCACACATGGCATTTGCAATCGGTCTTGTGCAGTGGGGTACTAGATTGCTCTGATACTGAGATCAGTTTGATACAAATACAATATGTCCCTCTGTAACTGCACAACTGAGTTAAAACTTGTTTAACGGGGACTAAACAAAAAGCAAACTACTGAGATTTTCCCATAGTTCCCTTACATTCTGTGTTGGCTAATTTAGATGACTAACTAGCCAATCGATGTGCCATTCTAAAACTAAGCATTTGATTCTTTAGATCAGTCTCAAGCCAGAAGGCAAGTTATGTTTTCACCAGATTAACAACAGAAACAAACAGAAAGGCTCAGCCCTCTGTAATCTAAAGATTTATTCCACATTATCTGTACAGCTAGTAAACCAAGTGGGATTAAACCATCTGTGGAATTTATAGTAATGGTTTCAGATGGAAGCGAAAAAAAACATTAGGAAAAGTTAGTCAGTGGGGAGTGGGCGAATGACAGATGCACACAAAATCTCCTCACATGACCTTTCAGTGCCGTTATTTAACAGACGGAACATTAGCTGCCAGATGTTAATCCTCCAATTGGCATTTTCTGCTTAAAGAGGTTATCTTCTAAGCAGTAACTATTCTGTGTTAAGACTGGATACACTGCATGATAGTCAGAAATCTAAGGGAATGCAGAAGAATGACTTTAATGCAATGCTCTTTGCAAACCAAGACATTAGAGCACCGTTGACTCAATTTTGACCTCTAATACGGTGAAGGATGACCTTGACACTGCAAATGCTTGCCAATAATGTTTTCCATGAAGCTCAGGCAGAGTGCCAAGAATAGCAATCCGGTTAGCCTAAACAATGGCTGGGCATTATGCTAAACGTGATAAAATAAAACACTGAAAAAATAGTTATTAATAAAGGAATTAAAATATATGAAACCTCTGGGAACAAATAGGGACAATGATTCATCTCTTTTTCAATCGTATATCACTTGTGAATTTATAAGTAATTAAGTCATGGTTTGTCCTTTTTTAACAGATAGTTGTTTTTGTCTTCAGAATTGTTTATTGTTCAGTGCACATTTGTTATACCTGTAAATAATTCCTGTTAAGGGATTATATTTAAACTATTTTAATGGATGATAAGATGCACCCTTAAAGTGAATCTATACCAGGTTCACTTTAAACATTACCTTATGGATTCAACATGTCATTTATGTAAGGGAAAAAATATATACACAAACATATTCCTGATCCTATAGTGTTAAAACACAATCTAGCCCCACTGTCCTCCCCCCCTAAATATAGTAAAATCATAACTTTATTCCAAACTGCTGATGCTGGTTCTGGCCCGACCTGCCTCCTTCGCTGACATCATCAGACGTGATTCCCACAGTAAGGCATTGGATTGGCTGAGATTGTGAATTCTGATGATCTTCGCCAAGTAATTGGGCGAGGGTAGAGCCAAACGCCGGCCTGGCCAATCAGCATCTCCTCGCAGAGAGTGGAGACATTGAATGTCAGTGATGCACAGTGTGCAGCACTGCCCTAGGAGCCACCTCTAGTAGCCATGTGAGGAGTGGCCACTGGAGGTGTCCCTAGGCTGAAAGGTAATTACTGCCTGTTCTCTGAAAACACAGTGTTTACTGCAAAAAGCCTGCAAGGACTGATTATACTCACCAAAACAAATACAATAAGTTGTTCTGGTGAGTATAGTGTCACTTCAATGAATTCAGGAGAAAATATCTGCCACTACTAGAGAGTACTTTCTGAACATTTTTATTTCAATGGTAATTGCCCAAATTTGCATATTTTGTTTGGTTTACAATCAACAACACAAACACATTTTAGCACACATACACAGCAAATCAACTAAGTTTTTGGTGTACCTCATCATAGGTGTATCTGTAATCAGCTTTCTTTGATTTAAGATCCCATAATACCACTATTCCACTTTCATAACCAATCAGGAGCTGTAAGACAAAAAGAATATAAACAAATTATATTTTGCCATAAATGAGCAAAATCATGGCTTAAAGGGACACAGCCACAAAAACAACTAACTCAATAGGGCAGTTTTGGTGTATATATCTTGTCTCTGCAGTCTCACTGCTCAATTCTCTGCCATTTAGGAGTTAAATCACTTTGTTTATATAGCCCTATTCACACCTCCATGCATGTGACTTGCACAGCCTTCCTAAACACTTCCTGTAAAGAGACATTTAATGTTTAAAGTTCATTTATTGCAAATTATGTTTAAGTTCTTACCTCCTGATCTGTTAATAGCTTGCTAGACCCCACAGTAGCCTCCTGTGTGTATTTAAAGTTCAATTTACAGATCAGGAGAGAAAACCAACTAAAGAAAGTTAAAATCTGATTTAAAAAAATGAAACCTTTTTTCCCATGCAGGATGTGTGGGTCTCAATCAGAGGAGGTGTGGCTAAGATTGTATAAATAAAAACAAAAGTGATTTAACCCCTTCAGAACGGAGTCAATAGTGCACGTTCTGATCAAAACGTAAACAAAAACTGGAATTTGCGCTATATGTCTGTTTAACCGTAATTCACAGCTGTCACATTAAGTGCACCCACACTTATTATATATCCTTTTGTTCAGGAGAAACAGGGCTTTAATTTATCATTAACTATTCATATATGGAACATAATTTATTATGAATAAAATTTTAAAAAATGTGAGAAAATAAGATTTTCTTTTTAAATTTGTATTTCCGTCTGACATTTTAGCTGTGAATGTCATAATACTGTTAGGTTTTACTGCAAAAAATGCACATATTTGTAATCAGCGATGTCTCACGAGTACAACAGTGCCCCCCATTAACAGGTTTTATGTTGTTTTACGTGCTTGCGAATTAAATTCTCTGCACTTTCTCTCTGTGTTGTCTGGCAATCAAATTTTAATTAATCAAATCACATAATTATGTTAAAAGATTACTCAAATATACATGTAGAATTTTAATATATATGCATTTATAAGTATTTAAATTCTACGTGTATACTAATGTAATCTTTTATGTAATTATATATATATATATTTGCGGTTATTTGTATTTTATATATAGATAGATATATATATATAGAATGTCATTCTAAGTGTATTTTGTTACCTATATATATATTAATAACAAAATACAGTTAGAATGAAATTACATATGAATATATAATTTATATTAAATTATGTTTCAATATTTTATTTATTTTATTATTTTATTTATTATTGTAATTATACATATATATATAAAATATATGTGTATATATCTATGATATATATAATATATATTATATATATGTAATGTCATTCTAAGTGTATTTTAATACTAATATATGTACTTATATTAATATTAAAATACACTTATGATGTTACATATATATAATATGTATATATATATATAATATATATAATAGATATACATATATTATATATATATATAAATACATTTCTATTTTATTTTATAACATGTTTAATGATTTTTCTTTTACTTTCCCACCAACAGGGGGACTGTCTAACATTTCAGACAGTCCCCCTGCTGTCAGATCCACAGCCAGCCATAGAGGGCCACGTGATCGCTCTTTGAGAGTGATCACATGGCCCCCGGGGGCCTGATTTGCCGGGGGAGAAGAGGATCGCGGCGGAGGTGAGTACCGCTGGCCTCCAGGGGCTCAAAGCCGTTACGGCGTTTTATGCCGCCACAACAGCTTTAAAGCCCACTTAATGCGGGATGGCATAGAACGCCATAACGGCGTTAACGGGTTAACTTCTAAATGGCAGAGAATTTAGCAGTGAAACTTCAGAAGCTTGATCAATACACCCAAACAGCTTTTCCCTTTAACAATGTAATCTCTGCCATAAATTTCAAACCCATGCAACAAAAAGTAACAATTTTGTGTCAACATATACATTATGAATATAACAAGTTGCAACCAACATATTTTTTGAGCAGGCCATTTTAAACAGTATATTAATTCATATTATCCCTTTATCTTGGTCATATTATTTGTTCTGTCTGTCCAGTCTTCATCTGGTACCAATATTGTCTTCTTTATTCTTAAATTGATTTTTTTGATGTAACCTAGAAAACAAACTCCTGAAGTCAAACCAAGATTGACCCATGCAACTTTGGTAAACCGTTCTCGATGGAGTCATTGTATTTACACACAAACACACAGACTTCATTTCAACAGTACCAAAACAAAACAGTGGAGGCCACACTGTTTAACACCTTCAGGACAGAATCAATAGTACTAGTTCTGATCAAAACAAAATGTAAACAAAAACTGGAATTTGTGCTATATGTCTGTTCAAGCGAAATGCACTTCTTTCATATTAAGTGCACAAACACTTACTATATATCATTGTGTTCAGGAGAAACATGGCTTTAATTTCTTATGAAC
>OW240913.1:293433115-293820615 GCA_933207985.1 Pelobates cultripes | reverse complement strand
ACTCACATTTAAGTCAGCTGCACCCCTGCTCTGTAAATTATTTTCAATATAATTATCACAAATGTATAATCTGGTGAAACATGGATTTTGTATATTACTTTAGATTTGTATTTGATAGAAATACACAGTCTCATAAGCACGTTGGAGATAAACAAGCCAATTTTTGAGATCATCATTTGTTCTTAAATTAACGTTCTAATAAAAAAATGTCTAAAATGTTTTTTAGATTTTGTTATAATTAGATGTGTTAATGCATTTAAAAAAAAAAAAAAAAAGAAAGAAAGAAAAGTAAAATGCTACACAATCCAGTGCCAGGACGACCCATTACAACTGAATACTCCCATGGTGAATACATCAAACCTGATGACTTTTGTTTAATCGGATGCTTGCCTTAGAGAAGCTTGTGGCCACATAGCACATGCACAGCAATCAACTTGCTTCTCATTGAATCTCTGTCTATGGCTATATGTTTGTAATTTCCAGGTCTACTTTTGGCTGTCAAACAGTAAACTGTGCAGTTTCTCAGAAATTCACAGTTTTAGTTTGCAAGACTGTACGGTGACATATATGCCCCCAAATCCCTTATTTAAGATTAAGTGATTCTGGTGATTAGACCATCCCTTAACACCTTAAAGCATGACACACAAATAACATTTCCCTTTACTAATTATTTGGTAAAGTTCAAGATTAGGGATCACAATTGGGGGGCATGGTTATAGGACTAGTTTGTTCTGGCTGAAACCTCATCGTTAAAGTGGAATGTGCCAGGTTTTAATATTATATTATATATTATTTGAAATTACAACAAATAGGACCTTACTCTTCCTTTATTCATTAATATATATTTTTAAGATCAAGTTATGTAAATATTAGAAAGTGAAAAGATGTGTTCATTTCACTCCTATCTGAATATTTACAGTTCAGAGTTTCTGCTATACCTACGTTAGTGATTTGGAATTAATATTTATTGGACACCTGTGCTAAAGCAGTGATATGCTCAAACCTATACCATCAGTAAATGGATCATTTGGAAAGAATAGAATAATAATCGGGTTGACAACACACAAAAACCCCACAATAAAATCAGGACAGAACAAATAGGCCACTAAGCCTGATTTTATCACAAGACAAGGAGGCTCATATTGCATATCCCTTTCTTTACTGTCCACCAATAGCAGCAAAGGATACAAACAGAATGAAAAAACAATGAACATACAGTAGCATAGGCCCCTCCCTGCACAGGTTCCAGTATAATAGGCAGCACTTCCCTTCCATTTGCCTCTTTCTTTGCTGCTCCAAAGATAAGTAATAGCTCACATTTTTTCTCTCACATATTACTTATTATCCTGAGATCTATTGTCTTGATTTTTACTATTTAGTGTCATTTATTACTCCATTGTTTATTCTCTGTTGATATATTCAGTATTATTCAGTTTTCTGTTCTTTTTTTTTTTTTCTTCGTTTATTATATATGTTTGCTCATTACTATATATGTATATTTATTGCCTCCCAGGGTTCCAGACCTTCTCTGTGAGATAACTGATTCTCTCTGGTTGCTCTGATCTCCTTTCAGTCTCTTATACCCTTCTCTGTCTCTCCCTGTACTTTGACGCCATTTGCACCTCGTTTTTCTCTGTTCTGTTCGGCTGTTTTGGTGCATGAATCTCGCCGTTCGGCTAAATTCATCACGAACACATGCCTTTCGTTAGTTTTACCGGAATATAGCATCATTCGCCTATATGCCGCGTTCGACTAATTTGGTTTGTGCGTTTTGCTCATTCGTATGTTTCTCCATTCACTTGTTCTATTCACACGAATTCGTCTATTTTACCGAACGTTCGGATATTTACTTGACAAATTCTCAGGTTTTTGCCGCGAATCTCACGAGATTCTCGGCGGCCACTTTCTGACTTCCTGTCTGTCTTCCTACCTCGTTGTGTGTGTCACTGGTCTGGGCCCTGGTGAGATCTCTTTTGTTCATTGCTCTTATAGTTTGGGTGACTAACCTTTACTACTCTATAGTCTTAGGTAACAGGGATATTGTACATCTTTCATTATGCCCAAACCCAGGATGCCTTCCAGCTCCCTACCCTCTGGGGAGATAGATACTCCATTATTCATGGGAGAGGCCCCTGTCACCCCAGACATACCACCCACTCTGACAGACAGGCCCATCCACCCTGCATGGGACTCATGTTTATGTAGGGGGCAGACTAACATTTTTTCCCAGCCTGGGCACAGATAACTTCCAACCCCTGGGTACTAAGCACTATTTGCGGTTTTCACATAGACCTTGTGGGGAACCCTGTAAGTATCCCTCCTCCTCGACAATCTGCTTCTCCCTCCGAGATCGCTGGTCGATCGACGACGAGCTATCTGCGCTCCTCACCGAGAGAGCGATAGAATGGGCACCCCCGGGCTCCACAGGAGTCGTAAGCAATATTTTCCTACTGGAAAATAAGGGCGGCCAAAGGCGCCCAGTCATAAACCTGCACCCGCTCAATGCTATGGTGAGGTACCGCCATTTCAAGACCTACTCCTTCCAGGGGACTGGTTGTTAAATCTGGATCTCACCATGCCCATAGCCGAAGCATCCCGAGATCTCCTGCGTTTCCGTTGGCGGACAGGGACTTGGAGGTTCACCTGCCTTCCATTTGGCCTGTCATCAGCATCATGGTGCTTCACAAAATTGCTGCGTCCACCTATGGCCTGGCTACGCAGTCGAGGCATTCATCTAATTATATACTTAGACGACATCCTGTTCATGGCCCAGGATCGCTCCATACTTCTGGCGCACCTGCGGCCTACTCTTCCGCCTGGGTTTCATCATCAACCAGGAAAAGTCGTGCCTGACTCCCACCACCCGTATGGAATTCTTGGGATTCCTAGTGGATACGGAAGCTGCCACTCTGAGCCTTTCGAAGTCCAAGACTCGTTCGATCCGCAAGGAGCTCCGCAGAGCTCTCATACGGCCACACCTCAACTTGAGGCAACTGACGCGCCTCATCAGCCTCCTCGCATCCTCTGTTCCCGGGTCCGCTCCATTACCATGCACTGCAACGCCTGAAAATAGCTCACCTGAGAGCCGGCACATCCTAATCGGACCTCGTGGCGCTAGACAGCGAGATGAAGGACGAGCTGCGATGGTGGATCCTCAACCTATCCGCTTGGAACAGCAGGGCAATCTTCGGCTCCCTGCCGGAGTTCACCATTGACTCAGATGTGAGCCTCCATGGCTGGGGGGCTCATGGTGAGGGTGTGGCGACAGGGGGTCGCTGGTCGGAATCGGAATCCCGACTCCACATCAACGCATTGGAACTCTTGGCGGGCTCCTTCGCGATCCGCAGCTTCGCGAGGGACTGGGCTCATACATGCATCCGCCTCCGCATGGACAATGTCTCCGCGGTGAGGTATGTCTACCACTTGGGCGGTACTCAGTCTGCGGTTCTGGCAAGATTGGCGAAAGACTTTTGGGACTTTTGCTTAGACCGGAACCTGGTAGTCCAAGTGGAGTACCTACCAGGACTACACAACGTCCAGGCGGACTGGGGTTCACGATATCTATCGGTCGCCAGCGACTGGAAATTGGACACGAACGTGTTCTCCAGTTTATCGTCTCTCTGGGGCCCTTTTTTTAGACCTATTCGCTTCCCGGCTCAACACCCAACTCCCACTGTTCTTCAGCTGGCGGCCGGACCCGGCGGCGGAGGCAGTGGACGCCTTCCTGCAGGACTGGAGCGGAGGCCGCCTATACGCCTTCCCCCCCGTTCTCCATGATCCCTCGCACCCTTGTTCACTCCTACAGACACCGAGCCGAGCTGGTCCTAGTGACCCCATTCTGGGAAACGCAATCGTGGTTCCTCCAGCTTCTCGGGATGACAGTAGATTATCCCAGCTGTTGCCATCCTCCCAGGAACTTCTACTGGACCCGTTGGGGTGTTGCCACCCCCTCCTGTTGGAGAGTTCCCTCCCGCTCCTGGCGTGGTGGATTTCAGGGGACCCTGGGAGGTCCAGGGAGTTTCGGACACAACTAGACGCCTGCTGGCGGAGGCATGGGCTCCCGGCAGTAGACTGGCATATGGGTCAGCTTGGCGAGATTGGGCTGGCTGGTGCCTGGCTAGGGACATGGATCCTGTTTCAGCCCCTGTAACTACGGTCCTACAATTCCTGACTTCCCACTTTGAAGCAGTTAAGGCCTACAGGACCATCAACCTATATCGGTCAGCCATTTCCGCAACGCAAGGGTCCCCTGGTGTGTCAGTTTGGGTCTATCTGGTTCTTTCACTGCAGATGTTGGTGGGGCCTTGAACTCTCTGGCCTTGATGTTAGTCTCAAGTACTGGTTTAACCCCTGAGCTTATGCTCATTATGTTTTCACAGACTAAACCGATCCTGCAGAGTATCTGGCTTCAACATGTATGGACCTTTCCCTGCGAATGAAGTTTGGTTGGAAGTTATCCAGTTATACTTCCCTGTTTATTGACATGATGATCCTCCTCTTGGCTTGCAGTTTATACGTCTTTTGGCTTCTCTCTGACTATATTGCTGTTCCTGTTATGGACTTTCTGTATAGTGTCGCATCTTCAGAAAGAGGGAAATGGAAGGGTAGTGCTGCCTATTATACTGGGACCTGTGCAGGGAGGGGCCTATGCTACTGTATGTTCACTGTTTTTTCATTCTGTTTGTATCCTTTGCTGCTATTGGTGAACAGTAAAGAAAGGGATATGCAATACTCACCTCTGTGTCTTTAATAAAATCATGACTTTTCGTCATGTAATAGCAAAATCATGCAATTAACATGCATAATAAAGTCTGCGGTACACTGTATATGGCAAGAGACTGGAATGGAGATTCCTTGATATAAACCAAACAATGTATTTTTCCACAATTTATACAAATGAAGGAAAATAGGCGACACCTAAAAGAAAAAAAAAAGAAAAAACTACAAACAAAACAAAAATTACAGCTATGACATCACAGGTTATAAATCACTGTTTAAGAAACATGACCTTAAGTCTCAGAAGGTTGGCATATATCTCACAAACAAGTTAAATACATTTTATTATCAACTTACCTTTCCTTCATCCATTGGGTTATCACTAATGTGGACAACTAGCCCCGGATGGGATTTGGATGAGCTGAAAAATAAAAACACAAAATAATTTATCCTTATTTTTTATTTAATCAAATGAAAACAAGTATTTACATTTGTACTACCTATACCTGACCTGAATTTGGACAGAGAATGGAATGCAGAGGAGGAACTGCTTCAAATAGTAGGATGGGGAGATAGGTTTGGGTCGACCTATGCCACGGTGTATAGGTTTGGGCTAAAAAAAAAAAAAAATCTTAAAATTTCCCATGCATGTATTTCAGAATGGTAGTGGGGGGGAAGAGGCCACAGAGGGCCCTTAAAGTGTGTGACTCTGAATTTCAGCATATAAAGTAATATTTTTAGAGTCAAATCTTAGGCATACTTGTGAGTCTGATACATCCTTAGGGTTTCAGCTGTCTATGAAGTTCCAATAAAGTAATACTATGAGTGATGCACGATGCCTTTGAATAATACTGTTTGTATAACGTATTAACATTCATTCATACATCTCTGATACTAGAGCATTACGGATTGACAAAGTGACAAATGACGAAACACAAGCAGATATACATTACAAGAACATCTGCCAGTAATGCAGTTTTATAGAATGCGATTCAAAGAATGTAATGTTTATGTAAAATTGCGTATCTCTCACTTATAAGCAATAGTATGCTTTTAGGTGCATGAAATCTGTATGAAATACTTCACTCTCAATGTATAAATGTGGATGACAGTGTCCCTTTAAATAGTCCCCTTGATTTATTTTTATTACATTAATGTCTTTCATAAAATACATATTTGTAATAAAGGTGCTCCTTGCTGCTTTTAACCGATACACACGGACCGTGGAGAGGAATCTATAGCCCCCCAGCACCATCGAGGTAGGCACCCTTTAAGCTCATCTAATACTTCAATTCTGTGAGTGCATTCATTTACAGCGCACATTTCCTTTTATTACTACATTACACTATATTGTGTTTTAGGTTTTATTTTTTTAGATTTAACAGTCGTATCCCATTTATTTTTTTGCTGTCTATATTCTGATTGGTTTGAGGCATCTGGAAGGAGGTCTTAAGGGAGGCTTTCCTATTTTATTATTAGATAAGTATATTTCATACCTATCATACACTATACACACGGTTATATTGTAGTGATAGTATAATATCTAGAGCTTAGCCTGTAAAGGGAACAGAAAAGAGATAAGCGGTACCTCAATCATCCAGGATAAATCTCAATAGTCTACCAAACCAATCTAATCTACCCACAAGGAAAGGATAAGATCAGAACTGACATTAAAGGGACACTATAGTCACCTGAACAACTTCAGCTTAATGAGGTTGTTCAGGTGAGAACTATAGCTCCCTGCAGCCTGTCTCATGTAAACACTGTATTTTCTGAGAAAATACAGTGTTTACATTGAAAGCTAGGAACACCTCCAGTTGCAGTCACTCAGAGTGAACCAGAGGGACTTGGAGTTGATAGAGGCATAATATGCCTCCATCCACTCAGATCTGCTGTCAGCAGAGCAGAGGGCAGCACTGTGCACAGCATCCTGTGATCCAGTATCTCCTCCCTCTGCATGCAGACACTGAACTTTCCTCAAATAGATTCATTGATTCAATTCATTTCTGAGAATGAGGAGATGCTGATTGGCCAGGGCTGTGTTTGAATCATGCTGGCTCTGCCCCTGATCTGCCTCTTTGTCAGACTCAGCCAATCCTTTGGGGAAGCACTGTGATTGGATCAGGCTACCACATGTCAGTAGACTGCTTGTTTTTCTGAGTCAAACAGCATGCAGATTTACAGGTTCTGGGTTGAATACAGTAAGAATTTGCTATATTTATGGAGGCATGAGGGGCCAAGGGGGGCTAGATGGTGTTGTTAACACTATAGGGTCAGGAATACATGTTTGTGTTCCTGACCCTATAGTGATCCTTTAAAAAAATCACATCAGTTAAAGGATCACTACAGTGTCAGGAAAACAAATCGGTTTTCCTGACACAATAGTACCCTGAGGGTGCCCCCGCCCTCAGAGTCCCCCTCCTGTGGTGCTGAAGCGATTAAAATCCCTTCAGTTACTCACCTTATTCCACCGCCGGGCTCCCTTACCTCTCCTCCCCCGCCGACGTCAGCTCCCCCGTCTGACGTCAGCGGAGTGGAATGCGCATGCACGGCAATGCCGCGTGCGCATTCAAAATGTCCATAGGAAAGCATTGACGCTCTGCGTGTTGGAGGCATAATATGCCTCTAGCGTTGCAGATGCGCCTCTAGTGGCTGTCCGGAAAACAGCCACTAGAGGCTGGCTTAACCCCAAATGTAAACATAGCAGTTTCTCTGAAACTGCTATGTTTATAGCAGGCAGGGTTAACCCTAGAGTGACCTGGCACCCAGACCACTTCATTGAGCTGAAGTGGTCTGGGTGACTAAAGTGTCCCTTTAACCATGCACAAAGTAAAAAGGTGAAACCGTTTAAAAAAAAAAAATTTTTAAAATCAATGCCCAATGCACTTTTTCGGTGCAGACGGAAACACGTCTAAGTCAGGTGCTCTGACCCAATTAAATTTTTCTGTTTGTCAATAACTACTGCAAGCACTGGGTAATTTTATCATATTTATACATGTACTGTGTGAATATATTTATGTATGTGTTAAGATGCATCATAAGACCGCTTTAATATGATTATATGTAGAACGGCATTCTTGATGGGTGCAATGTGGGTACTGCTGATGAACACCTAAACGCATATTTGGGAACTCTTTAAATGGATTGAGAGACATTCCAAATTGTTAAGCTTTTAATTAATATTTTATATGCATACTCCTAAAACGCAGCAAGCAAATGAGGTGTCTGTATTCAAGCCTGACTTAATGAGAATTTCTATAAAATCCAGATGATTTGTTTAAGTGCTATAGACACACAAGACATTTAGAAAGAAGTACAAAGTTAAAGTGCATACATCGAATGTAGCACGAGGTTGATGAACTATTTGATCTATGTGCAACTTTCCGCATCATACCTTCACTAACAGAGAAGAAAAACATCAGACCAATATATATTTTACAAATATGCAATATATCATTGTGTACACCTCCCCATGTGTACCTCCCCTCACTGATATATTGTATATGTGACTTGTTTAGGGAGGTGTACACACTGATATTTTGTATATGTGATTTGTTCTCTGTGTTTGGTGTATATGGGAAGCACCTTTATATCAGTTACACTACCCGCACAGTATCTCAGCTACGTACCAAACTGACACCAAGATTGAAGCGCCTACACACTATTGACTTTTTACAATATATATTTTAATCTGTAAAGTAACATTCATTTCGTACACAAGTCAATGGAGTACATTTGAAAACAGTTGGGGTGGGGTACCTCAGGGATCTGTACTTGGACCCAATCTCTGAAATATCTTTATTAAAGGGACACTGTAGACACCCAGACCACTTCAGCCATTATCGCGGTGCATACAGCACTGATGCCGGAGTTGGAACAGGACGTCACTCCGGCTCCACTAAGACGCGTGCCTTGCCGCCCGCATGCCAGCTGCTCAGCCCAACAGCCCCCCTGGACCACAGGGACTGCATGCCAGACACTCAGTCCAGCAGCCCCACTAGACCATAGGGACTGCACGCTAGACGCTTAGCCAAGCAGCCCCACTGGACCTCAGGGACTGCACGCCAGACGCTCAGCCCAGCAACCCCACTAGACCCCAAGAAAATAGAGACTTCAGTGAAATCAAGTGAAATGTAAAAAAATAAAATAAATTGTAAATTAATTATGTGTGTGTCCGTTAAGGAGTTTGGATATGTGTTTGTCAGTGAGAGTGTGTGTATGTTTGCTGGTGAGAGTGTATATGTGTTTGTATGTGTGTCTGTCAAAGAGTATATGTGTTTGTCAGTGAGTGTGTGTGTATCTGTGTGTCAAGGTTTGTGTATGTGTCACTGTGTGTATCAGTGTGTTGTATGTGCCAGTGTATATCAGTGTGTTTGTATGTGTGTATCTGAGTGTCAGTCAGTGTGTGTATGACACTGTGTGTATGTGTCACTTTGTGCATCTGAGTGTGTGTCTGTATGTCAGTGTGTGTAACTATGTGCCACTATGTGCCAGTGTGTGTGTGTCTGTGTGTCAGATACATACACAAACGCACACAGCGATACACACACCTTGACACACAGATACATGTGAACTGCAATGTTTACATCACAGTTCTAAGTCTGCCCCCAGTGGCTGTCTACCACACAGCCACTGGGGGCGCTTACAGAATACCAACAGACTTTTGGTCCATTATCGGATGCTGGACATCCACCATCAGATTTTCCCCATAGGAAAACATTGAATAATGCTTTCCTATGGGGAGGTCTAAGGTGCACGGCCATTGCAGCGCATGAGGTCTCCCCCGCCGGCAGACGTCAGTGGGGGTTGCGTGGACGGAGCCACACCCAGCGCCAAGGGACATCGGCGCTGGATTCAGGTAAGTGGCTGAAGGGGTTTTAACCCCTTCAGCCTCGCGGGAGGAGGGCACTCCAGGAGCCTATAGTGCCAGGAAAACGGGTTTGTTTTCATTGCACTATAGGGTCCCTTTAAGCATGTGTGGGATAGGCAAAAGGCTATCCCAGATATAAGAGACTAATGGAAGTATTTAGAAAATTGGGCAGACTACATAAGCCGAAAGTTTCTAAGTGTAACGGACTTAAAGTGACACTATAGTCACCAGAACAATTACAGCTTATTGTACTTGTTTTGGTGAGTATAGTCCTTGCAGGCTTTTTAATGCCAACACTGCATTCTCAGAGAAAAATCAGGGTTTACATTACAGACTAGGGACACCTCCAGTGATGATTCCTCAGACGGCCACTAGAAGTGCTTCCAAGTTTCCAAGGTTTTAGAACTCTAGCGTCAGGAACACATGATTGTGTTCCTGACACTATAGTGCCCCTTTAAGACTGATTTGTCATAGTTTCAGTTTATTTACATAACATCCTAATCAAGGATGGTTCGTATGAGACATAAAAGGGAACTGTCACGTTACAGGATTTTTAAATAATATATTTTCTTACTTATTCCCTATACCTTATTTAAAAACGATATACTTTGTGTGTGAAAAATAGCATTAAATGTAACAAGCAACACATCCTTATCCTGAAACTGGGCGTTGCAGAGGCAAGATCTATACACCAAAACTGCTTTATTAAGCTAAAGTTGTTTTTTGTGACTATAGTGTCCCTTTAAGACACATGTTCTGCATTGCACCTCCCAAATAAATGTTTTTGCTAATCTCTTTATTGAACATATAAGGTTTCAGAGTTGTTTGCGCAATATCAGTGCATTATCTTCGACTGAGATACTGTGCTTTGTAATAATTTTTTATATGCTCAAGATTTTGGACTGCCAGTTTCCTGTTTGTCACTGTCACAACATATTCTGTTTTTTGATCCACGCTGTTGGATATAAATCACTTGGTCATCTATTTTAGCTTAAGAAAAGCTTGCCAAGCATCAAAAACTGTAGCAGCATATCAGAAAGACTGGAAGGCAATGCAGAGATAGCATTTTTATATTGTGCAGCAGAGGGGAAAAAATAAAAACTATAAAAGGGTAATGTTACATAAAACATAATATATATATATACACACACACACACACACACACACACACACACTACATAGCAATATACACACACAAACACACATTACATAGTTTTATATATATCACATTATATAGCATATATATATATAGTTTGATCACATAATTTGAACTATTTGACAAGTAGCAAAGTCTGCATCAAAATTAATTATTGGAATTCGGGCAACTGAGGCTTTAGGGCTGACAGAACAATAGACTTGGGAAAATAGCAGTTCAGCAACATGATACATTGGCATAAGAGACAATGGCATGCTTCAAGATAGTAAATGGGGATCTGGAAGAGACATTAGGAAAAATACTGGAGAAAAAATAAATTAAAAAAAATTCAGATAGGGAAGCAAAAAACTAGCAAAAAGAAAAAAAGATCAAGAGAGAAGGGACACGTGTGGGGGTTTCACTAGATGTTTTACCAAGGCATCCACCCAAAATTGAGAGGTATGGAATCAGGACAGGTAAGCAGGCTCTGAGGAGACCATCACTGGTGACTCTTATAATGTGCGGGCCTATCCACTGAAGGGGAGTGTCAGCCTGACATAAAAAACACCAGAATGGCGGACAGCCTCTTGGCCAAAGGAAGATCAGGAAAACCTCCACTAGTTTTGTGTCTAGCTAAGACTTTGTCACAAGGTTGCTCTCATGAGTCTTTTCCTTTGACACTGTGTGACACTATATTTGAATTATGCACTCAGAAGGCTTCATTAAATAAAAGCTTGTTTGGATAAAACCCTCCAAAAGAATGTGGTTAACGCACCGACATTTTGGAAGGAGTTGGTGGGGAGAAGCAGTGAGACACGAAATTTAAATACTCTGTATAAGCTATGATCAGTAGTACACACAGCCATAAGAAAGTACTGGGAATTTGTACACAGCAAACAAGCAGGGCCTTTCCTTCTTCCTGGTATAGCATGTCAGCTAAATAGATAGTGCCCTGGTGCCCAACCAGCAGTATCTTAGATGCAAACTTTCATTCTTCCAAGGTCAACAAAATGTGTACCATTAAGTTTGTTAATAATGACCACATTGCATGCTTGAAAGCTAGAGAATGATAAATAGGCCATTCCAAGTGAAATACTCTGATACTACTGTATTTTAATAATGACTGAGGACTCGATTTAATATTTTTAGATATACCTTTTAATTTGTAAAAAAAAAAAAAAAAATGTTTTCAATATATTAATTCTTTTGAAAAGTCTATTCAAAAATGTGAAATCATGGCCTTACGAAATAGGGACATTCTTTACCTGGAGTGTCTCTTTTTCTGTAATGCTGTCATACATGTGCTATATTGCACAATTCTTCAAGAAAAACATCCATTACATTGAGGGGTGAATTAGATGACGCTTAATGTTTCATTATGTGCTCTAGATTTTCTCTTAAAGTATCAGCAATTCTTGTGTTTGGTGATTGTGCAGGATACAAAAGAGATGTTATATCTACAAATATGTAATCCTAACAATATAGTGCCCTAGTAACCATTAAGGTGACTGAGACCCCACTGGTTAAATTACATTTTTCCCCCTCACAGTGCTGGTCTCTATTGTGTAGCTCTGTCTCTTTGGCGGAGATCGAGGATCTTGGCCAATTCAATGCTTTCACATAGGAAAGTGTTGGGAGGTTATTGTGCATGCAGAGTAAAATACTGCAAGAATCAGATGGTGTCTGTCACGGCAAGGGTGTATAATTCATTATTGCACTATGGGATATTGTCCTTTATTGTAATTTGTGTAGTGCATAGATGACCTGCCTGCCTGGTAGAGGTAGTATTTTCAATGTCAAAAGGGGTTAATTTGATTGAATGGAAGGTCAGAAGGTTTATAGCCTTAATTCCTCTTTGAAGCCGGGACCCCCATAGAGGTCAGATGACAGAAGGGGTAATGTAAATTGCATAGGAATATGAAAAGGGTCAGATGGGTTACCATTAGTGATGTCCCAAACGGTTCACCACGGACTGTGAACAAATGCGCTGTTTGGTCCGCCCCCTATGTCATCATTGAGTAAACTTTGATCCTGTACCTCACAGTCAGCAGACACATTCCAACCAATCAGCAGCAGACCCTCCTTCCCAGGCCCTCCCACCTCCTGGACAGCATCCATTTTACATTCATTGTGAAGCTATATTCTTAGTGAGCTGTCCAGGAGGTGGAAGGGTCTGGGAGGGAGGGTCTGCTGCTGATTGGCTGGAATGTGTCTGCTGACTGTGAGGTACAGGGTCAAAGTTTACTCAATGATGACGAATAGGGGGCGGACCGAACAGCGCATATATTCGCCATGCACGGCGAACCGTTCGGCGAACCGTTCGGGACATCACTAGTTACCATATGGATGCATCCTGTAATTAATCAATGGCTCTGCAAGGTGTGGGATTCTACACTTGAAAACCTGAATGTCTGGCCCAGCCATATGGCTTGTACCTCTTAACCCCTTAAGGACCAAACTTCTGGAATAAAAGGGAATCATGACATGTCACACGTCATGTGTCCTTAAGGGGTTAATTGAGGAGTTAATCTCTTTGATATGTTAATGACCATTAGCCTTGTTTCAGTATCATTTCGGAGAAAAAAAAACCACCACATTAATATTTACCCACAGAATAATAATTAAGCCTCATTTTTGTTATATTTGGAATGTGACAAGTGCCATCTTGTAAAAAAGCACAAAAATGATTGGCATAACAACTATAGGGGAAGTCATTGTGATGTCCGCTATATTGGGTCACAAGTAAGGAGTGTGAAATATCTATGGAATGGAAAAATAATAAATCCATAGATGTAATTATTATTTCTGTGGCAAGTACATAAGAGAAGATAGAACCAAATGTTTCCATTTGGATTGATGTTGGATTGGGACACAAGGGGGTGGTCGCTTACTGTCTCTATAGATCTACCTTAACTCCACCTCTAGGCCAGGCATGGTAATCCACCGGGTATATATCCAATGATACTGAAATGTCTTTGTACTTGCTTGAGAGGCCAGAATCTAATTCTAAGCAAGTCACCATCTTTCTTACCAGAGACCCCTTGGGGCAGAAGTTTTATATCCCTTTTGTTTTTATCTGTTGGTGTAAATAATTTGTTGTCATCTATATTTTTGTATGCACTTTGACAATTGTTTGCTCATAATAAATACATAAATAAAGTTCTGCCTTTGTCTTGTAAAGAATCACTTTACCTGAAGAGACGAATTAGTATTTTGCAGTTACACAGATATTGTGCCAAGTTACATTTGGTGGGTTTTAGGTATTAAGTACCTGGGGGACCAAGGCACCCCATTTATAAATTGTCTTGGTGGTGGCAGCGTAAAATAGTAATATTTATATTATTATGCTTAAGTGTGGGTGGCGTTTATTTATCATTTCCGGTCTAGTGCAAACAAATAGTGAACGTTAACCCTTTCGCCACCACAACTACGTCACACACACACTCTTGAAGTAGGGTGCGTTAGTGACAGTGTCTTTTTTTGTTTTGCGTTACTTATATAATGAATTAAAAATAGGTGAGGGCATGGTTTCAGTTTAATGGGACACTAAAGTCACCAAAGCAACTTTAGCTTAAATCTCCCTGTTCAATTCCCTGTCATTTAGGGGTTAAATCACTATTGTTTCTGTCCATGCAGCCCTAGCCACACCTCCCCTGGCTGTAACACAATTTTAAATCAGATGTTAACTTACTTTAGAAGTTTATATCCTAATCTGTAAATTGAGCTTTAATCATATACAGAGAGCACCCCGCAAGGTCTAGCAAGCTATTTAAAGCGCAGGAGATAAGAAATTCTAAATTAAACAGAACTTGTAACAAATGAAGTATAAATATTAGATCTCCCTTTACCGTGCATAAACAGAGTGATTTAACTCCTGAATGTCAAATAATTAAACAGTGAGACTGCAGGGGCATGATCTATACACCAAAACAGCTTCATTAAGCTAACGTTGTTTTGATGACTATAGTGTCCCTTTAAGAACCAACGTTATGAACTGGTTAGAAAGCCAAGCATGCAATCTAAAGATTATTAGTCCAAGTATGCAAACAAGAATACATACAGTCTCTTGCTTTCTGACCCGATTGGCATATTTCAATAATTTCTTGGGTTATTTCTAAAATAGCATCATCTATAAAACACAGCTTTTACTCATGCATGCTCTATGAAAATGTAAAGTTCAGTATATTATGTTATCTGTATTGGAGCTAGAGTGTGAGATATTGCAATATGGGGAAAAAGATCAGTCCAATTTAAGAGCATATCTAAAGTAAAGAGAGGAACCGGACATACAATGTAGTTAATAAGCAATGAATCAATACATACAATAAGATGTAAGAAGGTCACGCTCCAAAGAATCAAAAGACATACCTAATTGTGACAAGTCAAAGCTGGCAGATTTAAATATTACAGAATGTGTTATTTAAAGGAAAACTCTACTGTTAGAAATACAAACATCTGTTCCTAACAGTATACGGCTGGAGTGGCAGTTTAGGTCCGGACCTCCCTCAGTTTGCAGTGAAAATGTGTGTAACTTTCCTTTTCTCCATTGCCAGGCAGGTCTTGCTGCGACTGGCAGCCCCTATAAGGCTGAGATGAAGCAATCTTGACAATCTCAGCTAATCTATTGTTTTCTCATAGGAAAGCAATGAGAGGCAATTGCGCAGGCATGGCATGATGGCAAAACCCCACCTCTGCACCAGTCAGCATCTCGTCACAGATTCATCTCTATGGAGAACGTTCAGCGTCTCCATCCAGGGCATGGAAATGCTAAACGTAGGTGCTGCACACTGTGCAGCTCTGGACTAGTAAGCAGCACTAGTGGCCGTCTGAGTGAAGGTCAGTGGAGTAAACACTGCTTTTTTTCTCTGAAAAGGCAGCATTTACACGAAAAATCCTGAAGGGACAGGCTGTAGACACCAGAACAGCTACAATAAGCTGTAGTGGTTCTGGTGATTATAGTGTCTCTTAAAAGGGCCACTCTAATCACCATAACTATTAAAGACCACTGTAGGGAATTACAGCACCAGGGTGCCATCTCCTGGTTCAATGTCAAACTGTTTTCAAGTGGTTTCTTATGTGTATCATCTGACACAATTAACCAGTGAATGGTTGTACTGCAACAGCTCTCTCGCATGTGTAAATTATATTCAAAGGACACAAATGTTTATTGTGCTTTGATGGGCCCCTTAAATAATTGTTTCCCTTTTTCATTCTTAAAAACAAAAATACAATTTATTGTTCTTCTAACAAACATTTTAAACATCAGCAAAAAAATGTAATGCTGTCGCCAAATATGTAGAGTACCACTACTTATGAGTAGAGAATATTAAAGCGATCTATAATTTTACTAAATATGCCCAAAAAAAACCACTCTAATTGGAGCATAAGGCAATTAATGTCATTTTTTCTTTCAGTAATGTAACAAATCTCCTTTACCAAGATGTTATGACTTAGTGAATCATATGGCAAGTCAGAGAACAGATGAGCTGTGCAACAGTCAACATGTTGAGGAATTAAAAAGAACAAGCCTTTTTAAGTTAATTTCATAAAATATATAGTCTAAATATATGGTATTACATTATAGTCTGCTTGCATGCAGTTATGGTGAGAGAGAGAGAGAAATGTTGTGAAAATGTAACCTTTTCATATAAAATACAGCCAAAGATCCAAAGTGGCAAGGCTAGTCATCAGTTGTTTAGACTTAAAGGGACACTCCAGGCACACAGACCACTTCAATTGAAGTAGTCTGGGTGCTGTGACCCTTTTGCACTTAGTGCTGTAATGTAAAACATTGCAGTTCCAGAGAACTGCAATGTTTACATTGCAGCTCTAAGTCTACCTTATGTGGCTGTCTAACAGACAGCCACTAGAGGGCTTCCACAATCCAAACTGACCTTTGGTCGGTTAGAATGCTTTCCTATGGGGAGGCCTAATGCGTGCGCGCAGCCATTGTAGCGCATGCGCATTAGGTCTCCTCCGCTGATGTCAGGAGTGTGGGCGGAGCCTGACCCAGCGCCGAGGGACATTGGCACTGGATTCAGGTAAGTGGGTGCAGAAGGGGGGCACTCCAGGATTCTCTAGTGCCAGGAACACAGGTTTGTTTTCCTGGCACTGGAGAGTCCCTTTAATACTTGTATTTATTTAATTCTGATATAAGATTCTGCAGTCAAAATTAAATGCATAGTACCATTTTGGAACACCAAAAGAGCAATGCAGTTATAAGTATGCAGCATAGTGTTGTTCATAATGGCACAGCTTTAAAGATTACTTCCAAATTACTTCTAGGGTAAGAGCTCTGCGCACCACCTTTCCACCTCACGCTGTGCCGCCTTATGGTAGTGCTGGCCCTGATTAGTCAGACCCCATGAATGTGTACAATAATGTGCATATTAAAAGTATCAAAATCTTAAAAGCCTAATGTATTCCCCCAGAAAATGTTCTTAATAAATAAAGGAAGAAAAAAACAAAACTGAGCAGTTTAATTTATAACGATGTCATGATGACACACACAATATCTAAGAGCTATTTATGAATTTCTATCAAATCCTTTACCTTGCCAAGAATAAAGCAGCAGATCATTCAACTTAATCTAAAGAAAAATGAAATTCCCTATATTAAATAAGAACCATCTTTATGAATTTAAACTTATGGTTTATTATGAAAGCAAAATATGGGGCAAACATCTAATGTACTCCCAAATTCTGGTATTGTTTAAAAACTTATTTGGAACTGATGTAATGCAAATTATGGATTACAAATACAAAACTTTATTGATCACACACAAAAAATGTTAGATCACTAGCAACAACAGTGAGAGCTCAGATTATGTAAATCTACTTACAGTCTTGATTAACTGTTGTACATCACAAAGAGTGAAATTATAACCTAGAGGAGGGGTCAGCAAGCTTTGGGACGTGTGCCGTGCATGGTACTTTATGTACCTTTGCACGGCACTCAAGTCTGCCAGAGACAAACATGCTCTGGCCTAGCAGGAGTCCCAGTGGGACTTCAGATATCTGATAGTGTAACCCGTGCAGTGATTGCAGGTGGTGAGGGACAATCCTCAATTTATTTATTGCTGAACTTCGTGGAAGCAATCACAGATCACTTCATCTCCGCACTTGTGAACGGGAATCTGCACTGGAGTAGCCAGCCATCGCAGCTCCTGCCCTTGACCTCTACCTGGCCAGCCCCGTCCTCACTGTACCCCAAGGAAGCCACCCACACTGCTAGATCTACACAGAGCTGCAGAATAAGCTCATACAAATAATACAAACAGCCCAAACACACACAATCCCCACAAACACAACACCACTGACAATCCACATACAGGCACACAACCCTACAAACAGCCTCTCACATGCAATACCACAAGCAGCTCCATACATACACACTATGTGACATCATCCAGACACACAATTCCACTAGCAGCCCCCATACACAGCCCCCATTCATAGGTATCATACACAATATTACAAACTACTCATGAACATATAAAACAGTTCCATATGCACAAATAAAAGTTACAAAGAAATTGCCGCTCCCATAAATAACACAAGCATAATGCAGCAATGATCAATAGGCCATTCTGAGTGAAATACTCACATACTATTTTAATAATGACTGAGGTCCCGATTTAATATTTATTTTTATATATATATATATATAAACATTGGACCAACACATCGAGCAACCTTAAGATCTTGTTTTGGCACGGTACGACAAACGTTACCTACCCCTGACCTAGAGAATTTCCAGGTTACCAGGGTTCTGTTTGACTACAGGTCAAAGCTCTTTAAGTTACTAAAGCAACGTTTTAGGGCAGATCTTGTATCCTTTAGATGTGCTACATATCCTTTATTCAAGTGGAGTAAATAGGGGATTACTTATCCTAGAGCACAGAGTAAGGATAGGTCACAGGTATGACTATAAAATGTCAATGTTTTCAACATGGTAGACACTCATGGTAGGAAATATTTGTTCAATGCACAAGGGGAGACAATAAAGAGCAAATTTGTAATTAAAAAACATATACATATTGTGACTTTCCTAACCAATAAATAGAATGTTATATTTTGACAGGTTCCCATCCTAGATTAATTTTATTTTGATTACTCTTGTATTTTTTTCAAGTTGGATGCTACAATCAGCATGGGATATTCACAAACCTGGGGCAGTAAAATAGAATGTTGCCAATGATAGCTTAATTTCCAGGATTAAAATAGCTTCTAGAGGAGAACAGCGACAGTTGCAGCAAATATGTGATTAGTTAGATTAGCCTTATTATACCCATGCAGAATTTCTATAACTCTCTGCATGGTCTATCAAACAAATAAAACAACTGTACCTTAAACTGATTAATTATAATAACACCTGATAAATTAATAAGATGGAAATGCTTTGGACAATTAACTGTAGCAAGTCTTTGCAATTAATGAATTCATGTTAGAGATATGCAAAGCATCTTTGCTTTATTCCTGCTCGAAGCTTAAAGAAGAACTCCATGGCAGTTATAGGATCATCTTGAAAGACATTAACCTGACAGCCAAAGGGTCCTGTCCGTTATAATTGCTTAGCACTAAGAGGTAGGGCATGACTTAACAAACATAGCTGACTGTTGAGGGTAATAGTAATTTGCAAGGTGAGTTTGGCCTAATATTTCACTGTGCCTTTGTGCCAGCCCACCCCCCTCCCCTCCCCCAACTTTTAATGAGTACGAAACCCCAACTTCATTCTCCCGCAGTTGGCACAATCACTGTTCATATATTACTGTTCTCACAAGCTGTCATCGGTTGCATTTTATTTTTTGCTGAGAAGCTGAAACTGCATCTTTGGCACTTAAAGTATCTTATTAATATTAATCATTAATATTGTGCAATGTAACTATATATTTATTCTTCAACATTTTTTATTGAGGACTAAACAATATAAGTACAATATCGAAAATTTTCTAGGCATATTGCAATACAAAAAACTAATCTAAAGGAATAGCAAAAGGAAAAAAAGAAATGAGGAGAGAAAAAAAAAATCCCCAACAGTGACAAATCATACATAGGCAACACTTCAAAAATTGTTGCCAAAATTTGGTAAACGTGAGGACATTTTCGGTCTATGTAGAGGATATTTAGAAATATACATTTTAATAACAAAATAGTTTGGGTTTTTCGCTTTTTCTTTTCTACATTTTGGGGGTGAATATTTGTAGGCTAAGAGGCCTTCATCTCTGAAAATTATGCTAATGAAAGTCCTATCATGTCTGTACTCAAGCATGAGAAACAGGGGTCTACAGCAAGATTTTCCACAGATTTTCTGCATACACAACATGGTGCCCTAGGCATCTATTGTGCATCATGTGACAGACTGCCTTTTCCATCAGCCTTCGAAAGTGATGACTGATATAGTAAGGTACGACAAGCAGAAGTAACCATTGTTTTTGTCATAATCTGTGTCCAGAAGGTAAAAATTCACTATTTTGTATTATGTACATCTGTGGATTGTGATGGAATTTCATTGATTCCAACAAATTCCAACATAATATACATGGTTTTTATTAAAATTATATATTTCTGGAAAGCACGGAAGTGACTGTGCTCTTTTAAATTCAGATCTGAATTAATATCATGTGAATGAACTGGATGAAGTAGTCTTTACTAATCTAAACACACATACAGAATTGTTCACTTAACAGAGAAGAGAAATAAAATTTAAGACAAAAAAGCTGAATTGGAAATGTTCTCCAACTTGGTTATATTTCCAGCCAGGCTATGTCCAATATTCTATATTTAGTGAGTAAAGCCCACAGAGCTTTTGGAGAGCACAGTAAAACCTCTTGTTAATTAGCGACTATCTGTTTAACAGTCCTATTAGAACTACATGATAGAAAAGTAAAAAATATGCTTTTCTAGGTATGGCAAGACTGGTTTTATTTGGCAACCAATCTTTGGACTGTGGATTTTGGACTTCTAACGTAACCTTCTTGGTCACTAAAAAGTTGTTCCTGTCTACGAAGTCCTAGGTAAATATTTAATCAGTTCACAATTAGTTAAGGCTCACCCTATAAGTTTCCAGTCTACATATTATTTGACTACTCGAAGGTGCAATGTTTGAAAAGCATTCCTGATAATTCTTTACTATCTCCTATGACTGATCATCAGACCCCGCTTGCTTTCAGCCGGTCTTTCATCTTTTAAAAGGACCACTATAGGCACCCAGACCACATCATCTCAATGAAATGGTTTGGGTGCAGCGGCCCTGTCATTTTTCTTGTGCAATGTAAAACATTGTCGTTTTGGAAATACAGCAAAGTTTACATTGCAGGCCCAAACATACCTTTAGTGGCTGCCTTCCTGATGACCACTAGATAAAACTTCCACTGTGAGAACCACATCAGAAACTGCTCTTTCACCTAACTTCTATGTTTACTGCTATGTTTACATTTGGGGTTAAGCCAGCCTCTAGTGGCTGTCTTCCCGGACAGCCACTAGAGGCGCATCTGCGATGCTGGAGGCATATCATGCCTCCATCAGGCAGAGCGTCCATAGGAAAGCATTGAGAAATGCTTTCCTGTGGACACTTTAAATGCGCACGCGGCACTTGCCGCACATGCGCATTTGACTCCTGTGAGGTCACACGGGGAAGCTGACGTTGGCAGGGGAGGAGAGGTCTCCAGCACGGAGGGAGCCCGGCGCTGGAATAAGGTAAGCTGCTGAAGGGGTTTTAACCCCTTCAGCGCCATGGGGTGGGGGCATCCTCAGGGCACTACAGTGTCAGGAAAACCGCTTTGTTTTCCTGACACTATAGTGATCTTTTAAGAGCATTTGATTGGAAAAGCACTGCACTTGCCATGTGTGAGCTTCTTGCCCACAATGCTTCTCTGTGATAAATGGAATGGATGAGAGGTCAAAAGACATCTACATTCTAGCTCATGATAACATTTTTTAAAAAAAAGCAGAGCAGACGACTGCAATGACTGTCAAGTAAAATATATTAATGTTGCATTTTCTGAAATAAAATGGGGTGGGCAGATGTCCGTGTAATGGAAAAGAATTTACAATCCCCCCCCCTCATCCCCCCAAAAAATAAAAGATGATTGTTTTCAGGACTATAGGCTCTCTTGAACCGTTTATTATTTTTATTTTTTGTATTTGTTTGGCTTCATTGCCGTCTGCCCATGAGTAATTCGCATTCCAACTATTCCAACAATCCTGCCATTCCTTCCAGAACCTCTTGCCATTTCTAAAAACACAGAAAACCTGTACGCCTTTA
This sequence comes from Pelobates cultripes, assembly GCA_933207985.1. Lineage (NCBI taxonomy): Eukaryota > Metazoa > Chordata > Amphibia > Anura > Pelobatidae > Pelobates > Pelobates cultripes. Next base: position 293,798,629 of record OW240913.1, on the reverse strand, counting down.
CTGTTATTGAATGTATCTAGCACTTTGCCAATTAAACAGAATTTTTTATTTGGTACCAGCTGGACGTTGTTGACACAGCTGGTAAAATAGTTTAGTGCTATGTCAAGATGTAAATGGTAACATTTAACGAGGTAGAGTAGTGCAAATGGCATTTCTTTGTATGTTTGTCAAACATCGCTCCACACCTTGACCTTACCATGGTCTAGTTAATTCAGCATTTCCATGCATAGTAACTGCCTGCTCCAATACTTTCCTGTGAAACACAGCCCAGGTCTATTTTTAGCTTTGTTAAAACAGGCAAGCACATAAATTCTGGGATTTTACCCAAGAGTAGTTTTAATAAAATCATGCAGCTGTCAGATGCTGTAAAAAATGCCATAGTGCATAATGGTAACTTGGTAGCAGGATTATGCCATAGAAAACGCTCCTAGTGATTTTTATCTGCTCAGCTTTCTCGACAGCCAGCATTCAGGCCTCCAAAAAGTAATTAGCTCTCAGAGCAAGAATTGACGTCTATAAACTGATAATCTAGTCAGGCATCAGATTCTCTGCAACCAATTAGAGGGAATTTAAGCATCTTTAACTTGGCACTGTGCCATTACTTCCAGAGGGCTGCTCGGAGCAACATCATGCAACGCTGGCACAAATATTCTCATTAATGTCACGGACTACGTAAAACTTACAGTTCAATGGCTTTATTCCACATGATGACGTAGCCTGAGAGAGTGAATGACTCCACGTTGACAATGTGTATATTTCCCTTTTCGGTGCCCACATAGAGCCATTTGCTCTGGAAAGGCAGGTGGCAAAATGTTATCCTAGGTAAAGGGAAACATATATATATATTATTAAATAAAAATTCACTCAAAAAACCCCCCCAAAAAAACAACTCAACACATATGTTACATATCTAGTCAACAAGCAGTGATATACCAAGAGATAAATTAGATTGTGTGTTTGTTTGTTTTTTTAATATTTGCCCTCTACATTAACTTTTTTAATTCTTCATTATTTCCTTTTGTACAATTCCATTTCAGTTAAAATAAAAATTTTAACAAGTTTGTGTGTGTATTTGTTTAAGCCTGTAGAGAATGATGGTAAAATAGGGACAGAGAGGGGCTGAAAGATTGGGGCAGAGAACAGGGGAATGGGATTAGAAATGAGAAAACAGAAAAAGAGAATTAAAAAAAAAATAAAAAGTAAAATAAACTAGCATGACAGAGAGAAATCATCCCAGAAAATAATACATTTTAAGGTCACTTCAAGGCCAAACCAACAAATAATTCATAGTTGGTTTTGGCTGATTAAGTGACAAATCTTTCTAGACCAATCACTTTCTGTTTTCCTGCTGAATAACACTTGTCACTCTTATCAATCTTTTAATCACTAAGAGACAGAAGGTCGGAAATGATACAAAGAATAATACACTTTAGCATTTTATCATCTGAAGGTACATCCTGTGCTTTCTTGTTTATTGCACTGTATATGGAAGCTTCCAAGATACCAAATTATTAATTTGTCTAATGTCATCTGGGGTCAAATGAATGCATACATTATAGCTAGGTAGTTATAATGGAGTTAAATAGTAAGGTTTTCTATGGAATTGAATGGCAAATTGAAATAACGGTAAACAGACATGTTGGGCCTGTACACCAGAACAATCTAAGCATATGCCCAATGTAACCAGCACACACTGATTTATCTTGGACTGAGATTATGCTACATGTTACATTAGAGGAAGGTGAGGAATGGAGGGTTGGATAGAGGAAGGGAAGGGTGATTGGATAGAGGAAGGGGGAAAGGGGTTGAATAGAGGGAGGGAGAAAGGGATTGGATAGAAGGAAGGGGGTTGGATAGAGGGAGGGGGAGAGGGGTTGAAGAGGGGTTGAATAGAGGAAGGGGGAGAAGGGTTGAAGAGGGTAAGAGGGGTTAAACAGAGGGAGGGGAGATGGGTTGAACAGAGGGAGGGGGAGAGGGGTTGAAGAGGATAAGAGGGGTTAAACAGAGGCAGGGAGAGAGGGAGCTGGGTTGAACAGAGGGAGGGGGTTGAACAGAGGCAGGGGGAGATGGGTTGAACACAGGGAGGGGGAGAGGGAGCTGGGTTGAACAGAGGGAGGGGAAGGGGGTTGAACAGAGGGAGGTGGGTTGAACAGAGGGAGGGAGTTGAACAGAAGGAGGGGGTTGAACAGAGGGAGGGGAGGGAGGAGGGGTTCAACAGGGGGAGGGGAGGTAGTGTGGGGTTGAATAGAGGGAGAAGGGGTAATGGGGGGATGCATTAAGGATAAGCATACCAGCCAAAGAAACACCCTGATCCGGGGCGAAGGTAGCAGACTTCTTTGCTACCTCCCGTGTTGCCCAGGTGGGATCTCAAGATAGCGGACTGGAGCGCACACATATTCTGGGAACACAACCGAGCTTAGAGGCTATGATACAGCTCAAATCACTGCAAGCTGATCCTGCTGAGATCCTGGTTAAACGTTCTGAAGTCTGCACATACCTCGCCAGTGAAATAGCTTGCATCACCAGTAAGTTAATGGTCAAAAACCACGCTTTGGGCACCAGGATGGCAATCTTAGAGCAGAGTAGAGCTGAATGGTGATTCTGACGCATTTCTATGTAACTTTGGGATCCAGGCACTTATTGATAAATTACCAGAGGGAATGTACCCACACACCACAGGATATTGAGTCACCTGATCTTAATGTCTTCCACGATTTAAGAGGAGAGAACAAGAGAGACCATGAACCCAATGGCACAATATCTAAATTCTTTATTATGAAAAACTTTGCCAGAACCTGCTAGACTCACCGAGCATGGTCGGCGCGGGGGAGGTGGCTGCCCCCTGCCGCCATCAACAGCAGAAATCTTGGAAAAAGCCCCCCCTATGGACCTTTGGGGGTTATCCCGGTCCCAGTAGGGCACCTTCATACTGTGGGACAGCGTCCCTGGATGCAACTAGCTAACCCACAAATGGTGGCAACCAACAATGGGCCACCCGACATAGCAACAGGGTCGGACACGCTGGCACGGCTGGATGCCATATTCGCAGCCTTCTGGATGAAAATGGCACTTGGGGAGCAGCGAGCGCTCGCATACCCCCCAGAGAATCACTCACTCCTGGCGCTACACACACGCTACCACCCCAGAGGCACATCTCATCGCAAAAAGCGAGCCCAAAAATGGCGCCGCAGACAGCGACCTATAGCGGCACACCCGCACCCGGCAGCAGCTACCTCCGAACACAAGCATTTGTAGACTCTAACCAAGCCAAGCCACCCACCTTGGCCCGAAGCGAGGTCTCAGAAGAACTTGCAATCCTTCCTGAGGGGTTACCTCGCACCTATAAGGAGCATCTGGCAAACTAGACCAGCTCTAAAGGTCAATAACGCAGAAAATACATGTTGAGCCTTAGTCCACTCGTTAAACATATAACTTTATCTATAGCCTGTTTAATTTAATTTTCATGCTTAATGTTAATAATCCACTGACATAGCTACCTACGCTTGTTTATATCTATACCTCAAAAATGTGCCATTACTTCAATGCTATATCTGTGAATTACTGTGATATCAATGTGCTTACAAATGCTGTTGTGGATTTGTAAGAAGTTTATGCCATGCACAATAAAAATAAAGAATTAGAAAAAAAAAATCTTTGCAAGTGGCGAGTATTCCACTTGGGTAACTCACAATCACGCTGCGAGACACACTCGCCCAAATACACAAGATTCTTCCAGGTTCAGAAGTTCCCAGTCACCTGGGGTTCTAAGGTTTGCCTCACCGTGATCCGCTTCGCCCACTTCCCATGGCCTTCATCTGACCATAATTTAATTCTAAGTGTATCTCCTCATAGGAAAGCACTGACTCAATGCTTCCTATAGCCAAATCTGAAAATGCTGGACATCCTCATGCAATGTGCTTACAAACACTTTTCTTCAACCATACTAACTCATACCAAAAATATGGGTGACTGTGATAAGCAGACAATCAGCAAATCCCCACCTTCCACTGCTGCTCAAGCTAATGATTCTTCATTAACACCAGGGTACTCCAGGCACTATAACCAATTAATTGAAAGCAAGTGGATACAATGCTCACTGTGTCACTTTAATTATTCACTCAATTTTCATACAGGCAGATTCCCTGTTCAAATCCCACCCACTGTTTTATACATTGCCATGAAGCAAAAGGATGAGGAAAGGAAAGTACTCCAGAACATTTCTTACCAAGTGGAAAAATATGTGTTCCCGTATGAGAAGTCTGAAGATGTATTATCATGTGTATGGGTGGATGGGATCCCAAGTGACATTCCCCTTACCCACAAACTGAGATTGCAGCTACATGACTCTACTGCCCTTGTAACAAGATTACTTGTCAGCCTCATGTCCCTGCTAATCTACTAGGCAGTGATATACTGTCTGCCCTTAATGCAAATATCCAGTATAGCCCCACTGGAAAAGTAACATTGTCTGTGCCTTTAGAGGACAAACAAATGATATCACTCTCAATACCCACTGATCACACACAAAAAAACAAATGCTTCAAAATAATTCAAACCATCTCAGTACGAAAATATTTTGAATGCTGGCAGTTTATGAAACATTTTTATGCTTTATAGTTTAGCTTTTTCAATGTTCTACTACCTGTAACAATTCTCAAATTTAGACACATCAAAAAACGTCTTAAATACTGAAATTTACTTTACTGGAGAAAAAGTAAACATTTTTTGTTTCTAATAAAAGGAGAAGAAAGCAGATGCATTTCCTGGACAGAAACCAGGGAAGCTTTGAAAAATCTGTGTTAAAAGTCAGATCAGTGGAACAAAATGACATACCTAGCAATTACTTCAAAAGAAAAGAGGGAAAAACATACATTGCCTATTATAAAGGTGTCACAAACAGTGATGTTAACACCAAACAACTACTTTTATCCAAGGTTGTATCGCAAGGACAGAGAAGAGATGCCTTAAAGTAATTATTCATGTTTTCCGATTCATTGTCTAAACTTGGATATCACAAAGGCTGATGTCAAGTTAAAAGCTTGCAGTATTAAGGTTCTTTGTTTGAATAAAAAACCTTTAACAGTTTTTAACTACAAAATAAAAAGTTTGCAGATAAAATTTGTCACACAAATAGAGATGCCATCAGGAGAATGTGGCACACCAACATGGGTGCTTTGCATATTCAATGCCATGTATCTGTTAAGTTTAACAATATTAATGTTATTAGTAACATTAGTTTATTATCAAACGGTCAGATCAAAAAATTAAATATCAGATGTAGAAATTCACACCAAGATATTTACTAAATTCATAGAATTGAACATCTCCATACTTGCTCTGTGTCAATCATCTTTTAAGTTCTACCCTTTGCACAAGTCTGTCACTATAGAGAGCGCACAGATTGACGAGATGTAACTGGACTGTGATGTTTATTGCTATATTTTTTTACATACATTTAAAAGAAAAGATAGCACTAGAGGAGGGCTTGGTTTGCTGAAGAGAAGATTGGAAACCATCTTTCAGAACGGTCTTGGGCCAAAACTGGATCAAGAGTAATTTGCCAGCTGCATCAAAATAAATAGATTCTAACTCATTTTACCTATCCACGCCATCCCTTGTTTCCTTGACTCACATTACCTACATAATTCAAGGCCTGTGATCTTGCTGTATCCAGTACTGTTGTGGATAGTCTGCCTCGAGTGTCTCACCTCAGATATACTCAAAATTCTAGTTCAATGTGTGCATCTTCCAAACTCACTTCTACAGAATTTAAAGTGTGACAATGGCCAAAGAAGCACATTTTCAGACACCATCTTGTCCACTTGGCTGGTGCACTACACATCTATATTTGATTTTGGTAAGAAAAAACAACAACAAAAAAAACGGTTTTCCTAACACTTAATAAAAATATAAGTTTTACTAACCTTTCTAAACAGCCATGGCTTCCTTGGCACTGTTCACCTCTCCACCTCCTGCAACATCATTGAAAAGGAATGGCCTACTTTTTTGATGGTTCAATTAAATGCTCTTCACAGAAGAGCATTAAAGCACTGTCAGGAAGACAGCCACTACAGGTGGATTAATTTTTATTTTTTATTTTTTTTAAATCCACTTTATAGAGATGAAGTTGTCTGGGTAATTTTAGTGTCCCTTTAACAATCCAGTTCGGGTAAAACTCTTTTATAAATTTAATCTATATTCCCCATTAACAGCTATAAACAAATGTGACTTCCCCCAGGACAGGATTTCAGCCATTTACCAGTGTCAAAGAATTTGATGATGCCTCCTCTTTTAGAATTGTCCTTTAGTTTCCTTTGACTCCTTAAATGGGGCACTATAGTCACCAAAAGAACTTTAGCTTAAAGGGACACCGTAGGCACTGTATCTGCTTCATCTCATTAAACTGGTTATAGAGTCTGGAGTCCCCTGGTACCATCATTTCTTTCAGCATTAAACAGTTTTTAATGTTGTAATGTTTTAATACTAAACAAGAGTCCACGGCAGTCTATCCCCTCTGTGCTGCTTTGGCTAATAAGGAAGTATTACCCTGAGAGGCAATGGGCAGCTGTAATTGGCTTGGTGTGTCAGCTGACTGCTTTTAACCTGTCAGAGCTCCAACTGACGGTATGAATGGGTATGACAACAAGGAAGTGTGTAATCTCTGCCTTAGCTACACATACAGAAGGGGCCGGACTGTGGGTGGCCAGGGACTCCTATTTTGTGGCATACTGCACAAACATGGTGCAACACTGAATGGAGGGACAGTGCCAGGCACTATAACCAATTCAAAGAGACAAAGTGGTTATAGTGACTACAGTGTCCCTTTAATGAAGCAGTTTTTGTATGTAGATCATGCCCCTGCACTGCTCACTGCTTAATTCTCTGCCATTTAGGAGTTAAATCACTTTGTTTATACAGCCCTAGGCACATCTCCCTGCATGTGACTTGCACAGCTTTCCTAAATACTTCCTGTAAAGAGACATCTAACATTTAAACCGCCTTTATTACACAGTCTGTATAATTAAGAATTTCTTAATAGCTTGGAAGAACCTGTAGAAGCCTCCTGTGCATGATTAAAGTTCAATTTATAGTGCAGGAGTGCAACACTTCTGGTGGCCGTTCATCAAGAAAGACAATCAATTACGTAAACTCTTGTGTCACATGTGCAAGATCCAAATCTATTACAACAAAAACAGCTGGTCTCTTGCAACCACTGCCTATACCCTCTAGACCCTGGAGTCATGTTACTGTTGACTTTATTGTAGAATGACCTGACTCCAATGGATACAACACAATAATGGTGACTAAAGATCGACTGACATTTTATCCCTGTCAAAGTACTTCCTTCAGTCAAAAAGACCGCTATACTCTTCCATGATCATATCTTCCGGCTGCATGGAATCCCCGAGTCTATCTTCTCGGACAGAGGTACCCAGAGGTACCCAGTTCACGTCCCATTTTTGGAAGTCCTTCTGTCTGTCGCTTGACATCTCTGTGGATCGCTCTACTGCATTCCATCCACATACTAATGGGCAGACTGAGAGAACAAACCAAACATTGGAAACTTGTCTTTGTTGTTACACCACTCACTTACAGTCTAATTGGAAAGACCTTCTCACCACCACAGAATTTGCATACAAAATGGTTTCCAAACAACTTCTTTCCCGGGTTTGCCTATTTACACAACTGTTCCTGATGCCTCTGCTCAAGTCGACCTGTTAGCACAAGGATCTCTCAGTGCCAAAAAAAGGCTTCAAGAGAGTCAACGTCTCTATAAATACCCTTGCTATCAGGTCAACCAACTGGTCTGGCTGTCCACCAGACATCTGAAACTCCCCTGTCCATCCAAGAAACTTGGTCCTAAATACATAGGTCCTTTTCGTATCAAGAAGCTGATATCTCCTGTTGTTCTGCCATCTCATCATTTTCACCCATGATTTCATGTGTCTCTTCTCAAACATTTTAAAGACAATACGTTTCCGGATGGGATTCTTCCTCCTCCTGCTTCTGTTATTGTGTCTGGCGAACCTGAATATGAAGTCCAAGATATCCTTGATTCCCCTTTCCATCTGGGGTTTCTTGAATACTTTATCCACTTGAAGGGTTATGGCCCCGAAGACAGATCCTGGGAACCAGTGGGGAACATCAATGCTCCCAGTCTTCTTCAGAGATACCATATACGACCAACTCCTGGAAGTCACCGGAAGTGACTCATTGGACGGGGGTACTGTCAGGCCCTGGCTCCACTGCACTCTTACCTCGCGCTACCACGCCGCGTCTCCCGCTGGCTCGGAGCACATCCCCCTGCTCAACAAGGCCGACCCTGTCACCTTTGCCAAATAACCACAGTGATATGGAGACAATCGGTGCTGTGTCCCACAAGCCACACCGCAGATCAGGAACCAGTATGCCAGACGGAACAGGAGGGTCCTATGGCACCTGAAGGTGAGGAGGCAACTGAAAACTTAGTAGTTTTGCAATACCAATACATAGAAGCGATCACTCAAAAATTTTTAAATGATCAAGCATCCAACTTTAGAAACTACTGGACCACTTGGGATGGGATGATCCATAAAAAAAAATTAAAAAAAAAGACCACCCCATAATTTATTCAATGGTAGAATTTTCACCAAATGTGGTGGTTCACATTTAAAAGGATAATCTGGACCCCTAAAGTATGTTAGCATGCTGAAATGCTTTGCGACTGAAGAGTGTGTCCTCTTTTCTTCGACTTTACAATCAGTGCAGATTTCATTAGAAATGTGCACTATTCTAAATTGACCTTGTTACACTCCAATGACTTTCAAGCAGACAACAAATCCTGTTACTTTCTGGTTTGTTTAGTTCAAGAGGCAGGGAATTGCCCACAGCACCTGCCTTGTAAAGACTTCTCATTCAGCTGCATTGGAAAGTCTGTGATTGGACAGCCACAGAAAGTCTGCGCTGGGGGAAAAAAAGGGCAATGGCTTGCAAAAGCTGCAGACAGGAGATCTGAAGTTTTTACCAGCTGTTTTTAAATATACCATCAATGGGAAAAAATTTATAATTAAACATATGTTTTCATTTAGGGTATATCTACTAGACCATGGGTGGTCAACCTGGTCCCTACCGCCCACTAGAGGGCGTTTCAGGATTCCAGGTGGGCGGTAGGGATTTCCTCATTTGGAGAGATTGGGTGGGCGAGCGGGTGCGAGCTGGCGGTACCCTGCGATCGGGTACCGCCATCACCATTTGCGGCCCGGTGGATGTGGATTGTGTGGGGGCCTGGTCAGCACTGGGCGCTTTAACAGCGCGACCGGGCCCCCTGGGATTAAGTTTTGAGAATAAAAGCACCTTATTGCATGGATGGTTCTATATTTAGCATGATACTGTGATGGGATTCCAGCATGGTCAAAATTTAGTAGGCCAAAATCTCCATGTGGCATATGTGTATGTTGTGTCAGTTGGTTAGCTACATGTAGCTAGGATACTGTCATCAGTGTACTGAGCATGTGCAGGAATGCAGGAACTGAAATTGCACTTATTTCCTTTGTCTTGGATGAGCCATGTGGTTTGACTAGATGTACAAGTCTATATTCTGCTCATTGATTGGTTAAAGGTATATGTGGGTGTAGCTATTAATGGGAGGAGTTATAGTGCTATATAAGGAATGTACACTATGTGTTGGTCTCTCAGAATGTTGGAACAGGAGTTCATCTGAGACCCGATCGGTAATGTGAATAAAGGCCTGTTACTTCCTGAAGACCTGTGTCCAATATTTCTGTGTTTGGCTTCTGCATGCTTACACTGCAACAATACAAATTATATCTATAGAATGAACATTAATAAAAGCCAAAAAGCCATTTTTGTAATTTCTATGCATTTTAGAGAACTGCTGTTCTAAATGTAAGAAAAGGTTTCTTGTTCAAAGGACTGGAAAAATTTTAATTAGTACAATCAATGTAACCAAAGGCTGTAGTCTATTATTCACACATTCCATATTCATGGAGGGATATATACAAATGTTAGACTATAGTTATTGGAACCATAATTAATTATATCACCATGTAATAATCAACTAGACACAATAAAATATTTTACAACTACGCAGAAACACAGCACCAATTGTTGGCCTGCTGGCCATGGAATTTAATTAATCAAATACATAAATCCGTTATTATAAGACTCTTTGACAAGTATATCTGTAGTCCTGCCTACTAATCTTTACACAAAGATGTAACTTAGGGAAACTACTTTACACTAGGAAGACTAGAAGGCCTATTACTTAAACTGAGATCTTGAGAATGGAAAGCATTATTGCAAAATTTTAAGGCACCAAGATGCATGTATAATGGAGTTGAAATTTTTTTCTAAATTCGCTATTTTGGCCTATATAAAATTTGATTAATCACTTTGAGGAGCAAGGAGCACTCTTAACATGTGTATTTTAACATACTGCAACATTGCCGAATTAGAATCATTTGTCTGAAACTAAAAGGGACACTATAGTCAGCAGAACAACTACTGCTTATTGAATTTGTTATGGTGCGTAGAATCATTACCTTCAGGCTTTTTGCTGTAAACACGGTCTTTTCAGAGAAAATGCAGTGTTTACATTACAGCCTAGTGATAACTTCACTGGCCACTCCTCAGATAGCTGTTAGAGATCCTTCCTGGGTCATGGCTGCCTAAAATGCATCCACACATTCAGTATCTCCTCCCTCTGCATGCAGACACTGAACTTTCCTCATAGAGATTCATTGATTCAATTCAGCTCTCTGAGGAGATGCTGATTGGCCAGGGCTGTGTTTGAATCATGCTGGCTCTGCCCCTGATCTGCCTCCTTGTCAGTCTCAGCCAATCCTATGAGGAAGCACTATGACTGGATCAGGCCACCACTTCTGATGATGTCAGCAGACAGGTTTTGACTATTGAATATCCTGGGTCAAACAGCATGCAAAGCTACAGCTTCAGGCTTGAATAAAAGTAAGATTTTGCTATTTTTAGGACATGAGGGGCCCAGGGGGGCTAGATGGTGGTTTTAACACTATAGGGTCAGGAATACATCTTTGTGTTCCTGACCCTATAGTGATCCTTTAAAGCCAACACATATCTTCCAAATCAACTAAACAGTCCAATCAAAACACAAATAAGGAGAGGCAAGAATGTATGGTATTAATGTGTGTAATTAATATCCTCTGGGAGATAATACCTTGGCAAGTTGGGAGCCAACACTCTAAAAAGTCCACAGTTACCAGACCTATTATAAGGAGTTCTCTATCTATCCCATGAACAAGACCAGTCACCAAAGTGAGAAAAGGAAGTGAATTTATTATTATGCCTCTTTGTGGAAATTTATATTTATTGCAAGCTTTTGAATTCTATTTGCCCTTGTTCCACCAATAACTATTCTAGATGCTCAAATCACATTTGATCACAACCTAAAAACTTTCCTTGTATTATGCTGCCTTTACATTATCATTTATGTAATTACCAAACGGAGATTCAGATTGCTTTTTCTACAAATACATTCATGTTGACATCAGGGACAACTGAGACAGGATTTATAACAACGTTATCATGTATTCTTCTCTATTGGTACATACTGAGGGGTGGAATTCATTATCTGAATGTCAAAAGCTATTTTGTTTGTGGTTTGAGAATGCAGTTGAAAATTCACATTTATTAACCACAAGAAAAATATATATATACATTTATAATTATCTTGTTTTGTAACAAGATTCCTTATGTTGCAACCATAAGGCACTGTCACTATTAAATGAAGGCAAATTCCGGTGGAGAGATTGGACTTGATCTGTGTTGAGTGATACTGGTAGAGGAACATAGGGCATATAAAGCATCTATTTAACATCTTTGGATAAGATTTTCAAGTATGTTAATAAATAGATTTAAAAAAAAAAAAATATATATATATATATATATATATATATATATATATATATATATATATATATATATATATATATATATCTTATACATATGATATATTTTTAATATTTTATGATTTAAAAAAAAAGCTCATCTAAAATATAAAACCGAGGTCTACGTTAGCTAAGATGGTAAAAAAAAAAAAAAAAAAAAATTGCCTAGAGAGCCTGTGCCACTTTGATGGTGACAAAAGATGTAAAGTGGTATTTCCGTGCCAAATTCTGCTTATCTGTGCAAATAATACAGAAAAATATACAGCTGAACACAAGCCCTTTGGTAAAGTGCAAACCATGTGATAAAAGGCAGGAAAATACACCGTTTTACACAATATTCATAACTCTAAAAGTATACATCACATTCACATTACATCCAAACAGCGCTCAGATCCCACAACCACAGTCAAATCGCCATGGGGTTAAAACACAGCAAGAGCTGATGAGAGACCGAGGAGGGGCAAAACAGCAAGTTCCAACTGGTCTGGCAGTGTGCCTGGGACAACGCCCTGCTGGAACAATAGACAGGAAACGGGGAGGGGAAGAGACACATGTTCTCATGGATTCAAATGGGCAGAAACAGTCTTTTAGAAGCCAATAAGCCCCAAATAGTCTTTTTAAACGGCAATACACCCCAGGGCCATAGTCATAAGGGAGGAGGCTTGCAATCAGGCTCCTCCAACAGCCAGGGGCAAAGGGCAGTTGGTCATATAAAAATCCAGTGACAAAAGGCATTTTGTCACATATCTCCCCTTTGGGGGGGAGACTAACCAGGTACCTGACCTGTCGGTCAGTGCCTGAGTTAGTCGATAAACCCACCCACAGTGAACAAGTACATGAGTAGCCCACCCACAACACACATTTACTGCACCTGGTGGTTCCTCTGGTGGTACTAGGCAACACGCTGTGGGGACTTGGGGGGCAGAGGCCAACTGCGCTCTGCCCCGATGCCAGCGCTTCTGCTGGGGTAATCTGGACGCAACTTGGTTGGGGAGGGGAGACATCGCTTACCTCCTCCGCCCGGTATTCTTCTGAGGGTAGTTGGGGATCTGGATAGGTTGTCCAGCATCCCTGTAGGTCGTGTGCAGAGACTACGGTCCCATCTGCACCGTCTGGGGGAGTAGGGTCTCCCCTTGGTAGGGTATGCTGCTGCTGGGGAGAGAGACCGGTTGTCTTCTCCCAGTACAACACACTGCTGCTGGGGAGTCAGACCAACTGTCTCCACTCCCGGTAACGCTGCCTGGTGATGGGTAGTGGGAGCGACCATTTCCACTCCCAGTGATGATGGTTGCTGCAAGGACGAGGGACAGACAGACAATCTCCTCTCCCTGTGATGCTGGCTGCCGCTGGGGAGAGAGACCGGTTGTCTCTTCTCCCTTTACAACCCACTGCCGCTGGGGAGTCAGACCGACTGTCTCGACTCTCAGTGATGATGGTTGCTGCAGGGACCGACAATCTCCTCTCCCTGTGCTGCTGGCTGCTGCTGGGCAGAGAGACCGGTTGTCTCTTCTCCCTTGACAACACACTGCCGCTGGGGAGTCAGACCGACTGTCTCGACTCCCAGTGATGGTTGCTGCAGGGATGAGGGACCTACAATCTCCTCTCCCTGGGATGTTGGCTGCCACTGGGGAGAGAGACCGATGCTCTTCTCTTCCCGTAACTGTATCTGCCGCTGTAGTTCCTCCCAACATGCCAGCCGGCCTTCTCTCTTTGCCCAATATTGCAGGGACTCGAACACTAGGTTCCTCGCGAACTGCACGTATTTCTCAGTTGGATTGGGTCCGAAGTACTTCAGCCGCAGTTTCATCATAGCGTCAAACTCTTCCATAGTGTGGCGGTACGTCATGCTTGCTGTACGGGGACAAGCGTTGCCCTCAACTGGTAGATCCACGAACAGTGTCTCCGAGCTGCTTTACTTCGCACTAGGACGCCATCCCACCACTGCCAACAATGTAACGGATCACCTGGCACCCCGACTGGGTACCTCCGTTGAAGGATGCTCCTAGCGCTTCCTGAGGGCTCCAAGCACTCCAGCCGACACCATAACCACCGTAGACTCCTTCAGAGAGCAAGACAGGAACAAGCTCTTAAAAGAGCTTAGAAGTGATAATCCAAGGGAGCATGCAGAGAGCAGAGTATACAGCAGAGTCAAACTAAGTAGTTTTTTGGTGATTTCACAGAATTTTCTCTATCACTCCTTCCTTGTGATTTACATCATGTGATGTCGCACATAAATAATTAGTTATGCAAATGGGTAAGGCCTGTATTTTTTCCAAGAAAGGGGACAACCCTAACTACTCTTCACATACTCTTGCTTAAGTATGGAAATTTAAGAGGGATTTTTGGAAACAAAACTTGTGTGGACTAGCTGAAATGAAATTAGTTAAGGTAATGCTGACTTTGGTCTCTCTAACACTGTGGCATGGTCCCTTTCTTCTTCACTCACTACATTCATCGTTTCTATGTCTCAGACTGTATACCTGTCTGTAAGATGGTAAGGAGATAAGTGGACATGTGAGTGCTAGGGGACAGCCCTTAGAAAGCATGGAGCGAGTGCATCATTAGACGCATTTATGCCAGGCTCAGGATGCTGTGGGCCAGCATGCATGAATGACAGACTAGCCTTCCAATTCTTTGGGCAGACACGCCTCCTTTTTGGGCATGTTCGGCCATATCGGAAGTTCTGGTTACATAATCCGTGTCAGTGGCCCACCCTATTACATCGCCCATTGAGTTCCTGCTTCACTGGACACTGCAGTTAGGGGGTATGGATTTACTTGAAAGATGAAAACATGAATTAGAGAGAGATTAGCATATTTTAAGAGAATCTGAGGTTTTTTTTTTATAGCTGCATCCTATGAGTTTCCCTCCAGCAACATCGCCACCAGATACATAAAGCTTGAGAGGTATGACTGTTTTAGTGTTTTTTGTCGATAAGATTCTGTACTTAGGCGCCTCATAATTGTCAGCACCAGGCCCACCTGGCTCTTAATCTGGCCCTGAATGTATAGTATATGAGGGTAGCTCCACTAAGAAGAAAATCACATTTTTTTTAAATTATCTTTTTACATAATGAAGTGAAAACGAAAGTGAGGACCTTGGAGATCTACTTCCTTTAAGGATTATATGAAGGCTTCATTTTAATTGGAATTTGCTCATAGAGCGGCTTTTGTGTACAATATTGCATTATGCTGTATTTTTCTTCTCCTTAGTGGAACTACCCTCATATACTATATATCTGTACAAATATTTTAAATGCGTAAGATAGTGAAATAACCTCATTATCATGTCTCAAGTAGAGGAGGTGCTATATTTCTGTTAAACTAGTTTTTGGGAGGAGCCGGAAGGAGTCAAAGCGGGCTTGCTGCCTATGTGCTCCTTGAGACAGTAGTTTCTGGCACCACGTGCCAGCGGTGCCGCATACTAATAGAGTCCCTGATAGGCCATGCCATGTACCCAGTGACGACCGATCCTTGTTCACCCAGTGAGCCGCCAATGCAGGGGATATAAGGGGAGATGGACCCGAATAGATTTGTGAGGGGCTGTACAGGAGAGTGAGAGCGTGAGACTGAGGGCATGAGGTGCTCGATAACTATAGATAGTGGTGTTTCAGTGAGATTTTTATATTGGAATTTGTAATAACACAAAACTTTGTTTTGATCCAATGATTTTTTTTTATTGAAAAAAAAATGTGGAAACCTTGTTAATGCTGAATATGTCTCTGACTCCACATGATAACTAAATAATAAAAAAATTAAAAATAAGGTAGTTTTTGGAACTGCATCATTAGTGCACTAGCACCACAACACGCTGTAGTGATTATGGTGCCTGAAGTGTCCATTAAATGTTCGGAACCAAATCGTGAACATTAGGGTTATTTTTCTTCTTGCAACAAAACAGGCATTAGGAAAATTTGAACTTTGTAGATTACTTTTTATGCCAACCTGATTAATGGATTATTTATGTATGCACACTATATATAGTCTGTCGCTCAGCTTTTTGTCTCGCATCAAAGCATTTTAAAAGCCGAATCAATCTAAAATTCCACTTTACATGGTTGCAAATGTCCTTTACTGTACCAGTGCAATGGTGCAGAGTTTTTCATAGAGTGTTATTTTATCTGCACACCTGGGAAAACCAGTAACAATGGATTTGGCTGTCGTTCCATTTTTAATAACTTGGGCTGGCACAATCTGTCAAATGCTCAGAAAAACCACAAAGAGCACATTCCTATTCTGTACTTGAAGCTGAAACATTTTGGAATAAACACAATATTTTAGAACGGGAGTCTGTTAATATACTTATATAAAGAGAGTCTGTTATTTTGCCTCTGGCGCAACCATTCTGACCTAAGTTGTGTGCAGTGCGGATAATCCATTGGCTGGGTACAGTGTACAACTCTAGATAACCTCCTTCACATAGCATCATCAGGTTATACAAAGCTTTTCGTTAAATGGGACTATCATTTGCAAATATGAGGATGACAAGCGATGTATTAAAAATGAAAGTAGAACTATAGCCCCTTAATTTGTTTAAGACATTATACAGATAATGTATTTAAAAAAAAAAATACAAATGAAAAAAAAATTGTCCAGGTGACGTTTATAGGATAAGTAGTTTAGGAGGACGCCAGTAGAAAAGAAGACAGCGTGGGAACCCAGGTAAATATATGAGAAAATAAAATAAAATCACAGCTCGACGCGCGTTTCGGCGTGTACGGTACGCCTTTGTCAAGAGCGTTGGCTCTTGACAAAGGCGTACCTTACACGCCGAAACGCGCGTACCTTACACGCCGAAACGCGCGTCGAGCTGTGAACAGCCGATGCTGTGATTTTATTTTATTTTCTCATATATTTACCTGGGTTCCCACGCTGTCTTTTTTCTACTTGATTTATTTTCCTTTACTAGCTGCTCAGGGACTATGCTAGGCTGCCACGAAGCAGCAGATAGAAGGTTGTGTCCGGGCTAGACAGTTTAGCATAGGGTTCGATAGGATTATGTTGTAGCAGGGAAGTTCCCTCTTTGGCATTTAGACTTTATGCCGTTTTCCTGGTTGAGCATACTATTATTACCTTTTTTGGCTCTCATTATTGTGGAGACCCATTTCATGTTGAGTCCCACAGAGGCTACGGTAATCCTTCTCTTTTTTCAAAGATTTAATTAAGGAAACGTATACCACCTTTTCTATAATTTTATTTTGTTACTTTCTTTTTTTTTTATTAATTACCCTACTGGAAAGTCTCTGTATCTAGCCCAGACACCCTATCTGTACTTCCTAGTATATCTCCCTATCTTTTCTGTGATTATTACAGCATTTTTTCTTCCTATATAATTTTCAAGTATACTAGTGGACCGTGGTGACATTCAATATCCATTCAGTTTATTGAGGAATTCCTATTTTGTTTTTTCATAGACTATTATACTTTATTATAGTTCCTCTATAATACTAACTACCTAACTACTTTGAGTCAGAGTACACCCAGGTTTTTAATTGGTGTTGGCACTTCACCATTCACGTTTTTCTTGGTATATTTAATATATTTTCTGTATTCAATAAAGATTTTTTATTTTTATGTGACGTTTGATATTAAGGAGGTATTTTCCTATGAGTCGGCATTTCCACTCACTTATTGTGAGCGGATCTTCCGCCCCATCCTTTTTCCTTTAACCTTTCCTTGTAAGTTTTATCCTGCAATCCATGAACCAGTTTAGTAGCCCTTCTCTGAACTCTCTCTAAAGTATCAATATCCTTCCTATATAGAGAGATATATATAGTGATCGGATGTAGTAGTCTGCACTCACAGTCTCTGTTAAAACGCAACATTTATTTCTTTCCTCGTGATTAAAGTGTGCACGTTAAAGTGCATACAGTTATGCCAAAACAAGTAGACTTTAACATGTGCACATTTTAACCACGAGGAAGAAACAGTTACGTTCTAACCGAGACCATGAGTGCAGACTACTACATTCTATCACTATTTTTGTAACTACCTGTCTGTCACCCAACATTTATATCTTTGAGACTGTGAACTATATATATTGTTTAATATATATATATATTCCAAAATTCAGAGTAGGGCTTGATGAGTCAATTATTTTTTTTTTAATTAAGGAACCAATTTCAAATTATAGTACAATAAATGTATAATGTATGGACATTTATTTGACTAGGTACGGAAGAAGACATCTTTTAAATAAGCTACATTTCCCACCTCACAGAGTCTGGCTTTTTTTTTTTTTTATTCTTTATTTCTGAAAAAAGCTGACAGATGGAGAGACAGACTTCACGCAAAACATGCATCATAACAAGGTTTAACAGAGTATGGTATAAAGCAATCCAACATTGTGCACAGAGTTAACGTATCCATTTGGATCAAGTTATGTGTTGCTTGTAGGCAATATAGTTTGCGTCCCAGTGTTCTGTGGTTGTCCCCTCCCCCCCGATCCCCATTTCACAATGTATCATTGTATGCTTTTTTTGAAACCATTGTACTCACTAAATAGGTCGTAGGAAGTGGATAATGTAAAATAATTAAATACTTAAGCATGTTGTCAATATCTCTTGTCACAATATCGGAACTCTGTGCAGCCAGTTCTCTATGAGGGCTAGGGTCATATTCAGCAGTATAAAGTCAGGGTGTCAGGAGAAAACAAGTGACGAGGTGAGTAACGTTAGTATGCTATGTTTGTGTCCCTAGCACCCAACTATGTCTCCAATAGCGGAGTTTCAAAGGATGCAGTACCCAAGTTACACAAGTGGTACCAATCTCAGAGACCGGCAATGTAGCAGACATTGCTTGGATGTGTGTTTGTCCACTTCCGGAGGTTGTGTCTTGTGACGATGTCCCCAAAGTAGGTGGCAAAGTTAGAAAGAATGTACGATAAGAGAGAGGGTTAAAAAGTAGTTCTCTGGCAGGGAATGAACATGATGGTAGGCCAAAGACCAAGCCGCCATCATGAGAATGCGCTGCATAGTTTGGGGGATCTCCCATGAGTACCCCGTGGGTTTGCTTAGGTGATGAAGTCTTCCCACGTCTTTTAAAAGGCCCTTTACCTGTGTAGTCAATTTGTCCATAAGATAATTGTCCTTCAGTTTGAGGATAACCGTGTCCATATGGGGCAACGTGGGCTGTAGCCAGGTCTGGGCTAATGTTAGTCTGCCTGCAAGTGTGATTTTATGGAGTTGGGCTTGTTCTTCCCTTGCCCAGCCATATACTGATCTAGAGAGTAAGAACACACAGGGATCTGGATCTAGGGATTGGTGTAGGATTTGAGAAATGAGAGTGCTCACATTTTTCCAAAACTCTTGCACTAGGGATCAGCCCCACCACATATGGTGGTATGTGCCCTTGGTACCGCACAGTTTTCAACAGAGATCTGTAGGGGTCTTGTGCATATAAAGTGGTAAGCCCTTTCTGATGTTTCCGCATTACAGAGGCATTTGTAGAAAGTTAGTGGAGTGAGAGAAGCCTGTTTGACATGTGGCAAAATCCCTGACTTGTATGTATTTAAAGTAGTCCGCCGAATCAGCGAAGGGAGTAAATGAATACCCTGTGTAAAAGTGGCTGACACACTGGAGCCCTGGATATTCGAGTCCCTTAACTGCCAGGCAGAAAGGCCCGATTTCGAAGAATGGGCATCATGGGAGATGGATTGGACAGAAGTCCATACTTTCGAGCCACATTATCCCAGACCCGGATGGTATTTGTGATGGTTGGACAGTTAGTGAGTATTAACACCCTGTTTTCTCATGGGGTTAAATCCATGCCCATCAACAGAAACTCTAGGTCCACCAATCGCCTTTCCTCAGGGAGGGTATTCCATAAAGCTATATGTGTTAGTTGTGTAGCCAAGTAATAAAAATGTAGGTGGGGAAGCCCCAGGCCACCTGCTGTTTTAGGCCTGTACAAAATGTTGTGAGCCACTCTGTCTCTTATTTTGCCAGACAAATTTGTCTATGGCTGTCTGTAGTGGGGTTAGTTCCTGTTTCGAAATGTGGATAGGCACTGCTTAGAACAAAAATAAGATTCTGGGGAGGATATTCATTTTGACCGAGTGGATTCGGTTGATCCACAAAATGGGTTTGTCCATCCACTTTTCTAGATCAGCCATGAGTGACTTCATTGCTACTGAATAATTAAGTTGATAGAGTGTCGGAGCAGAGGGTAGATTGATCCCTAGGTATTTCATTTGTTTGTTTGCAAGGTGTATGTAGTAGGTATCTTTAATGCTCGTCGTGTCCACCACCGACAGGCCCACTGGGAGCGTGCTAGATTTTCCCATGTTGACCTTGTACCCAGACAGGGAGCCATATTCTGCCAGTAGCGGAACCAAAGCCTGCATGGATTCCGTGGGGTTAGTGAATTCCAGCAGGACATCGTCCGAGTATCCTTAAACTAAAATTGTTGGCTGCCTATTAGTACCCCAGTAATCACATGTTCTTGTATTGTCTGTAGTACCGGTTCTAGGGTCAGGGCAAAATGTAATGGGGAGAGAGAACATCCCTGCCAGGTTCTATTGCTCAGAGAGAAGGTATTGTAGCAGGAGCCTGCGAGTTTTATTTGCGCTGCGACGTTGATATACATGGCTTGTACAGTGGCGAGGGACGTTTAAGTGTCTGAGGACTTCAAACATATAAGGCCATTTCACGCGGTTGATTTCCTTTTCCGCATCCAGGGATAAAGTTAGGGAAGGGGTCTGGGACTGTGCTAGTTTCCAAAGTATGTCAATATTACTTCTCGGGTTTTGGAATAATTGTTGCCCCGGGATGAAACCTACCAGATCCGCATTAATCAAGTCGCGTAGGTATGGATTAAGCCAGTCTGCCAAGATTTTTGCTAAAATCTTTGCATCGTGGTTAATTAAGAAGATCGGTCTGTATGCCTCAGATAATAGAGCGTCTTTGCCAGGTTTGGGTATTGGGATTATGCTGGCGTGGGACATATCTCTATCTGGGGCGTTTCCTGACATTAAATTGTTAAATAAAGCAGTGAGGTGCAGGGTGAGCTCTTCTTTGAATACCTTATAATATCCCCCATCGAAGCCATCTGGGCCTGGGGCCTTGCCACCTTTTAATAAGAATATAGCCCTGTCTACCTCCTCCGTTGTAATGGGAGCCCTTTGTGTCGCCCCTGCTTCATGTGACAATTTCGGTAAATTAGATCAAATTACAACTGATCTCAGAAGTAGCCGACAGATTGTCATCAGTAGAATGGTTAGATAAGGCTTTAAAATAATCAGTGAATTGTCGTTAGGGGAGGTTTTAACAGTGCCGTCCTTCGCTCGTATTGTTGTGATGTGGGAATGCTGTTGCCTGGGCCATAGGGCCCAGGCTAACATGGTGTCCATTTTATTGGACTGTTCATAGAACGTCAGGCACGACCATTGGATTGACCTAGCCGTGTCTTCAATCAAAATGTCCTTAATAGAAGGCCTTACCACCTGTAGTTCTCTTAGCCATGCTGGAGTTGGAGCTGTCTTGTGTTGTTCTAATTTGCGGAGGGAGGCAAGAGGAGTAGTAGGGAGCTGAGTTTCTTCTTGCGCGTTGCCATTTTCAAAAGTGTTCTGTGTATGACAGCTTTATGGGCTGCCAAACCATCGCTAGAGAGACATTCGGGGTAGGATTCGCCTGAATGTAACCTTTCAGTTCATTGCGGATAGCATCGATACACATTTAGGAGGTGAAGTGTCAGAGTGTATATGGCCGGTCACTAGGAGGTATCTGCCATCCGGGTCAGGTATCACATTAGTCACCTAAAGTGGGCATCTCTTGTGGATGAGAATAGCAACTCTATTGTGTTTCCGAACCGCCCAGGCTTCCAGTGTGTTTGTGTAAATGTGATCTTTTATGGAAACATGTATCGTCTGGGGTAGGTGGGTTTCCTGAATGAATGCTATATCGGGGTTGAGGCACCCAGTACCCTAAGTAGAAGGCCGTGTTTTTTTAGGTGTATTGAGTCCCCTTACATTAAGTGAATTGATTTTAAGTGTCATGGTGACAAGGAAGGGAATGCAGCTGCGGTGATGGATGCTACGCTAGGGGCCCAGGTCGCGGCCCGGCCCGCCCCGGCACCCCGGCTCCTCCGTCCATGGCCAGCCAGAACACCTAGAAATAAGAAGAAGTAGAGAGGTGAAAGTGCATGTACCCTCCTTCCGCTTGGATCCCAGCTGCTGGGAAGAATCGGGACATGGACCATACAACCTCAATGATGCCAACTAACAAAATTATAACTCTCAAATTTATTTTTTTTCCATTAGGAAAAGCTACATGATTTCAAAAACTATACCAGACAAGCAGGCTTACATGCGTGGCGTAGTACAATGGAACAAAAAAAAAAAATAAACCATTAGCTATAATATCGCATAGATTTGAGCATATGCGGGGGTTGTGCACCTGCGTTTCTGCCATTTAAGAGGGCCATCTCCACACACCCCAGCGGCAAGCCGTCGGCGCAGAGCGTGGCACTATGCAAACGTGCAATGCCGGGCTCCCCGCCAAGGCTTCAACCACCCCACGTTAAAAGTACCCCATGGCCCCCACCCGCATGCAGAGTCATCAGCCCCTGGCGCCAAGGACCCAGAGACTGGTTGCCCCCCTCCCCCGCCCGGGCCAGTAACCAATTTACAAAGAGAAACTGTAACGCAAACCAAAATAGGCAGTTCCGGCAGTAATTGTGTAGTTAAACATTAGAGAGATTAATTGGGCAGGAGCATTTAGTTGCGCCCAGTGCGAGAGGCTTCCTAGATGTTGCGGTCCAAAGTTCCCCCTGGACTCCCTCCCAACCTCCAGTACCCTGCCATGCTCTGTTGTTGAAACGCTGCTCTGGGTCAATAAAGGCATGCACCTGCACAAGAAAGGCCAAATCCTGCAGTCCCCGCCACCCCCCTCCATTCTCTCCTACGGTGTGGGAGCTGTATGTTAGGCTCTAGTGGTGAAGGGTGGGATTAAAACTCCGCGATGGCCACACCGGCCAAGTCCCCCCATTCCCCACCCAAGAGGAGTCTGCCTGTGGGGCCCCAGTACCTAAAAGCAAAAACAAAACGTGTAGTCCTGGAGTCCCCTTGACGCCACCGAGAGGGAGCAGTGGAGATCTGCTTAGCGATGTAGGCCTGACTCCTTACTCTCCTGCTGAATATCATTTCTGAGGGAGGGTGGGCAGAGCTGCCACGGATGGCCCTGTCAGTGCTGCACCAGCCCCGGAGCGGTGATCCCCAATTCAGCCAGGAAGCATTTAGGATCTGTATTAGGATGCATTAGAAACAACCTTCCATCTTTGAAGGCGATCAGCTTAAAGGGGTATCCCCAAGCGTAGCGGAAATTGTTGG
Organism: Pelobates cultripes; assembly: GCA_933207985.1. Taxonomy (NCBI): domain Eukaryota; kingdom Metazoa; phylum Chordata; class Amphibia; order Anura; family Pelobatidae; genus Pelobates; species Pelobates cultripes. The sequence goes on along the minus strand of OW240913.1, from coordinate 293,775,383 downwards.
TGCGTAGAATATCTGTGATCTGTTTCCATTCCTTCCCCGCAGCAGTGTCACAGGAGCGAGGTCTTGGTAAATGGCAAGGTCATGCCCATGGTATTGTATAGGACCTTCCCGGCTCCTCCGCATGACAGCCTCCTTAGTAGTGTAGTGCAGGAAGCGGACTATTATAGAGTATTGTGTGCACAATGTCCACAAGCTGGCCTTCACCAGGCCTCTCAGGCAGGCCACGGAAACGCAGGTTGCTCCTGCGGGATCTTTTGCCCAAATCTTCCAGCGCTGCCTCTTCTGCTTCATGCTGGGAAGACAGTCATGACAAGGGTTGCCACTGCGTTATGAGCAGTTACTGTGGACTCAACCTGTTGCTCAAGGACCACAGTCCGCCCCCCAGGGCCTGGATTTCCATCCTTACCTTGCAGGAGCTATGTTCTCTCTCGCCTGCCAAAGAGGTTTTCACCTCTGCCAGTGTAGTTAATATTTGGAGGGGGTCGGGCATAGGAGTGTGTTGCAGCAGTGCTTCAGAGCTGGCGGGCAATGCTGGAGTGCGTGAGCATGAGCCGCTGCCATCTTGCGCCTCGTGGTGAGCGGCGCGGGAGGCCATGACCATGGTTGCTAGTTCCGGGGCCTTCTTGGAGGGCTTCTGAGCTGCTCCCTTATCCATGGTGTTGGATGGAGCAGTAAGAACCCGGGTTTGGCTGAAATAAGTGCCAATATTAGCAATAAGGTTTTCGAAGGAGCTCTACTGGGACACGTCCAGCTTGCTCCCCAGTCAGACCATGCCCCAAGAGTCTGGCTCTTTTAATTGAATTGTTCATAGCATTAATGCAATTAATTTTCTGCACAGATATTCTCGTTGAGCTGCTCAAGTGTACACAGATAGTTCACGTATATTCGCTCCTTCAGATATCCCCACAGGAAATAATCGGGAGCGTCTAACAAATGTACTTTTCAAAATAAACCTACGTTTCTATGAAAATGTAAGTGGTTTGTTTTTCGCGGCTCACATAAACTTAAACCTGGTTTATTTGGCCCATGCTAGCCTGAGTTTGACAGCAACCATATTATTTACAGCATTCTTATAATACACGCCCCAAGTAACCCATATCAAACAAACTACAACAAGACATTTAGAGATTAACGATTACAAAATTCACACACAAAAAGGCTCCAATGCAGGTTTAACACGTGTGTGTGGGGTTGGTGTCTCAGCAAATTGTCCTATACCTTGACTGAACAGGGGGTGGGGGCAGGGTTAATGGGAGTGGTTAACACACTAACACACAACAAAAATCAAATACACCAAGATGAAGTGAATCTTTATAAATGGGTCTGAAGAAAGAGGCTTTAACCCCTTAAGGACCGAGGACGGTTCAGGACCGTCATCGGCATTTTTGCCTTGAGGACCGATGACGGTCCTGAACCGTCCTAACGGTCAGAGCTACTTACCTGATCGCCGTCGTTCCCCCGGCGGCGATCAGCGTGGCTCCGGTTGTGGGGAGACTGCCTGCAGCCCAGACAGTCTCCCCACGGCAGATTAGGACCCCTGTGGCCATGTGATCGCTTAACACAGCGATCACATGGTCACAATAGGTGTCCATAGTGTCTGCCTGCAGGGGGACTGCCTGTGCTGACAGGCAGTCTCCCTGCTAGTGTAAAATCAATTAAAAAAATAAAGTTAGTGTTAATAAAAAATAAAAAATAATTATATATGTGTATATATGATATATAGACATATATTATATCTATATAATATATGTCTATATATCATATATATAATGTCATACTAAGTGTATTTTTATATTAATATGTACTTATATTAATATAAAAATACACTTATAATTAAATTACACACGTATATATATAATATATATAATAACTATATATATTGTATATATATATTATTATAAAATATAAATAATAAGTAATTTAAATTAAATAATTTTTTTAAAATAATAATAAAAAAAAATTATATATCTATATGAAATTTTATTCTAACTGTATTTTAAAATTAATATATATATATTTATATCAAAATACACTTAGAATGAATTTGTATATATATCTATGTATATAAAAATAAATAAAAATAATAAGAAATATACATACGTCCATATACAAAATTACATAAATAATTATATAAATATACACGTAGACTTCAAATATATAAATATGCATATATATTTAAATTCTACGTGCGTATTTATGTAATATTTTTACATAATTCAGTAATTTTATTGATTGCAATTTGAGGGACCTGCCTGCCAACCCAGGCCGAAATTCCAGAGAATTTAATTTGCTAGCACTGTATTTTACCCTGTAACGTTCTACGACACCCTAAAACCTGTACATGGGGGTACTGTTTTACTCGGGAGACTTCGCTGAACACAAATATTAGTGATTCAAAACAGTAAAACATATCACAGCGATGATATTGTCAGTGAAAGTTACTTTTTTTGCATTTTTCACACACAAACAGCACTTTTACTGATGATATAATTGTTGTGATACGTTTTCCAGTTTTTAAACACTAATATTTGTGTTCAGCGATGTCTCCCGAGTAAAACAGTACCCCCCATGTACAGGTTTTATAGCATTTTTGAAAGTTACAGGGTCAAATATATGGGTCAAATATTTTTACATTGAAAATGGCCAGGTTGGTTACGTTGCCTTTGAGAGCGTATGGTAGCCCAGGAATGAGAATTACCCCCATGATGGCATACCATTTGCAAAAGAAGACAACCCAAGGTATTGCAAATGGGGTATGTCCAGTCTTTTTTAGTAACCACCTGGTCACAAACACTGGCCAAAATTAGCGTTCAATTTAGTTTTTTTACTTTTTTCACACACAAACAAATATGAATGCTTACTTTGGCCAGTGTTTTCGACTAAGTGGCTACTAAAAAAGACTGGACATACCCCATATTGAATACCCTGGGTTGTCTACTTTAAAAATATGTACATGTGGGGTGTTATTCAGAGATTTATGACAGATAATAGTGTTACAATGTCACTATTGATAAATTTTAAAAATGTATGTTTTGAAACCGCAATATCCTACTTGTACCTATAGCCCTATAACATGCAAAAAAAAGCAAAAAAGCACGTAAACACTAGGTATTTTTAAACTCAGGACAAAATTTTGAATCTATTTAGCAGTTTTTTTCATTCGCTTTTGTAGATGAGTAAAAGATTTTTCAAGTAAAAGTCAAAAAACATGTATTTCTTTCAATTTTTCATCAGATTTTTGTATTTTTTTTAAATTAAAAAACATGAGATTATATAAATAATGGTATGTAAAGAAAGCCCCTTTTGTCCTGAAAAAAACAATATATAATTTGTATGGGAACAGTAAATGAGAAAGCGGAAAATTACAGCCAAACACAAACACCACAAAAGTGTAAAAATATGCCTGGTCGCAAATGTACAACATCGCAAAAACAGTCCAGTCCTTAAGAGGTTAAAGAATGGCAGGTCACGTGGTTTCTCAGTTGTGTCTTCAATGTATTCATACATTAAAAGGACAGGCTTTTTAACCCCTTAAGGACACGACATGTGTGACATGTCATGAATCCCTTTTATTCCAGAAGTTTGGTCCTTAGGGGGTTAATGCAAACACTGCCTTTTCAGATAAAACATCTAGTGGCAGTCACTCAGATGGCCACTAGAAGTGCTTCCTGAGTCAGTGCTGCACTGGCATTCAGCATCTCCACACTCTGTATGGAAGTGCTGAACGATCCTCAGATGCATTTATTCAATGCATCTCTATGAGGAGATGTTGAATGGTGAAGCACAATGTTTTGCGCAATTGCCTCACAATGCTTTTTTATGGGCACACAAAACAAGGTATGAGGAACTGGATAAAAAGATCCAGATATAGCAAAAAAACATCAGACAAAAATAGTACTCACAAATGCAGCAAAGCCTCTCACTGCTGCTCAAACAGTGACAATCCACAGTACAAATCAAACAAATAGAGGCTGTGCAAAATGTTGCTATGTGCACAAACAAAGTGCTACCAAAATTTACTGGAGGACAGAATAATAAACAGACATTTCGAGTACAACCCTTTTTCAATGCACCATATTTCTATGGGAAAGCACTGGATTGGCTGAGATCATTAAGTTTGATTATCTTAGCCAATGAGGTGGTGTGGGGCCAGTCATGATTAGATCCATGTGGCGCTGGAAGAAGGGCAGTAAGCTCACTCTTTACTTTGCTGACCTGGGGCAGAGACCTAAATAGCTCTATTAGAACTATAGTGTATAAAAATGTTTGTATAAACCAGGTAGGTTTGGTCCCACATTGATACATAGGGTAACCAGCTGTAGCAGCAGAACAAGCAGCTTCTCTTACAAATATAGATCAGGTTGAAAAGAACATTGAACATTTATCATTTTCTGGTATTATATCGCAGGTATTTAACTTAAACTCCTACAAGCAATTAGGGAATAACATTGTCTGATCACTAGGATGCAATTCCTTATCACCGTGACAACCTGGTATTCGTTGAGAGGAAGAAAAAAAAAAAGTATGCAGTTTAAGCAAAGTAATTTATAATTATCTTCAGGATACTGGATGAAAGGAGAAATCAGGGATGAAAGAAAAAAAGGACATGGAGATTGTGGACTCCTTATCAATTGGAGAACAGAGGAGACAAACCCATATGTAATACTAAGTTAGATTCAAGAAAAATAAAAAAAGTGTTCACATGCTCTTAAGAACATATACTCAAAAATCTTCAGTGTATTAAAACGATTGCATTTACTTACATATACCATACTGTGTAAATTAGTACTTCTTACTTTTTACTGGGTACTTTGTATTTGGTACTTTTAAAAGAATTAAAAGGAGCCTTCAATACGCCATGAGTCTAGAATAAGCCATTTATGTCTGAACAAAAAGTATTAAGCTGTAGCATATTTAAAAAGTGCTTTTTTATTTAGTGTAATATATATCAGGAAAATCCACACTCCCAAGTAATTCACAAACTAATTCTTTACTTGAAAAAGTAAGGAGAAAAATGTCAACGTTTCAGTTCCACATGGGAACTTTGAAAGATCTACATACAAAGTGTAATCGAGCACTGGGTCATAAGACAGTGAGTAGGAGTGCAGAACTTTTCCCAAACATAGACAAACGCACCAAAACAGGGAATCACTCTAATCCCCATGACGGCTCGCACTTACCCACACGCTGAAGAGCTGCTCGTAAGTGCGAGCCGTCGTAAAACAGGTAGGTCATAAAATGAGGACCACCTTTCTACATACTCTCTAAAATGATTTTTTTTCAACATATTTCTTATTACAGTATAACTGCTCACCAGACACTAGATTATGTTACGAACAAACTGGAAATGTAGCCTAGGGAGCATTTTTTTGGTAACCTGTTAATTCAGTTTTTCTGGATTCCTTTGTCTTTTCTTGTGCTACATTGTACTCATTGTGATTTAACATCTCTTTTGCTAGAGGAACATCAGAAGCTTATTAACTTTATTTAGCTTTTATGCAATTAAAAGAAGGAATAGCTCTTTTAGACCATTAGCTAATGATTTTTATCGGTGGCAAAGAAAGCAACTTTAATAAGGCTTGCCAAGTACCTAATTATATACATACACTAGAAAAGCTAAAATTTCTGGGGAAATTGTGTGAAGTGTTCTTGCCTCCACCAGTAGTCTACAACTGGAGTGGGCGGAGTAACTGTTATTATTTATTTATATAGCACATTTAACCCCTTAAGGACAGAGCTTCAGAAGCTTGTCTTTCACTTAATGACAACAGCATTTTTTTCATTTTTTGCTGTTTGCGTTCAACTGCAATTTGCATTTTACTAATTTATTGCACCGACACATATTACATATAGTTTTTTTTAAAGGACGGAAAGGGCTTTAATTTGATGTAAGACATACATATATAAATGCCTATTTATTATAAAAGAAAACAAAAAAAAAAAAAACAGAAAAATGCAAAAAAATGAACATTTGTGTGTTTTGTTTTGGTTTTTTTTTACAGTTTTTGCAATAATAATGTGTGCATAATTAGTGCAGGTTAAGGAAAGTAATTAAAAATAAATTCATTTAGTTGTTCTGATTTACAGAATATATAATGTGTCTGGGATTTTAAGTTTTTTTTGGTAGTTACAGGTCACAAAGCACAAGGAGTAAAATAAACTTTTAATGTGGAGCGATTTTAGAATTTTGTATGTTTGTCTTGTAAGCTTAATAGCCATAAAAGAAAACAAAATTGTCACACAAAAGTATATATTTATATAAAGTAGACATCACAGGCTATTGTCCTATGGCTGTTTTGACACTTTCTACGTAGCCATTTCACCACCAACCTCTGCTAAATATTGGAGTAAAATTGTGTTGTTTTATTTTTGTTTTTGGCACACAAACTTATAACAAAGAAATACTCATGTGTATTTTGTAAAGTTGGTGTGTGCTATTCCTGTACAAAGTTTTATTTTGTGATCAGTTACATCTGCTGAGTAAAATGGCACCCCCATTGTATGTCTTTGGCACTATTTTGTGAAGTTACAGTGCCATATAGGAGGCCTGTTCTTTTCAGTATTCACAGTAGAATTTTGAGAGATGGATTTAATGAGCCTTAGCTTCCATTTGGGGTATTATAACAGTTTGACTGTTCAAAAACCCCCCACAAAGGCCTACCATTTGTAAAAGTAGACACTCCAGGGTATCTCATAAGGTGCATATTGTGCCTTAACATGCCCCCATTTTTTCACCAATATATGCCAAAGTATATGGTAAAAAATAATTTTGTGCGGTTTTTACATATGGATTGTATTTTTGCTGGGCATTTTGTATATTTCACATGTGCCAAGTTCAAACTCCCCAAATTATGCTCGGCTAAGTCTTCTGAGTAAAAAGACACCCCCACTATTTCGTGAAGCTACAGTGCCATATAGGAGACCAAGCCATATCAGTTTTTACCGAACTTTGAATTTTGACGCTGGGCCTATGTGCAATTTCCAAGCATCTTAGCAGGGTTTAAATTCAAACTACCCCACAAAGGCCTACCATTTCTTAAAGTAGACACCCCAAGGTATTTCAAAAGGTATATTTTGAACCTTAGCGTGGGATCATTTTTCCGCTAGCTTGTACCAAGTGTAGTGGCAATTAGCGTTCTTTTTGCCTTTTTGACACACAAAGTGAGTTTGCACAGTATTTTTTGCAAACCTTATGTGTGCTACCAGTGTATAATACTTCATATGTTGCTCAGCTATGTCGGCTGAGTACAGCAATACCCCCGTATGTACCTTTGCCAGGTATATGTGGACATTGGAGGGGCACATTTGGGACACAGCCATTCCACTTTTTTTCAAACTTTACATTTTTACACTGTGCCCATGTCCCATTATAGAGTATTTTACCAGGCTATATAATCCAAATACCCCATAAAGCTATACCATTTCTTAAAGAAGACACCCCAGGGTATTTCAAAAGGCATATTTTGAACCTTAGCGTGGGATCATCTTTCCGCTAGCTTGTACCAAGTGTAGTGGTAATAAGTGTTTTTTTCTGCCTTTTTGACACACAAAGTGAGTTTGCACAGTGTATTTTGCAAACCTTATGTGTGCTACGACTGTATAATACTTCATATGTTGCTCAGCTATGTAGTCTGAGTACAGCAATACCACCGTATGTACCTTTGCCAGGTATATGTGGATGTTGAAGGGGCGCATTTGAGACGCAGCCAGTTTTTTTCTAACTTTGAAGTTTTACACTGTGTCCATGTTCCAATTTGGAGTAGTTTAGACGGTTGGTTATTGAAACACCCTGGGGTAATTCAAAAAGGCATATTTTGAACCTTAGCGTGGGATCATTTTTTCTCTAGTTTGTTCCAGCTGTAGTGGTAATAAGCGTTTTTAAATGTATTTTTTTACTTTTTGAAACTTTTTTTTACTTTTAAAAACTAGTTTTTAAACTTTTTTTTGCTTATTAATTTTTTTAAACTTTCCAAAATTTTCTTAAAACTTTTGTTTACAAATTTAACATTTTTCTAAGCTTTTTTTTTTTACCGTTAACCACTAACTAGCAGTAAGCAGCACTAACAGTAAATTCCCCATTTTCCCATAACTCCCACCCACCCCAGCTAGCAAAATATATAATTATAAAATATTTAAATTAATTAAATAAATTGAACCCCTGAGGGTTAAAAAATAAATAAAAGTTAATCCTCAGGGGTTAAAAAAAAATCAGATCAAAGTATAATACTGTGATCTGTATTTTGATCACTGTAGGCAGTGATCGACTGGCAGGGAAGGGGTTAATTTTTGTTTGGCCTGGGTAAGGGGTTTTTTTTTTTTACAACTTTTTTTTTAGCTTAATTTTTAACTTTTTAAAGTTTATTTTAAAACTTTAATGTTAACCCCTAGTTAGCCTAACACCAAATCCCCCAATTCCCCACTAACTTCCACCCACCCCAGCTAGCTAAATATATAATTCTAAAATATTTAAAATTAATTAAATAAATTTAACCCCTGAGGGTAAAAAAAGAATTAACCCTCAGGGTTTAAAAAAAATAAATTAAAAAAAAATCAGATGACAGTAAAATGTAATCCCTGCCAATTGATCACTGTAAAAAAATAAAAATAAAGTTTATTTAAAATCCCACCCCCCTTTACTCATTTTAATTAAAAATTAACCCCTTCCCTGCCAATTGATCACTGTAGTCAGTGATCAATTAGCAGGGAAGGGGTTAATTTTTAATTAAAATGAGTAAAGGGGGGTGGGATTTTAAATAAACTTTATTTTTATTTTTTTAACAGGGGGCAGGATCAGCACTGTTCCGGCTCCCTGCACTTCACACAGAACCAGGAAGTGCAGGGAGGCGGAAGGTAAGTATACTATGCTGTCAGAGCGAGCACATGTGCTGTGGCAGCACTATCGGTGCTCCCGGTCTGCCTCTAATACAGAGGCAGACCGGAGCACCATTAACCCCGAGATCGCCGCAATAGCGGCGATCCAGGGTGAATTTTAACGGGTGACGGACAAAGTCCGTCACTCGTCGTTATGGCAATCCTCACTCATCGTTAAGGGGTTAATTGCAACGTTGTTGCCCAGAGTGCTTTATCAGAATGCTTTTTTTTTTTTAAAAGAGAAGCAAGGCACCTAAATTGTGGTTTTAACACTACAGGGGTAGGAATACACATTTGTATAGTGTTCCATTAAGGTGTAATTTATTGATAAACTGCTAATAGTATTAAAAATGCATTTTTAAAAATGGTTATTCCACCATAAAGTTAACCTTTTAACACTAATACAATGAACTTTCATATAAACCACTCTTATCTGTGATTACCACACCTTTAATATACACAGCACAGGGTGGAACCTTGTCTAATTAGGCAGCGAAGAAAGATAAACTAAAAAATAAACAGAGAGGAACAGTAGCTAGTAGGATTAAAGAGACTCATGGATCAAGTTACTGACTGAAATTCAATTCATCCAAAGTATATTGATCAGCTCGAGAACTTTGGTTACACCTGCAAATTACACTATCCAGTGAAAAGTAAATAACTGCAGCTTGCTAATACATTTCACACTACTCGTAGACAACTCTTCTTAAGCAATACGCCAACATACATAAGCAGGATATAAATGTGTCCCTATTACCTCTATAAATATTGATTGGAAGAAATCAACAGCACTTTCGCTAATCATATATTCAATAATAAAAATGCAGAAGTTCCAGAAAAATCAAGGTTTGGAAGTTTTACAATCAGGGAAATATAGTCCTTTGTGCTGTCAAAGGGCATGTTCTCCCACTTTACTGTGGATAAAACTTGTGTTGGGATAAGTGTCCCAAGTCCTTTTCCAACATGATGGATTCTACTATAGATATTTTTCAAGTCATACTGGTAGTAGTACTCCATACCCTCCTATTACCCAGAAATACAGCTTGGCCACATTGTGTCAGGAGGACTGGGAAAAAGTGCAGTGTGAATACATGTTTAAATATAAATACCACAAAATAAGTCCTGTGCTTAGACTCCCACTACTCCTGGGTGGCAGCAATGACCATACTACATATCAGCCCAAAAGCATACAATAAAAAAAAAAAAAAAAAAAAAATGTGTACTATGGGCATTGCTGCCGCCCATGAGTTGTAGGATTCTGAGCGCAGGACTTATTTTTTGTGTATATGTATTTACCTTTTGTATCACACAGCCCTGTTACATTGCTGCTGCCCATCCCATGTGTTCCCTATTAAGGGTTAATAAGTATGCAGAGGTTTAAAAAAAACAATACCCCTCTCTGTCTCAGAGATATCTTTGCCTGAAGCTCAAGGAAGCAAGATTAATTGTTAGTGGAGGACCCACCTAAGAGGTTTGCCTTGAAGTGGCAGGCAGTGGCCACATGCCCGCACGCCCATACTCTTAGCAGACTGACCGACCACTTGCCGCAGCTCTTCAGGAGCAGTACACCCACACGCCCATGTTTTTCATGAGATAGCTGTCCGCTCGCCTCCACTCAGACAGCCAATCACCTTGGGGGCTAAATGGGCAGACAATTACCAGGGGCAAGGACAAAAATCCTGTCACAACGGCGACCTGGGATTTGTCAAGACTTGACTTAAAGGGACACTGTAGACACCAAGACCACTCCAGTTCCAGAGAACCTGCAATGTTTACATTGCAACACTAAGTAAGCCTCTAGTGGCTGTCTACTAGACAGCCACTATAGGGCTTCCTGGATTGAAACAAACCTTTGGTCAGGCATCTAATGCTGGATGTCCTCACGCTCTGCATGAGGAAACCCAGTGTCGGATTTTCCCCATTGGAAAGCATTAATTCAATGCTTTGCTATGGGGAGGTCTAATGCACGCGCAGCATGCTCATTAGCTCTAATGCTCGTTGCGGGCTGTCAAAAGGATGAGGGCACAAGGGAGGGGGAAGGCAGAGGGAGCAATAATGCCAGGAATACAGCTTTGTATCCCTTTAAAGGCACAGTACATATCAAAATGGAAAGCACCTGTCTCAAACAGTTTTATTTTATTAACGTCTATTTCTCAGTTCTGTAGGAACAGAGTAATTATGGATACAACATGCCTGTACCTCCTTGATTGAAGTCCTTGCCCTACACACTTCTATTATGGCATTATCAGCATGTAATTTATTTGGATTTAAATCTTTTTATACAGGTGGGGAAGCACTGCTTTGTTAATACGGGAAAACACAATTATCACTAAGGGTAGCTATCTTTTTAACATGTCAAGTGTGGAATCAACACTCAAGGGTTTCCTTTTCTGACAATTGCAATTTGAAAGCTTTATCTGGAAAATGGTAACAAAAGCAAATACAGCATGTTTGAAAGAAAGAAAGCCCTTTCACTGTAGGTCAAGATGAACCATCACCCTTTTTGTGGATGACAATTCCTTTTCCTCATCCATTATATGCTATAGAAGCAATTACTATGGTGAATAAGCTGTAGACGTAGAACACACACTGACCTCCACCACTTCCCATCAACCCATGTTACCAAAATGCTTTCTGCATGCATGGGTTTCAGGCATAATTTTAAATATTCTGCACGCACATGTGGACACACGCCACATGCATAAAATTAAACAAGATATTTAAATTTTCATGTTCTGCCCCTTCCTCTTAAAACCTATGTTTTTGTTGACCCAAGAATGAAATAATTTGATTCATGCCCATTCTTTGACATTATTATATAGCATTTAAGAGAAACCTTCAATACCAGTTTGGCTCTTCCCTTTTAAAATGTGGACGTCTAACAGTAGTTCATTCATTGCAAGTATCCTGCTTGAGTTCAAAACAGATCTTAAATGACTTGCTAGGGAGCTTGTTCACTTCAATACACTACCAAAAGATAAATATATTCAAATGAAATATTTTAATTGATCCCCATTTGTAAAAACACAGTACACAAGTACAATAATCATTACATCCAGCTGTAGTGGTTATGGTGCTAGTAAACCAATAGTGCCATGCTTTGGTCCTGGGTCAACTATGTTTTGATGAGTTTGGCTAAAACTGGAGGTCCCCAAGGACCCTGTAACTCGGTTACCACTTGACATTGTTAATACAGAAGTTCTACTTGCACATTTTAGATACCTCCAACATGGGTGCCTATAGTAGTCCTTTAAGCTTGAGGATTATTTGTGTGCTCCCCTTATTCTTTGCAAAGGCAGGGACATTATTATGTGATATTACAAAGGTTTCATATGCAGGTCTAGCTTGGACAGTGCATCAATCTATCCCTTTGTGACATCTACGTAAGTGACAACGAGAGGATCTTTCACCCAGTTACCACCAAGTGGATGCTACACAACAAAGAGACAGTCAAAATAACTACTTTTAAATCATTTCACTTTCTGCTGTTACCAGAAGAAATATTTATCTGCGTGTAATAAATACTAATTTTATGCTCTTCTTGAACCCAAACTTGTTTTTATTTGCAATAAAATAGGAACAGTACTGCAAGGGAGTGATTTGTAGGACACCATCATCATATTTAATAAATCTTATTTTTCCTTTGAGAGAAAATAAAAACAACATGTACTGACAACATTTCAAACATTTACTATTTGAATCCACGGATGTAGTAAAATATGGAAGAGTACTCATTAGGCCATTAACCTATGGAATGCTACGTAGTTATCACAGCTATTGTCAGAATCCATTGCTGAACTGTAGGGAAAAATATCAAGGGGTCATCACAATTCTAAAAGCGGCTAAGGTCTAGCATAACAAATAAAAGAAAGAAAACCCCTCACACTAAGTGCTGTTGCATGTGGACAAATAACCCAATCCAACAAATACTGCTGTGCCTTGTAGATTAAAGATTGATTGAGCTATTAATGGTGACTGAGAAAGAGGGGCTGTATATTAACTACAGCAGGATTTCTCTTATTGTCTTGAAGATCACTTGCTCAACAGCATCCACCAAATCAGATTTATGTGCTTTCATCAATTGAAAATAAAGCCAGCTAATAGGCCTCCGCAGCAACGAAACATGCTGTTAAATACTTCACCTGGTCTACCTTAGAACTGACCCAGGAGTGTATTTTCTTCAATTCTGGATTCTCTGCTAAAGTCATTAGAGAAGCCACACAAAAAAAAAAAGCAAAAATAAAAAGCTGGTGATGTGGAATGGAAGATGGCATAAAATACATTGTTTCTCTATTTAATAGTGCTCTGCGAGAAGTAAGGCAATAAAAGAACTAACATAATTACAGACTAGACAAAAGACTTGAGCATATGCATATTCTTGCAGTTTTCTACCTCTTTTATTAGAAGTGATTATTTGACTTGCTTGCCATCACCATGTAAAAATTACCTTGCCTTAAAAGAGTAAACCATGCTAGCCTTCACACAAATAAGGAATTAAAAATGATGCAAACAACCTGTCGCAAAATCTGCATTCTCAGGGACTGATCCATGTCTGCCAGCAACTACTTTTATTTGCAGTTAAATCTAGATGCTTGCAGCCATCTCTGATTTGCTGTGAAGTCATGGCTACTATCTTTATAGGTGGAAATCTATAAAACTTTGCAAAATTATGTCAAAGCACAGTGATATCATATCACTAGGGCTAATCAGAGATAAGGGCGTCTTACTAGTGTGTGGTGCGGATGTTATTTTCGTAATTTGTTTGTTTCACACCTTATTTCTCTGCTTTTACTTTAACAGGGAGAGCTGGAGTGGGCTCGCATCCCTGATGTCAAGTGGCTTGCTGCAGGGATCTCTCACTGACTGCCCAGTGCTCTGTACTGTTGCAGGGGCTGAGATTACTTCATATCTCAGCTCCGGCAGCAGTGTAGGGTGCTTGGAAATCAATACGCAGAGTTCAGGGCAGCCTCTTCAGCGCAACACAGCTGAGCATGACAGCCCCAGAGCAGGCACCTGCCATGCAGCACCCTAGCGAGCAATGTGTCTGTAGTTAGGTGCCTGTTCAGATACTATAGATAAAAATAAAAAAATACATTGATTCAAGTGCTGTAACAGATTCCTTTTCAATGCCCAAGACTCAATGGATTAAGTTATCAATTCTAGGGCCTTCTGTCCAATAGATGCACAAGATTACCTAGTGACCCCAAGAGTTATAGTGCCGCTAATAGTCCAAATTAAGCTTAAAATGTAGCTTCACAGACAGACTAAGTGCTGCTGCCCCCTTCCCCCTACCTAGACTTTTATCAGAAATACATATATAAATATAGAAATACTTTAGCATAAATCTGACACACAACACAAAAATAACAAATTATTTTAGAATTAATTAAAGAAATCCCATGTTATCAGTATTTGTTATTACTGAAAAAGTATTTAGGTGTATTTTTTGGTTAATTATATAGCCATATAGTTTAAGCACATCTTAAAAGACCACTATAGTGCCAGGAAAACATACTTGTTTTCCTGGCACTATAGTGCCCTGAGGGTGCCCCCACCCTCAGGGTCCTCCTCCTGCCGGGCTGGAACTTACCTCTTTCTCCAGCGCCGGGCGGGAGCTCTCCTCCTCTTCAGCTGAATGCGCATGCGCGGCAGGAGCCGCGTGCGCATTCAGCCAGTCCATAGGAAAGCATTCACAATGCTTTCCTATGGACGCTGGCGTCTTCTCACTGTGATTTTCACAGTGAGAAACGCGGAAGCCCTCTAGCGGCTGTCAATGAGGCAGCCACTGGAGGCTGGATTAACCCTAACATAAACATAGCAGTTTCTCTGAAACTGCTAGGTTTATTGAAAAAAGGGTTAACCCTAGATGGACCAAGCACCCAGACCACATCATTAAGCTGAAGTGGTCTGGGTGCCTATAGTGGTCCTTTAAAGGTGTTTATTGTCTGCTTAACTGGAGCAGTCACACAAGCAAACCAGGACAAAAAAAATAAAAATAAATAAATAAATAAATAACACCAAGTCCAGGGGAATAGGGGAAAGCAAATTTAGGCACTCCAGATGTTTTTGACTATTTCTTCCATAATAATAATAACAAAAGTATTTAACAGGAAAGGCACATTCAGATTACTCTGGTTTTCAAGTACGTCCTGGAGATGCTAGCAAAACATCAAGGGAATATGGGAAATCATTGGCTTGGCTAAAAATCAAATTCTGATGTCAGCAAGGAGGCGGATCAAGGTGGAACCAGAGGAAATAAAGTACGTTTTATTACCATTGAAGGGACGAGTGGTGGAAGCCACCTACATAGTGGTTTTAACACTATAGGGTCAGAAATACATGTTTGTGTTCATGACCCTATAGTGTTCCTTTAAACAGTGCTACATAAAGTGTATGTAAAGTACAGCAGCAGTAATTAGGCAATGTGTTTAAAACCAGGGGCGGGCTGACCACTCGGGCACATCGGCCATGGGCCGAGGACCCGTGGCAGCCAGGGGCCCGGAGCTGCTGTGGTTAGGCTGGGGAGATCAGATGATCTACTCAATCTGCCCAGCATCATATAAAACAGCTAAGCTAGCAATCTGTGTGACCGGCAAGAAGGTCCCCCTACCTGGTCTCTTATTCAGTGCCCCGGCAGGAGTGCTCTCTATTAGATAAGAGGAGGGGGAATTTCTTCCTCTCTCAGCCCCTTCCCTCTGTGGGGTTAAAGTTATACCCCTATGGGTCCCTGTGAGGTACTCCCAAGGGTAGCACAAACTGCAGGGGCCAGCATGCCAGCAGCACCTAAGCTCTGCCCCCAACTCCAGCCAGCAGCCTATGCTGCAAGGAAGAGCCTGGGTTCCAGCTTCTTCATCAACCGCAAAGGGTGTGCTAGTGACCTCCTGTGTGCATGTAGTGTGCTTGTGCTTAGTGATCCTGTGTGCTAGTGACCTTCTGTGTTAATGTAGTGTGCTTGTGTGTTTTGCCATTGTGTGCATGGCAGTAAGCTGTCTGTAGTGAGCTTCTGTTTGTGTCAGTGAGCTTGTGTGTGTGTCAGTGAGCTTTCTGTAGCGATCTGTGTGTAGTGAGCTTGTGTGTATATGTCAGAGAGCTGTGATGGTGCGTGGATGAGTGTGCTTGTTGCGTATGTCAGTGTGAATTTTCTGTAGTGAGCTTGTCTTTGTGCAAGAAATATATATATACACACACACACTGAAGGCTTGGCACTCACCTTTAACATATCAAAAGGAACTCTTACCCCGGTGCTATCCGCGTTTAATAGATATTCAAAATAAAGTGGGTACATTCAAGGGATTCTTGGTGAATAAACTTAATGTTTTAAATATGCAATAATAAACATTAAAGTTTATTCACCAAAAATCCCTTGAGTGCACCCATTTTATTTTGTGTGCGTGTATATATACACACACAAATCTGGTGTAAGGAGCCCAAGAGGTGATTTTGCCCAGGGGCCCACAAGGCTATCAGCCCGTCCCTGTTCAAAACCCAAAACAGGAACTTTGAACAACACACACACATTAAAAATATACTTTAAACTGTGCTTAAAACAATGAAATGCAAAACAAGTATTGAGAAATAGCATCAATGTATGGGCAGAATCAACAAATAAAGAATTGCTATTGAAAAGGTAATTGCAAGTCTTAGATGAAAATAGCCCATGTGAAACCTGGAGATTTGTTTTTGCAATTCAGTGTTTTGACCTAAAAATGCACAACCGTCTTGTTAATTCTTTAAAGCCCTGGCTAAAGCTCCAGATTATAATGGTGGGGAAGTGAATTGGCACTTCTAGGCAGTGTAACATGGTGTTAAGTTGTTTTACAGGAACCCTCCACGCACCATAACCACTACAGCCCGTAGTGGTTATAGTGCAAGCAGTGCCCACCCTGTGTAAGTAGTCAAACAATTTAAGAATGGGTTTTATAACTGCAGTTCCTTTAACTTACTCTGTTAGCATCATACTTTTTCTCAAATATTTGTATTTCTTTCAATTTTGTTTTACAGTTTTCAATCAAGTTGCAGCCGCATAGAATGTGCATTACATGACACAATTCCTGGGGTGTGGTTGCACTCTACAAGCTGCCAGCAGTCCCAAATCCATCTACACTGTTCTTGGACCCTATAACTGGTGCAACCCGCTTTCGTATCAATTTCCTTCTTGTCTAATCAGTATGAATGTCCCCTAGAGGATAGGTGGCTGTTTACATGCAGTGGGCATTTCAGCAGCGCTCCTTGCATGACCCTGAAGGTTCAGGGCTGTCCATTATAGGTGACGCTAGAGAGGTAGGTTGTGTCACCCACTCAGGGCACTGCCCATCGCCTTCTGATTCTCCTCTCCAAATAGTTGTGAGGTATGCTGTAGTGCAGAAGTAGGCAGCCTTTGGCATCTCCCATGATGCTTTGTCAGCTTTATGATTGAAAGAGTATTATGGGAGTATTTCACATCTGGAGTGCTATAGGTTGCCTACCCCCGCTGTAGTGGATGCCAGATTTCTTTACTATTATGGAAGATAAAGATCAAAATAATAAATGCAGGGGAAATATATCAAGGTAAAGAGAGGAACTAGGTTCTCAAAAGGTACCAATGACCAAGGGACCTAAACAAGGTGTCTGTATACCTTTATACCAAGAATGGCACCTATGTTGCCTTGATAAAAGTTCCCTGTAATCTATGTGCTATAATAATCCAAATGAAATGTGGTTCCATATAAAGTGATCATCTGTGTATGTCTCTTTAACATGTCATTATGTAAGTTTGAACATATTTATATGCTGTTGACTGAAATGCATCACAGAAAAATAGGATTTCGAATATAAGGCGTGAAGAAGCAAAAAACTAAACAAAAAAAACCCTAAACTGAGTCTTTGTTTACACCCACACACAGTAAACCCACTTGTTGCCAAGAAGCATTTACATAAGGGAAGAAACACACACAAAAAATACATCTACAGAGAAGATTTGATGAGAAACATTTAATCCACAAAAACAAAAAACAAAAATGTTATAACGACTATTTTGTTGCATCTGCTCCGATTATACTTAAATGTCAAAGCACTGAAGAAATAAATAAATAGTTTCCAAAGTTATGTGGTACTTGAACTTAGAAAAGTTGGCTGTATGGTTTACAGAATACCTGGGAAACTTGAGGATTTGGCCAAGGCCAGCTTTCTGCCAGGGCTTCAAACACAATAGGACATGAGATCGCAATCAAAAATAGTGGGAGTGAAGCAGAGCTGGAGGAGAGAGTAGAGTGCTGCCCTTTAGGAGAGAGCAAGGGACAGGTAAGTGAGATAGAGGTTACTCTGGAATGCCATAAACATTCCTGAAGAAATAGGTTTTAAGGCATTTCTTAAAAGATTGAAGACTAGGGGAGAGTCTGATGGTGGTAGGTAGGCTATTCCATAGGAAGTGAGCTTCCCGTGAGAAGTCCTGTAAGTGTGAGTTGGCCGTACGTATGGAAGCAGTGGACAGGAGAAAGAGGGCAGAGCATTGAGACAGAGAAGGGGCAAACCTATGAATCAGTGAAGAGATGGAGGGGCTAGAATTGTTCAAGGCTTTATAGGTATGGATTAGTACTTTGAACTGACTCCTATAGGATACAGGAAGCCAATGTAAGCAATAACAGAGGGGTGAGGTGGGAGAGGACCAACTGGAGAGGAAACTGGAGAGGAAAGTCAGTCTGGCAGCATTCATTAAATACTTTAGCGGGGCAATGCGGCTTTTAGGAAGACCAATTAGGAGAGGGTTACAATAATCCATGCGAGAGCTTAATAGAGCATGGACAAGGTCCTTAATCACTGGCGGAACTACCGCGGTTGCAAGGGCGGCCGGGCCCGTCATTCCAGGGGGCCCGGCTGCCCCGTCAACCCCCGGGACTGGCGTGCCCGCCAGAATTTTGGTGCGGCCCCGACCTTGAGGAAAAAACACCGGTGCCGCATTGAAGAAGTCCATCGGGTGGCCCATGCTCTTGGGGCAACCCGATGGCAATGGATTTCCTGGGCCCGGTCAGCGCTGCGGAGCTTTAAGAGCATGACCGGGCCCCAGTGATTATGTCAGAGCACCGTGCATGAGGAGAAGAGGGAGTCAGAGTGGGCGCTCTTAATCCCATCAACATTTTTTAAACAGTTTGTGTGTTTGTGTGTGTGTGTGTGTGTGTGTGTGATAGAGAATGTCTGTATGTGTTGTCTCTGTGTGTATGTATGTGTGTCTGTGTATTGATGTATGTGGCTCTGTATGTGTATCTGTTTGTCTGCATGTAGGGGTGGGCAGATTTATGGAAGCCGTGGACGTATGCGGTGGGGGGTAGACATATGGGGGTGGGAGGGAGCAGGGCAATTTTTGCACCGGGGCCCCGTGGTTTCTAGTTATGCCTCTGTCCTTAGTCGTATCTTGGGTAAGAAAGGGGCAGTTTTTAAGGTGGAAACTACACGATTTGATAACAGACTGGATGTGAGACTCAAAGGTGAGGCCAGAATCAAGTATAATGCCAAGACAGCATGCTTGCAAGGATGAACTGATGTGGGTACCACTAACTTGAAGGGAGAGCGAAAGAGGAGGATCAGTATTAGGAGGAGGAAAGACCAGGAGCTCAGTTTTAGAGAGATTGAGTTTCAGAAAGCGGGAGGACATCCAGTCAGAGATGGAGGAAAGGCAAGCAGTGACACGTTGCAGGACAGCAGGGGAGAGGTCCGGGGAGGAGAGATAGATCTGGGTGTCATCAGCATACAGGTGGTCGTGGAATCCAAATGAGGTAATAAGTTTAACAAGAGAGGCAGACAAAATAGAAGGGGACCAAGGACAGAGCCTTGGAGGACTCCAACCGAGACAGGTCAAAGTATCATTAGAAAAGGAGACACTGAATGAGTGTTGGGAGAGATAGGAGGAAAAACACGAGAGGACAGTGTCACAGAGACTGAGTGATTGAAGAGTTTGAAGAAGGAGAACATGATCAACAGTGTCAAAGGCACTACCAGTGTGATCAGTATTAGATCACCAAATCAAATATTTCACTAAATTTTCACACTAAAGAACATCCTTCCTAAAAAGGGCTGACTGAGCTCTAGAATTTGGAATTACCAATCTGAAGACCTATAGAGCTGCATAAAAACACACTGAAAAGGCCAGCCGGAAAAGGATTGCCTCAAATGGGGAAACTTAAATAGCAGGCAGGATCCCACTTATGTCTACCAGCAAGTGCACAAATACAATATGCCTAACGACCACTACCAGGTTACATCTCTTAACAGTGCAATACCTGTTGAACCCCAAACACTTTAGTCACATCTTCCCATCCCACGAAGTTCATCAAAATTGGAAGAGTTGACATATCCTGTTCCACTGACATGAATGTCATGAATGTCCCACGATTCCACAAGTCAGAAATATAGGTGAAAGTCCTACAACCTACTTTCCGAAGACCAACCAAATTCTCCTACCACACAAATCTATTGACCCCACACTGCCAGGCATGCTGCCCAAGACGTTGGAGCCAAGGACCTTCACATCAAGTCAGTTCAAGATGCATTTGGGGCACTCCAGAAGCCTCTGCCCCTGAAATCACCTCCTTAAATTGATCCTACGGGAAGGGAGAAAGAGAGTCGGCACTTACATTAGACACACCTGGCACATGTGTCAGAACCAAATATAAAATTTCAGAACCAGCAATGCAGAACCAATCGTCGTAATAAGGCCAATACCGGAAGAGAACCCAAAGATAACTGGTTCACGACATGAACCGTACTCCGGTTATCTGTAAGGAAAAGAACCTGCTGCTTTGCCATAGTCGAGACCCAGAACTTGATCGACACTACAATTGGGAATAGAACCAAAAAAGGATCTGACCCGCACATCATAGTCCTTGAAAAAAGGAACCAGAGCCTCAATGAACAGCTCAAAGGCCAAGTTAGACACTGTAACTGCGCCAAAATGTCTGACCATTGAAACCTGCAAAGACCCATATTTTATTCCCCATGGTTCCCCTGGTTCGGCACTTTCTATAGAACCGAACGCTAGCTCCCTGGCAGCCGTTCGCATGGACCACATCCGGTAATAGACTTCAGGGGGACTTAGCCGCGAGTGCCCTGGAACTATTTTTGTCATGATGACTTTGCGGTTCCCGGTTGGTACCCCAGCGGCACTTAGCCGCGTTTCTATAGAACCGTTTTGGGCATGGGACCATGCATCTGGTGCGATGCTTATGGTCCTCAGCGTCAGCTAGGAAGCATCGATTGGCGGAGGCACCCGGTCGGGGTGCCAGGCGGTCTGTCACAAAACCCACAAATAACAAAACTCCAAACGCGAGTAAAGTTAAAAGGTAGATGAATATCAACTGTAGCCAAGGAAAGTCAGTGACTGAAGCAGGCCACATGGGCATGACTTACATACAAAATTCAAATGGCGCAGTAGGGATTGCAGAATTACCATGGCCAAATAAGGAGCCCCTCAAACCTGATCCACAAGAGTTGACAACCTGAAGCTTGTCCTCCGGGAAATGAAACACCTTATAAAACTGTATCTCACTCCCTACTAAGAAATAATCATACTAGAGCCCTCAGTCTTCTCCTCAGCGCCTGGAACTGCAAAATACGTCATAAGCCTATGAAAGTGAAACGATTAGTCTGTACAAACTTGAGAACCAGACAAGATGAACAAATCGCTACCCAAACTGAATAACTAGAATAATTAAATATAATAGATTATTATTAGTAAAAACACAAAATCAAACCACCCATATCGAACTCAACAGACCTCTTTAGCAATGCCATTATTTACTGAAGATCCAAATGGGAAGGATAAATGGTGAATGAGCCAAAACATTCTCTGTTAAATTTTTTTTTTGTTAAAGTTACCCAGCCTAACCTTTTGAAGTTTCTCTGACAAGATATTCTCCCAACCAATACCAAATTAGGCGCAATCGATGGCTCCTGCGAAACAACCAACAGAACTGAAACCATAGGTAAAACCGACCTATAAACTTTAAGCATTCCCTACACTTGGGGTACCGAATGAGCCATGTGAGCAGCCTCTGTCGTTCTTGGACGAAGTTTTCGGGAGGGACTTATCCAGCTTGCAACAATGTACGGTCTGATTTGGTCCCCCACAATGGGACCACTCAAGCTTAAATCGAAAGCTGCTATACCACCTACAGTGGCTCTCATTAAAAAGCCAACAAATGCCATTCTTGTGACCTGCTGACTCTCCTGAAGGAGCACTAGTGGAAAGTGGGTGGGCTACACAGAGTCATAAGTAGCAACCAAAGGTTCCCGTTCTGTATTCCAAAATACAA
The DNA here is from genome assembly GCA_933207985.1 of Pelobates cultripes. Taxonomy (NCBI): domain Eukaryota; kingdom Metazoa; phylum Chordata; class Amphibia; order Anura; family Pelobatidae; genus Pelobates; species Pelobates cultripes. The sequence continues at coordinate 293,753,229 of OW240913.1, read as the reverse complement.
CTGAGCTCGAATCGCCATTTTATTTTTTTTGCACTGCTAGTCATACTGCTCATGCACTAACTGAAGTATACCTAAATAGGTGAACAGTGCTAGTGCCCTCTCAGGAAACCTACTAGTCAAAAATACTTGCAACTGTCTCAATTTCCAAACATTTTAAGCAATTGCTTACCTTTGTCCCCCTCCCTGATTCACCTTGCTGTGGTCTGTCCACTAACCTACCCTTAGTAATTTTTGTTTTTTATCCAAGGGCACTTGTAAACCCAGCATAGCAACATTACATATTGGACCCAGAGAGGGGTTACTACCTAACTCTGGTCCTGAATCCATAACTCCCGTAAGGGACACCTCAAGACAGAGAGGGGATCCACCCATGGACCCAAATGTTAGAATTCTGGCATTGAATAGACTCAGATTCTTGTTTGCGAACTGCATCAGAGTACTCCAGTGAACGTACTCCGAATCCCTCCTGTGAATTGCCTCAGAAACCAGCGACTGAATAGCATTCTAATCATGAATTAAATCTGAATCCAATCACCTAATTGCCTCTGCATGCAATTAACAAACTTATCCTGAATTTGATCTGGCACTACTGAATTACATAGGGGCCTGTGATGTCCATGCAGCAATGCATGCGGACATCAGGACACACCCCTGTTCAAGCATCACTCCATCCACACGCTCAGATGTGAAATCCTGCCCAGCCAGAAAAGGGGGCCTAAGGCTCAGGAACCTTTACCCAGAATCCAGCACCATTTTGAGGCCTTGCACCTCCATCTTGGGAATGCAACCCAGATCTGAGAATTTTACACCTGTCACTCTCCTGGACCTTTTCCTCACCGCAATCGCCAGGATTTTAGTCTCCAAACCAGCCTCACTTGGTTCAGGACTCCTGGGGGATGCTGCAGTTCCTCTGGATCGCTGAGTCAGACTTGACAGGTGAAGAAGCCACTTCTCGGTCCGATACACAATTTTCTCCCGCGTCCTCCAGGACACCTTGTATTAAGGAAGCATAGGACTCTCACCATGAGCCGTATGGAAATCCTGCAGCATAGTGAGTAATGCCTCCCTCGACATCTCTGAAGCACTAGCCATTTTATTTGGGAGGAAAACTCAATTTAATAAATGCCATTTTTACAGGGACTACCGGAGGAAAGACACTGCCAGACTCCCTCAGCATTGTTCACCAGTAGTCTGGTAATTTTCCCAGAATTCCCAGCTTCCAACTGTAAAACCAACTGTATCCATTTGGTTGCAATGCCAACCCCACAGGGCAGCAGTCAGGCTCCCCCCTCCCTATTCGCTTTGGGGGTTGGCCTTTATATGGCACCAAATCTTATTTGAATATTGGAGTATTTTGATTTAAATTCTCCAAAGGCTTAGGATTTTTGATTTTTTTTTTCTTCTTCCTACCCTTTAGATACATAGACTACATTTTTGAAGTTTGTAAGGATTCAGATGGTGCTTTTCACCTATAGCCTGTTGAACTATGTTATGTTACTCATTTAATGTTTCAAAAATGAGCAAATATCCTTCATCAAATTTCAACAAGACCACCTCGAGGTATTTACTAGGACAAGGTCCGTTGTGGTCTCCAGCTCATAACTTTATGAAAGATTCAATTAAGTATAAGCAATGCTTTCTGTGGAAGAGAATTCATAAATCAACACTATACACCTCACATTTTGCCTTAAGACACAGAGGCCTCCTCTGCCATTTACCAGTACTAAAGCATTCTAAAAATAGGTTCAGGAAACATTAACTATATATCACAAGCTCGGCTGAACAATATTTCTAGTAAACTTGGAATGTGGTGAATAATGTTAACTACTGTAGTTACTACTTTCATTGTCAACGCTGGATTATCACAACTGATAAAATTATTACATCAACATTTAATATTTAAAACATATGGTAAGGCTGAACGCTCCAACGTTCAGATACCCTAAAAAATACAGCCTAGCTAAGTGGAGCTGGCTTACACACTAAAGAGACACAAAGCAGATATTCTAAGATCTCCCTGAAAGCCTACGTTACTCTAGGCCGTAAATTTGCCCCTGCTACATGCAACGCAATCGGCCACCTCAAACGGCCAACTAACGTGGTTTCCAGGCACCTTAACAGGACAGGTATACCAGCCCCACCGCAAGGGAGCAGCCCATGCAACAGAAGCACCTTACAGCACGCAACCGGCACACACTAGGTCCTCCCACATGCACCTATGGTATCCCACACTATAACTTGGCCCTAGACAAACACCCTTGCTCACACGGAAACCAATCATTTTATATGATAACAAGCTGTTGATTTACCTTACGTTTATACTATTACCATAAAAAATGTGCAGTAATTCTAAATGATGTTGCCAGCTGTCATAATTGAGCTTGTTATTGCTGTCATGGCTACTCAAGCATGATGTTAAACTCGCACAACAAAAATAAAGAATAAAAAATTAAAAAAAACAACATATGGTAAGACAGGCCAGACCGCAGTTTGACTCTTTCTACGATCACCCCTATAGCAGATGTGTCCACTGCCCAGATGGTTGAAAACTACAGCTTCCATGATGCTTTGTTACTCTAAAGGCATGCAAACCATTGTGGAAGTTTTAGTTTAACATCTGGGGATCTACCTTTTGGGAACCCCTACCCTACGGCATGCCATACCCCCAATATTAAAAGATCCAGTGGGAGGTGTAAAAGGAGATGAGCCAATTAAGTCAAATTGTCACTGGTGCAACCAAAGGGGACAAGCCCAGAAAGTAGGCAGGTTCGTCTGCAGAATAGGTAGGACAGCAGGCTGATTGCCAATGTTGCAAGCCGGCTTACTAGTGGAGGACCATGCAGAGAGCACTGTTATAGTGCATTCCATATGGTATAAGTGCCCTCAGCGTATTGCTATCGAATCCAATGATGCACTAATGCTACACTATGAAAACAGTTCCCTTGTCTACCACACAATCAGGACATTTGGAAGTCCTAGTAGTAGAGGTTATGGTGATTAGACTGCCACTTTAAAAGTGTGTTATAAAATTTAATGGTAACTATGCTGTGCATACCAATCAAAGTGTCCAAAAGGTTTATCCACTAAACACTTAGTCAGGGTGGAGATAGAGATATAGCTATATTTCTATTTCATATCAAATACAATGGTTTTGATTTAAATTGGATTTAAAATTAAAGAGACACTATAGGGTCAGAACACATACATGTATTCATGACCTTATAGGGTTAAAAACACTATCTGGGGGGGCAGAGCCTGACTGCTGAACTGGATGGTCGCACACTGCCCGAGCTCCGGGCCCAACACCTGTAAATATGCCTAAACTACATGTCAAAACTACCGCAAACCGATCCATACAGCTCCAAGCCACTCGTGAACAGTCTGGGGACAAGGTGCAATGGCTCCACAGCCGACAGTCATCGACTTCATGATGGAGCACACCTACGGCCTGCAGAAGGCCGAGGCAGGGAGAGATGGACGCTCTCCTTGCCCTCGGGCCGACTACAGAGCCTGAACATGATCCCAACCCCCCACGCAGGGGTTATCCCGGTCCTTCCTGCAGTGACTATATGCTCACCCCGTCATAACCAGAGGTGGCCTGCAGAGCCAGAATCCGGAGCATCAGGAGCCAAGATGGTAGATGACACAATGCCCAGATCACCCCAAACTCCCATGACTTGAGCCACACAGGAAGACAGCATAGCAAAGGCCTTTGAAAAATTCTGGGCGCAATACAGGGAAATAACCCTACAGTGCAAAACAGGGTCTGCCACTGCAGCTTCGACCCAAATCAACTCCTCATGGATCGATAAGACAACAAGCCAGGTAAAGCTCAATCCTACCCCGATGCAGCGGGGGAAAGAAGTGGAGGCCCCGATGCAAAAGTCCCGATGCAGACGGCTCATACAGACAGCAACCCACACCTCGCACCGACCAAGACTCCTTCAGAGAAAACCCCCCCACACACAATCCACTCTTCCTTACAGGGAGAATAGAAACACTATGTAATTTGCTTAAATAAAAAGCAAAACACCAGGGAACTAAGGCAGGACAGGACCTGAAAAATGGGATGGTTGGGAGGCTTGCTAAAAACACCTTTTCCCTTACTCTAAACACCCCATGCAGTAATAATATTAAATTTGACTCCAACCTCTCTCTGCACCTTATGTAATCTAATGGATATTACCCCTCTCCAACCTTAAATATCTTTTTACCCAAGCCACTTTTAACCCCTTCAGGACGGAGTCAATAGTGCACGTTCTGATCAAAACAAAACGTAAACAAAAACTGGAATTTGCGCTATATGTCTGTTCAACCGTAATTCACCGCTGTCACATTATGTGCACCCACACTTATTATATATCATTTTGTTCAGGAGAAACAGGGCTTTAATTTATCATTAACTATTCATATATGGAACATAATTTATTAGGAATACAATTTTAAAAAATGTGATAAAATAAGATTTTTGTTTCAATTTGTATTTCCGTCTGACATTTTAGCTGTGAATGTCATAATACTGTTAGGTTTTACTGCAAAAAATGCACATATTTGTAATCAGCGATGTCTCATGAGTACAACAGTACCCCCCATTAACAGGTTTTATGGTGTTTTGGAAAGTTACAGGGTCAAATATAGAACATTCCATTTTCACATTGAAATTTGCCAGATTAGTAATGTTACCTTTGAGACGGTGTGGTAGCCCAGGAATGAGAATTACCCCCATAATGGCATACCATTTGAAAAAGTAGACAACCCAAGGTATTGAAAGTGGGGTATTTTTAGTCTTTTTTAGTAGCCACTTAGTCACAAAACACTGGCCAAAGTTAGCGTTCATATTTGTTTTTGTGTGAAAAAAGCAAAAAAACTAATATTTGGCCAGTGTTTGTGACTAAGTGGCTACTAAGAAAGACTTGACATACCCCACTTGCAATACCTTGGGTTGTCTACTTTTGCAAATGGTATGCCATCATGGGGGTAATTCTCACTTCTGGCTACCATACGCTCTCAAAGGCAACATAACCAATCTGGCAAATTTCAATGTCAAAAAAATGAAATGCAAGCCTTATATATGTGACTCTCTAACTTTCCAAAACACCATAAAACCTGTACATGGGGGTACTGTTATTCTCAGGAGACTTCACTAAACACAAATATTAGTGTTTTAAAACAGTAAAACATATTACAACAACAATATAGTCCATAAAAGTGCCGTTCGTTTGTAAAAAAAATTCAAAAAACTTCACTTTTACTTAAAATATCATCGTTGTAATACAATTTACCAGTTTGAAATACTAATATTTGAGTTCAGCGAAGTCTCCTGAGTAAAATAGTACCCCCTATGTACAGGTTTTATGGTGTCTTGGAGAGTTACAGGGTCAAATATAGTGCTTGCGAATTAAATTCTCTGCACTTTCTCCCTGTGTTGTCAGGCATGTCAATCAAATTTTAATTAATCAAATCACATAATTATGTTAAAAGATTAATTAAATATACATGTAGAATTTTAATATATATGCATTTATAGGTATTTAAATTCTACGTGTATACTAATGTAATCTTTTATGTAATTATATGTATTTGTGTATATATATATATATATATATATATATATATATATATATATATATATAGATATTTGTGGTTCTTTGTATTTTATATATAGATAGATATATAGAATGTCATTCTAAGTGTATTTTGTTACGAATATATATTAATAACAAAATACAGTTAGAATGAAATTACATATGAATATAATTTATATAAAATTTTGTTTCAATATTTTATTTAATTATTTTATTATTGTAATTATACATATATATATATATATATATATATATATATATATAATATATGTGTTTATATATATGTGTATATATCTATTATATATATATATATATATAATATATATATGTAACATCATTCTAAGTATTTTAATACTAATATATGTACTTATATTAATATTACAATACACTTTGTATGACGTTACATATTTATAATATGTATATCTATTATATAATAGATATACCTATATTATATATATAAATAAAATTCTATTTTAATGTTACACGTTTAATTCTTTTTTTTTTTTTTTAACTTTCCCACCAGCAGGGGGACTGTCTGATATTTTAGACAATCCCCCTGCTGGCAGATCCACAGCCAGCTATAGGGGTCCATGTGATTGCTCTTTGAGAGCGATCACATGGCCCACAGGGGCCTCATTTGCTAGGGGAGGGCTGCCTGGGCTGTCAGGCAGCCCTCCAGAAGAGGATCGCGGCGGAGGGGAGTAAATTGGAGCTCCAGGGGCTGAAAGTCGTTACGGCGTTCTATGCCACCGCAACGGCTTTAAAGCCCTTTTAATGCGGGACGGCATAGAACGCCGTAACGGCGTTAAGGGGTTAACATCTTTAACCCTGCATGCATTTACACATCTGCATACACTCACTATACTCACAGACTGAAACACTATACATCATTATCATAAATAACATATATACATATGTAATTAGCAAATACCATGTTTAAATAAAAAAATTAAAAAAAAACCATGCAGATAGTTTTTTTGATTTTGTTTGTTTTTTGGGGGAGCTTTTAATTCTGTGCCTACGGGCACTTGCCATGTAAATCTGGGAGCCTCTTTGACCAACAAAACCCTAGGCCCATCATGATAAAAGTCAACCTCTTAGTATTAAGATTACATTATTATTTTGGCATCATTTCCACTTTAACCTTGATTAAATCTACTGCAAGTACAGTGGTAAAAGATGCTCTGCAAAACAGGAATGATCATGTTCAAACCTCCAATTCCCGACATAGAATTAGTCATGTATGTGATGGAGCAGATAGTTAGCTACAGGAAATATGTCACTTCAATTTTCAATGAGATTTCGGACTTGGGGAAATTATACGATGAAGAAAAACAGCAGGCTTTGATCAAAATATAATGTGTTCTTTCCCCCCCGCCCCTCCTCCAACTCTCACGTCGAAGAAATTTGTCTTCCTTTAATGGAACATTTGCTTTGCCATTTATAATTGTTATTACTAATTGAAATAGAACACTATGAATTAAAAAAACAGAAACAAAAGGGTTTAATACTTTCTTTGAATTACATAAATTATTTTACTTTTATTTTGAAACGCATGTATTGTATAAAAGCTACATGAATTTGAATGGAATAATATATATAACTCACAGTACATGTCTGTTCTGGTTTAAGCGCATCTATTTATCTGCACTTTTCTGACTCCTCCAATTAATCTAAATTTCCATCAAACGAATGCTCCTCCTGCATGTCCTTACAATTATGTTAGGAGTAAACTGTACGTGATCATATTTCATATTTCGGCCCCCTACATTATAAAAATAAACTTAACCTTTATCATGTTTCCAGGGGATCACCAGAGTGATCTTAGCCATACCAATAGTTCTCCATAGATAAACATTTGGAGGCCTATTGTATATTTTATTGAAATTGACTCTGCACCAATTAGACATGCATTGGGATAATGCATCTCTAAGAGGAGATTCTAAGGAGAGTCTTTGTCATCTTAAGATTGTGATCCCGCAAAGTTCAGCACTTCATGTTCTACATGAAGTACTACTCTTCCACCACCACCCTACCAGTGTTACTGGTGATGTGGTGGGAAGAGGGCACTATTTTATTTTTTAGCGAAGTAAAAAAATAGGAAGTGTCAGCATGGCATGCATACCTGCCATGTTGATCAGCCCCTTATCCACCTTTAAAGCTGTCCATGTAGAAAGCAGTGGTTTCCAACCCAGGCGCAGGTACCCACTAGCAGTCCAGGATTTAGGGATTACCCAGTTGTGTAATGTGTTTTTAGAAAAAAAATATTGAAAAATAATAAAAAACACAACACTTTAGACACAACATATTATACCATAAACCCTGGACTGGTAGGGGGTACTTTTAAGGGATGGGTTGTGAATGCATATCCAGAGCGCAGTTCTGAAACACTCTTGTTTACAGAGAAAAGTCTCAAGTAAATTTCATGGATCGGAAAAGTGCTTTATTATGGGGTACCCAGAAACGAAACACTAGAATATAAACCCAGGACGGTGGTACAGGAGCCCCAAAATTGATTTTCTGATCCAATTCAGGACACCTGGGGGTGCCAAAACATTAGGTTGGGTTCATGTAATTCTTTTAGTAGTCAACATCTTAAATAAGGTATTAGTGCCAAGATTATTTTAAATAATCTAGAGATACTATAAAGTGCTTTAGAAGGAATTTATATACATACACCTATTTTGGTCTATAGTTAATTGTTGTGAATTCTTGCAAAAATAATGCCATATGTAAAGCCTAGGGCAAAAACAATGTGTATGATAGCTAGAGAACTGACTGCATTTGTTATGATGGAGTATTGTCATACAAAAACATTACCTGAAGTATTAGATAATTAATGCATACATTATACCTTCCTTTGGGAACATGCAATACAATAAGAGAATTAGAGGGTAGAGGTTACAGTATTTATAAACTGCAGTTTGCCAAAACCCAGAGCAAAGATAGTTGCAAGGATTGTATTAAAAAAGGACAAGTGAATGCTAGTGCATAGGTAATGCTATGTGATCTCTCACCCTGTACTGAATCAGTGTCACAGAATCCCAGCACATGCCCATAAACCATAGATTATTGTCTTGTGCAAGCATTTGCACATGTTCCGGTTACAGCTATAAACTGTATTGCTTGCTGAGCTCTAACATGCAGTGTATTGCATGTAATATTACATTTCATTGTTTGCAAACTAACTTGTTAGAATAACATTTCACTACTTTGGTGATTGCACAAGGTTTTACTAAAGTATATTTATTTTAATAGAAATTATTTTGTGTGCGTATCTTTCAACATACCAACTGTACAGTAAAGGTTTACCACTTGTGACCACACTGATTTGAAGTGATCATGGTGCCTGGAGTCTGCAGTGCTTCACATTAAAAAGCGGCACATACACATACAGAGTTTAGCCCTTTTAGCTGCCAGAGGTGTAACTCCATGTCAGGCAACAACATGGGGTGTCACCAGCAAGCCCACAATTAGAGTACAGGGCTGGCCAACGTGAATTCTGTGCAAATTCTGATGGGGACTGCATCGTGACCAATGTGTGTCACCCCATTAAACCCCCCATCAACCCACCATCCCATGTGTATCACCCCCATTAACCCCCCATCCCATGTGTATCAACCCCATTAACCCCCCATCCCATTTGTAGCAACCCCATTAAACCCCCCATCCCATGTGTATCAACCCCATTAAACCCCCATCATCCCATGTGTATCAACCCCATTAAACCCCCATCATCCCATGTGTAGCAACCCCATTAAACCCCCATCATCCCATGTGTAGCAACCCCATTAAACCCCCATCATCCCATGTGTAGCAACCCCATTAAACCCCCATCCCATGTGTATCACCCCCATTAACCCCCACCCCATGTGTATCAACCCCATTAAACCCCCATCCCATGTGTATCAACCCCATTAAACGCCCATCCCATGTGTATGACCCCCATTAACCCCCATCCCATGTGTATGACCACCATTAACCCCCTTCCCTCTGTAGCAACCCCATTAAACCACCATCCCATGTGTATCAACCCCATTAAAACCCCATCCCATGTGTATCAACCCCATTAAAACCCCATTCCATGTGTAGCAACCCCATTAAACCACCATCCCATGTGTATCAACCCCATTAAACCCCCATCCCAAGTGTATCAACCCCATTAAACCCCCATCCCATGTGTAGCAACCCCATTAAACCCCCATCCCATGTGTATCAACCTAATTAAACCCCCATCCCAAGTGTATCAACCCCATTAATACCCCATCCCATGTGTATCACCCCTATTATTTGATTATTTATATAGCGCCATCAAATTCCGTAGTGCTGTACATATTAACCCCTCATCCCATGTGTATCACCCCTATTAACCCCTACCCAGTGTGTCACCCCCATTAACCCTGCATCTCCCTTATTTAACACCACATTAACCTACACTGTGCATGTCACTACACAGTGAAAGCTGTGGTATAGAAATCAGATAGATGTACCGCGCATGCGCAGTGCACCAGTCAGTATTCATATCAGATTGCTAGATCTGATGGATGTGCTGCGCATATGCGCAGTACACCCTTCAGATTAAAGGCCCAGCTGATCGAGAGTCATCAGAGGTGGCATGCATGGGCGTGGCCCCTCCACCAGAATTCTATACCCAGAGGCCTGCTAGCACGCATGCGCACAGCTGATCTCGCGTCCCTTCCGGTGACATGGGTGTACCGGAAGGGACATAGGTATTTAAATCTGATAGATATAGATGTCTTATAGAACACTGGAAGCATGTCACTACATCAGCAGGAAGCATAAGAGCCTGGCAGGGACCCAGATAAGAGGGGGCCCCATTACAAGGCAACCTGCCCAGGGTACTTGTGACATCATAGCCACTACAGCATTACTTATTATTTGTATAGGAGTACTTAATTCTATACATATAGATTTTTGCAAATTTAATGCTGCAATGTTGTCAGATTACCTTCTAATTAATAGATAAATTCATATGAATAGATACTTTCATATTATTGAATTAACACTTAAAAGAGCAAGATCAATACCCCACTTTCAAGTCAAAGTGCATTAATACTGCGTGGAGGATCCACTTATTTTGCCAGCCAGGGATCAAATTACTTTCAGCACCTGTCAGTCTGGGGGAAAATCCACAAGGCATTATATTTATGACACTGCAACACTATTTTGTCAACACACAAAATGAGGATGTATTTGATTTGTTTAAAAAAAATTGTTTCAGTCTGTGAGTATAGTGAGTGTATGCAGATGTGTAAATGCATGCAGGGTTAAAGCTCCCCCAAAAAACAAACACAATTAAAAGAACTTTATCTGCATGTTTTTTTTATTTAAACATGGTATTTGCTAATTACATATGTATATATGTTATTTATGATAACGATGTATAGTGTTTCAGTCTGTGAGTATAGTGAGTGTATGCAGATGTGTAAATGCATGCAGGGTTAAAGATGTTAACCCCTTAACGCCATTACGGCGTTCTATTCCGTCCCGCATTAAAAGGGCTTTAAAAAAATTATTAGTTTTTAAGTCATTTGTGACAGATGTCACATCAGGATTGTCATTATAAAATGTAAAAAAATAAATAAATAAAAAAGAATTGCCATGTTTATGAACACAAGTAATGTCTACTGGGCATGGCCGGCCTTATTCCACAGAAAGAACGGCTATTTTTTTATGTTCTATATTGGTTCCATACATTGATATATGACTCAATGGTAAAGAAAGGATGATATAACAGATTGCTGGGGGGAACTTATAACCTTTAATATTAATAACAGTGCTAGGCTTTTGGAGTTACCAGCCATTCATTTTTCATTTTTACTAAGGGATTTAACTTCTATACTCCCACAAAGCTTACCAGGCAATGTGTGCATGAATTTTACAATATCATGTGAAACTGCCTATTCTGCTCATCGCTGACCCCGGCCCAAACGATCTCAGCCTATCACTGCCGTCAAGGTTGGACAGAACGGATATTAGTGAATTGTAAGTTCTGCAGATGGGTTTGGTCTTTGGGGCTCCAAGGTTTGACAAACAGATATAGGGTTAACAAAATTATAGCTGTACTTAGCATTTGCTTAGAACGGAAGACGTGTAGAAAAGAAGAAAAGCTTCTAAAACCCTATTTTCCTCTGTGTTTTTTTATTTCCACTTCACATGCATTCAATTTAATAAAAAAACACACAACTATAAACACCCATATTGTTGATAATACACAATTGGAGCAAGGCATCATCTTATTTTGCAGTATTGTTAATTTCATCTTTACATTGTGCTAGCCAAATAACATTTAAATCAGTAGACATTTTACCAAGTAGTCAGCATAAGAAAAAAAGAAGGGAAAAAAAAGACAAAATTGGCCACTAGAATTGGATAGGCTTCATGCAGTTGTCCACCTGCAGGCATTGCATGCACCATGCGTCCTAGGATGCAGCAAGTGCATCTATTTTAGATGGACATTTTGGAGGAGACATGAAAGTTTGTCAGGTATGTATAAAATTCTAATCTACTTTACACCTTGATTTCATAACACCAGAATGAAGTCAAACACTTTCTCCAGTCACAGAATTTAAACACACTCTTTGCTTAGTAGTATAGGGATAGTATCCTGGGGTGTGGGCATATAATGAGGCAGACCCATGAGGGCATATAATGAGGGGGCCCAAAGCAGCTGCCCCGAGCCCCTCGCTGCCCACAATTTTTTTTTTCCCCATCCTGTTGTCCTGCAGCAGGGGCCCCTCACGCTAAGGAGGCCCACCGGGTGGCACATGCACTCAGGGCCACCCAGCGGGCATTTGTCAGCTGATGCCCGGTCATGCACTGTGGATCTAAACAGCGCGACCAGGCCCCTAGCTTTTTGGCAGAATGGGAGGAAGTGACTGCCGTGAGTCACTTCCTCCCAGAGAAAACAGAGCTGCGCGGGAGGGAGGACAAGGGAGTGAGAAGGGGGCTGGAGAGCCAGACCCCAACGCCCTACAACCTTAAGCACCACACTGGAAGGCAGGAAACCAACCCTCCAGCAAAAGTTAGGGTTTACAAATGTAAATATTGCATGTTTCTGCGTGCGCCTGTCTGTGTGTGTGTGTCAGTGGTATCGTACATTGTTACATAGGATGAAAAGAGACATGTGTCCATCAAGTTCAGCCTTCCTCACATTTGTTTTTTGCGGCTGATCCAAAAGAAGGCAAAAATAAAATAAACAATTTGAAGCACTTCAAATTTTGCAACAAACTAGGAAAAAAAATTCCCTCTTGACCCCAGAATGGCAGTCATATTTATCCTTGGATCAAGAAGCTATTACCCTACTTTGAAAAATTATATCCTTGAATATTCTCTTTTTGCAAGTATGTATCTAGTTGCTGTTTAAACATCTGTACGGACTCTGATAAAACCACTTCTTCAGGCAGAGAATTCCATATCCTTGTTCTTACGATGAAAAAAATTACATTTCTACATTAAATTTAATCTGCCATTTGAGTACCAAGTCTATCTAAATCCCTCTGCAGCAAAGTAATATCTTACTCACATTGTATTACTCTACATAGTTTTGAGTCATCTGCGAACACTGAAACATGACTTTCAATGCTTTTTTCAAGATCATTTATAAACTTCTTAAATAGAAGGGGTCCCAGAACAGAATCCTGAGGGACACTACTTGCCACCTCTGTCCAGCTTGAAAATGTACCATTAGTGACAACTCTCTGTACTCTATTTCTAAGCCAATGTTCTACCCAAGAACAAGAATTTTCATCTAAGTTCTTTGTGTGGAACTGTATCAAATGCCTTGGCAAAATCCAATAGATCACATCCACAGCAACACCATGATCTATACTTCTACTTCTTTCAAGAATGCAATCAAGTTAGTTTGACATGACCTGTGCTTCATAAAACCATGCTGATTTTTGCTGATATCACATTCTTCTCAAGGAAATCTTGAATAGTATCCCTTAACCTTTCACATACTTTCCCAGCCACATGATTGCATGCCAGGGGGGATGGGGGGCTCTGTGTAGGGGAAAGGGGGCCCAAGCAAGTGGTTGCCCAGGGTCAAATCAATATTAAAGATGGCCCTACATGTATAGGGCAGAAATTACATCTGCAGTAAAATCACAGACATACATGTAATGCTATTTACTTAAGTGTGTATGTAACGTGTGTTTGGGAATTCAAAGTGAATTAGATTTCTCATAGGCTACAATAGCCAACTGAAAGCATAGCTGACTTGGCAATTTTAATTGTGGCTTCAGTAACAAAATAGAAAGATCTTAAAGGCTGATCATCAATTTGTGGGCAGTAAGGTCTGTTTCAGGTATGTAACAAAATCTATCCATACATTCACATACCTCCCAAGAATTGGGACACAGGTGGGAGGGTGATAAAGAAGCCCTGCTGGCTCACCACGAAAGTGGGCAGGTCCACCAGATAAACAGGCAGGTGAGCCTGGTTTAAATGTATGCCTGTCAATCCCATAGGCTAGCCCACTGACGGTAGGGCATGCTGGGGGCACAGTTTCACTCCTAGTGACCTGAGCACAGCACTAGCATGTCTAATGATGCACTCTAAGCTTGTTGGGGACAGTTCCTTGATGTCCCCAAAAGCGGATAATGGAGACTGTCCTGCTAAAATTGGGATGATTAGGAGGCCTGCATACATTATACCAAAAGATTTTGTATATATAAACACACACCAGACATTTCATCCAGGTTTCAGCTATCAGATGTTCATAATGACTATCAGAGGAACACTCAAAAAGTAGAGCACCAGATTGTTTTAAAACTACAGCTTCCAAGATGCTTTGCTACTCTAAATTATGGAAAGCTTCCGGGGATCTACCTTTTGGGAACCTCTGGTCCAAGATGTACCCGAGACTAGGGACGACAGCAAGGTTAGGCATCCTTCGGCACTCCAGATGTGGTGGACCTGTCCTATAGCCATATGTTATAGCCATAATGCTGGCAAAGCATCAGGGGAGATGTAGTCCACATCACCTGGAGTGCCAAAGTTTGCCTACTGCTGCATTACAGGATGCCACAAGCACCACTGCTATACTACACTTGTATAATAGTAATACAAAGTATTAGCTGTGCATAGATCTATGCAGATCGGTCATATTTGCCAGTCATAAGACCAGTTAACTTAGCCTAATCAATTAATTTCATTTTAATATTTTATTATTTAATGAAGACAGGTGCATCGTACATGCAAAAATTTTGAACCAGCCATAAACTCTTAGAATAAGCATCCACTGTGTCTGATGCCGCATTCATGAAACAAACTGCTTTTAACACAAATTACAGCTAAATTCCTCATCCCACGCCACCCGCTCCTTTTCCTGACTTATGAACCAATCTACTATGAACTACTGAAGAACTGCACTTTGCTGCACAGTGAGGGAGGCATTTTAATAAATGTAGCATGATTGAGGAAATACAGAAGTGACTGTTATAACTGCACCTATGGTAATACCCTTACCGGAGGCAAAATAAGCAAAAATTATACAATTGAAAGCTATTTCCGCTTAAAAACACCCAAAAAAAAAAAAAAACACCATTATAAAACTAAAACACATTTTAGCTTATATCCTTGTATATACTTTATTTGCTGCTTAACAAGCTATTCCAACCAAACGGTGTTTTAACAAACATTGTTTTTGGGTGGAGTAACCATTCCTGGGACAGTCCTTCCTCCCCCACCCCTCTCTCAAAAAAATGAAATAAAGAAAAAATAAATAACTAACTTCCATTAGATCCCACACCGAAACAAAGTTCTTCCTGTAATTCTATCTACCACAGGTGACGTCACTCACCCTTTATGCAGGGGGAGGGATGTCCTGAAGGGATGAGGGAGGACTGCTGCGGGAATGGAGTTATACTTTGTTCAGCAACAATAAATTACTTTGCATTGGGAGCGTTTCACACTGAAACGTTGCACATATAGACTCCATGCAGCATGACCGCTTCAAAATCACTGAACTGGTTGTGGTGCTTCAAGTAACCCTTTAACAATTACTGTTTATACAGTAGCAACATACAGTTGCAAGAAAAAGTAAATGAACCCTTTGGAATGATATGGATTTCTGCACAAATGGGTTCTAAAATGTGATCTGATCATCATCTAAGTCACAACAATAGACAATCACAGTCTGCTTAAACTAATAACACACAAAGAATTAAATGTTGCCATGTTTTTATTGAACACACCATGTAAAATGGCCACATTTTAGAGTGGCCTTTTATTGTGGCCAGCCTAAGGCACACCTGTGCAATAATCATGCTGTCTAATCAGCATCTTGATATGCCACACCTGTGAGGTGGATGGATTATCTCAGCAAAGGACAAGTGCTCACTAACACAGATTTAGACAGATTTGTGAACAATATTTGAGAGAAATACGCCTTTTATGTACATAGAAAAAGTCTTAGATCTTTGAGTTCAGCTCATGAAAAATGCGAGCAAAAACAAGTATTGCGTTTATAATTTTGTTCAGTGTATATATACACGCAAAAATCTAAAGACTTTCCAGTTATGCAGAGCATCTTCCTTATGAAGAACATACATCTGAGCTATAGTTTAAAAATAAATGCAAAAACATCAAGAGATTGGCAATATAATTAGACCAAATATTGGGCACAATATTTACTAAAAGTATATTCTTTAATCAATCATATTTTTTTTATATTTATGTTTTAGTAATTATAAGCAGTGTTACATCTATGCAAATTCTAAGACATACTGATTTGGTAGATTTCTAAACATCTTAATAAACAAGACTTCAAACTTAAAGGACCACTATAGGCACCCAGACCACTTCAGCTCAATGAAGTGGTCTGGGTGCCAGGTCCATCTAGGGTTAACCCTGTCTGCTGTAAACATAGCAGTTTCAGAGAAACTGCTATGTTTACATATGGGTTAACCCAGCCTCTAGTGGCTGTCTCATTTACAGCCGCTAGAGGTGCTTTTCACTGTGATTTTCACAGTGAGAAGACGCCAGCGTTCAAAGGAAAGCATTGAGAATGCTTTCCTATGGACTGGCTGAATGCGCATTCAGCCGATGACGACCGAAGGAGGAGTAGAGTCCCCGGCGCTGGGGAAAGGTAAGTGATTAACCCCTTCCTCCCCATTCAGCCCGGCGGGAGTGGGACCCTGAGGGTTGGGGCACCCTCAGGGCACTATAGTGCCAGGAAAACGAGTTTGTTTTCCTGGCACTATAGTGGTCCTTTAATTCTATGATTTCATGAGCTATCTTTGCAGTCTGATAGTGTTTTGAATTGGAAGTGTGTGGAAAAATTGTTTATGTTATGCTACGATAATGACATTTGCAGCTTGTGTCTTCAGTCATTTGTACACTAATGGCCAGAATTGAATACAATGTAGTTGACTGATGCGTCATTTGATTAATTTCTGCACACCTGAATGAGAAGTGCTTCACTCAGCATTTTCTTTGCCTCTTTTCTCACTTCCAACTTATTTCACTTCCATATCATATTATTTCATGACAGAATTAGAGTAAGAACATCTTCAAACTACCAAATAACTAAAAATGTACCACCTTCAAACAATGCATCAGTTTGCAAAACTCAAACAACTTGCGCTTCATTTCAAAGCAAATAATACTCTTTAATGATTCTATACAGTGAGGGGGGAAAGTATTTGATCCCCTATGGACTCTTCTAGTCTAGAATACCCTTTAGAACATTATCCTGATGGCTGGCTGAACATAATCTTGTAGATACCCTTTATTTCACTCTTCAAAAGGTTAATGACCTATTTTTTTCAGTCAACACCTGTTTCCTTGGCATCCTCACAATTCTGTTTCACAACCTCCTAAATTCCAAAGATGCACACAATCTATGGAGGTCTAATGTGTAACAGTGGTTTGTTTATAAGATATACAGCTAAGCCCCTAGCAGTACTACCAATCATTAAGATGTGTGAAATTGCCAAATACACTGATGGCAGCCTGCTATCTGCATATGGACAGCCTCATCACAGTATTGTGATGTGCACAGTATTCTCGCAAAGGCCAGTGAGGGTTGGTAGGGACTTATAACAGTGGTTCTTAATCTAGTCACCAAGGAACAACAGTCCAGTATTCAAGACTTTTTGAATTGTTTCTAGAAAAATATGCTTTGTGTACTGGGTTTGGAAACACCACTAATGGAAGCAGGGATTACTTCTTTGACTTCAGAAGAATAAAAAACAGGCTTGAAATTGTAGAGATTTTAGCAAGTTATTGCAGGTATTAAGAAAATATGTGCAAGCAGACAGTGACAAGAGACCTTTTACCATAAACTAATTGTTGTACTGTTTGGAATGTCCCTTTAAGCGATGATCTAAAAATGAAAATTAATAAGCCACTCTAAAACCCATACAATATCATCTGTCTCTAAACTAATTGAAAGCTAATTAAGAATGTCTATAACTTATAAATGTGGAATGTGAAGCCAGGCTTCTGAACTCAGCCAACATTAAAAGGACACTGTACGCACCCAGACCACTTCAGTCTATTTAAGTGGTCTGGGTGCCAACTCCCATCACCCTTAACCCTGCAAGTGTAATTATTGAAGTTTTTATAAACTGCAATAATTATCTGCTAGGGTTAAGTCCTCCTCTAGTGGCTGTCTACAAGACAGCCACTACAGGGACTTCCGGCTTCTTAGACGACTATTGGTCATTTATACGACGCAGTATGTCCTCACGCTATGCATGAGAAACTCCAGCTTCACCGGAATCCCCATAGGAAAGCACTGAATAATGCTTTCCTATGGGGACGTCTAATGTGCACGCTTCCAGCGGGGGGAGTAGCATGTGCGGAGCTGGATTTAGGCAAGCAACGTGGGATGGGGTCGGGAGGGAAGGGGGTACACCAAGATTCTACAGTGCCAGGAAAACACCACAGTAGGCAGTTTTTAAGAAGTTGGAAATGCATTTTGAAAATAAATTGTTACTCAATTTTCCTAATGGCTATAGGCAATATTTTTTTTTTTTATAACCCAAACGATAGATATATTGGGTCCTTCATCAAAGTATATACTGGACTGTCTGCTTTATTTTATTTAGACCGGGTGTGCATCTCTTTAAATAAATATACCACGCTATTTTTCAATAAATGAGCTCCTCTCATCCTCCATACGTTTACTACTGAGACACAAACGTCATAACACATAACATATTTAACAGTTGTCTTGTTTCAGGTTCTTAAAAATATAGGTATGTTAAACAAAATGTAAAAAAATAGTTTACCAGAGATGACATTGAGTAAATATTTTCTTATATGTTTGACAATTCACCAGGAAATGCTCTCCTTCGCTTTCATGTGCCAGATATTTGCGATTTGAAAAAAGTCATGAATATCAATAAATGTGTTACAGAGTAGCCGAATGTCTTCTATATCTACAAAAATGATATCTGATGTGGAAAAAATGACATGTCTAAAAATGATTGGTGACTCATATGTACCCCTTTCCCTTGCTGCTATACGTTAGTCTATATTTGGTATGTGGAATGCAAAGTTAAGAATTTGTGTCCTATGGTCGACAATCTAAAATGTCACTAATGACTCAAGAGTGCATCCTTTGTGAATCAGTACATTTCCTCGAGTAAAAGGAGGCAAGCAATAGTCTTCTTGCTCCCAAGTCTAAGCAGCAATAAGTGACAGGAGAATATGTATATAAATGGACCCATCACTTGAATGATGAGAATAGAAAGACTGCTGCCCAGCAACCCTATAATAGAAAAACGCGAGTGGGAGAAGGCAGAAGGCTGGGACTGCGAGGTATAATAAAATTCATAAAGCTCTTTGCACATAAGCAAGTTTAAGATTACAGTCACTATTCCACAGTTCACTATAATGTAAAATGAGAATACAAAATTCAGTTTTTAAAAAGCAAATTTTGCACTGGAAAAAAAGGAAAGGAAAAAAAAAAGAAAATGAAAATCTCTGAATAATTTAAAGAAACTGATATGAGAAATATGTAGATTTTTCTGCCAACGTGCATTTGTAGTGGTTAACCTCTAGAACAATATGGGATGAATCCCTGTCATGGCTGAATAGTAGATGGCACACATGGCACAGATTGAGAGGATTATGCTAACGTAAACCAACAGCAGATTTCCTGTAAATCAAGATATTAAAGAAAAAGGGTGCTTGATTCAGCTTGATAAATTAAAAGGCTAAAAGTCTTACTTAACTATAGAAACTTGGAGTGTATATAAATGTGGCAATCTTCATTTATATAGAACGGTTAGTCAAATGGTATATCTTGATTGTAAGATCATAAGCAAGGTCCTCATTGCAGTTTGTGTTATGTTATTCATCCACTGTTTTACAATTACCAATGTAAGTTTTGCATAAATTTTAAAACTCTCTGGATAACAGCGTTCTATCAGAATTTTTAAATAAAGAAATTATCTAGAACAAAACATGGTTCATGTGGGATAAAGTCCTTTCCAACTAGAGTAGGTAAAATCCCCCCATAATGCAATACTTCAGCATGCTCTTCATTCTCCAACCTATCCTTTAGAATCCACAGTTCTACTTATAGCCAAGGAAATGAAAAGAACAAACAACTGAGCAGGGCACACAAGCCAAGGCTTCAGTACTTGATGACGTTTGTGGGACTTCTGGGCTCTCATCATCTGGTAGAAAAACAATTTGTCAAATAAAACAATTTCTTTTGATTCCATTGATGGTAAAAGCACACAAGATTTGACCTAATGATATTATGCCGAAGCAGAGTAGGACATGAAGGCATCTCAAAACATTGGTGGATGCTTCTCGATCATGGATTGAGTCAATTGGCGAGAATGACTTGACACAGAGCTGCCCAGAAAAATTAGCAAGCAAAGAGGAACACTTTTTAAAGGGCCGTGCGGCCACAACATTTATTTCAGGGAATAAACCTCCTGGCAGAGAAAATTATCAGGTCTCTGAATGTATAGCTCTCAGTGTTTGTGTCATAAGCAAACAAGAAGTCTGTAGGTCTATATCGGGAGACCCCAGAACTCGACAAGACTCCACTTCCCCATTTAAAAGATCTGAACACAGAGGTAATTTACAAAAGGAATGTGAATCATAGACCGTGTTAAATCATCCACAGGACCTCCCTAATGGAAGCGTCACTCTATGCCTCTTTTTAAAGTTTAACCTCGGCAGCCAATGTGATGTCTGACTGAAAGAAGACCTAAAACTCTGGGCAAGCCGGGACTGCTAGGTAAAATGTTCTGAGTTCGAACACACTGATTGGAAACCTCACCTCCTGAAGCAACCAAATTCCCTCAATTCTCTGCAACTCCCAGGAAAACCCTTAATACAAAATTATGAGGGTCTTCTGAATGACCACCCTGGTTAACAGACAGATGGAAAATCTATAAAATCTTTGGTGAAATACTAGGAATACTTTGAAACAAATTTTGTATTAAGGGTTTTCCTGGGAGTTGCAGAGAATTGAGGGAATTTGGTTGCTTTAGTGGAAACCTAAAATGTAACCCCCACAATCATGCCAAGAACCTAGAAGCAATCTGCCTGATTTTGGTTTTATTTTCTGCGCTCTTATTCGTGGCAGAGTGATGCTTCTCCAATTGAAGATATGGGAGGAACAGCTTTGTTTCCAGGGAATACAGAATCAATTGCAGGAACTAAATTCGGATGTGAGGTACCAAAGACCTTCTGGGGAGGACAAAACAACAACTGTGCTCAACCAAGAAAGAGACTAGAAGGTGAGAACCCTGAACCTCCAGGTTGTAAGAGGCCACCTGTACCAAGATATTTACCAGGTACAGGGTGCCTGAGATACCCAAGGTACAAGCTTATGGCATCAGGGCACCTTTGGGAGCGGTGGCATGACCAAAGAAGACAAGCAAGCTTGTAGTCTCAGTTTTGAAAAACAAACAGGAAGTGATGATGACCTTGATGGATTGGAATTTTAAAAAAGATACTTGCTTCAGAGGCAACTATGAAATAAGTGTAATAAGTTTATCCTTCTTAAATCAGTAGAAATGTCAGGAAAGCGAAAGTTATGCTTGACAAAAAAATAATCTCAGAGAGCTTTATGGGTATTGTTCTCAGAGAGCTTTGTGGGTGTTGTTCTACAGAGTTGTTTAAGAGGTACATTATGTCTGGTTAAGATTAGAACAGTAGTTCTGTTGGTTCTTTATGTCATCAGCAGAGGACACTTGAGATCTCACGAGTCCAAACATGACCAAACACGCATTCGCACCTGGTACAACAATCTCAACAAAAATCATATGAGCTGGCACAATTATTCATTTATTGCATGGATTCAGGTTTTGTTGACCCAGTAAATATGATTTTTAACAATATACATTAACCAGAAGAACAAAGCTGGTTAAACACATCAGATTAATATTAGTAGTTTATTTTACCTTTCTCGGATGAATTTTAGGGAATGTAGTATGGCAGGTCTCTTCTGTCTCAGGTTCCATAGGTGTAAAGTGTCATCTTCCAAGGCACTCACAAGAGCTCCCTGAATTAAAAATACATTGAGAAGATAAACAATTATCTCACAAAGTTCTTATATGCTATCATCAACTCTTATCTTACAATGCTAATCCAAAATACACTTTTAAAAAAACAATATACAATCCTTATGTCTGATTTCAGCAATTTCGAATTAAACATTTTGGACAGGTGAAGAGAGGAAACACAGGGCAAATCACATACCAAAAAGCTAGACATATTTGGTATCTCCCCGAAAAGCTTTCTCAACGGCTGACAGCCATTAATAAAGTATAAGGTGTATGTGAAATGTTTCCCCCTTTTTGGTATGTGAACTTTTCTTTCTCTTCATGGTTTAAATATAAAGAAAAAAGCCAACACTTTTCAAAACCCTTAGAATTTTCTGGTGTTAATGTCTTCTGGGCTGCCTGCCAATAAAGCATGTTGGCCCACTGAGATCAGGACTGCGGGGAGCACTGTTTCAGTGCTCACTGCAGGATCCTAGTGCAGTGAGAGTGCATATAACCCCAAAAGTAAAACACCAGGGAATATAGTCGGGACAGGACACAGAAGTCGGGAGTGTTAGCGGACACAGACCTCTGTGTCGGACATGTAAATCTGGACCTGGCTATACCTGGACTGAATTGGATTGTTAAGTCAATTGCTAAAGTTTTAATCTACGTTTAACAGAAAATGATCTGTACATAATACATTTATCGAAATCTATACATAATACATTTTAAGGAACAGCACACACAAAAATACATTTTTAAATCTTTTAAGGCTACTTATCACCACCTATCTCAGCAAACAAATATGGGAATCAGTTCCACCATATTGTGTTAAGTCCACCACTTCATTACAGTGCCCCAATATCTGTGGGTCTTACACCAATTACAACGTAGGCAAATTAAATGGTACTAAATAAGCTAAAGTGTATTTTAATAATTTGTTGTAAAAGCATTGTGAATATTTATATAAAATGCAAAATATATGTGATATACACAATTTAAAAAAAAATGCAGTGTCAAACTAAACAAATAAAGTGATAGTACTTTGATGCATATACTCACAATGCATATTGTACCTGTTCTATGGAAATTACAATTAAAGTGACATTACTATCCAAAATCTCATCAAATTTATACTTTCCTATAGTCACCTCTAATTGGGCATCTGGGCCCCTAACCTCTTTTAGCACCTGTGGCGGATACACCAAAACCTTGTTTAAAACTCCCTAAAGGACTATGACACTATCCTGGCTACCTGTTTCCTCCTCCCCTCTATAAGTTTCCAGCAAGCGCATTTCTCAGCCCGTCCCCCAGCCACTACAATGATCCGGGCTAGTCTGTGTTTCTCCTCTAACTCCGGCTCAGCCGCGAGCATTACCTCAGACTGGTCATATTTCATCATGATTCTCCCCCCTTTCCCAATGTCCAAGAGTCTTTTTTGGAGGGGAGCTACAGTCCACAAAGGGGAACAATCGCTACCTATGAGCCAAGTGGAGCCCACTAGAGACCCCGTTAAAACACTGGCATATGCCTTCAAACACCTGGAACGATTTTTTTGGCCAGGACTGTTCTAAAGTTTAACAGGGTGGTGTTTCCCCAAACCTCCACGGATCAGGGGATGTAGAACATGTAGGAATTCTAGGAGGTTTTCAGGATTTTTTTCTGTGCTAGGCTCTCTGTATCCAGGAAATAATTTGTTTAGGGAGAATTAACACAATTATCACCCAGACATAGAGACGCCAGGGCGGACTCTGCTATGTAATGAATGGAGACCCCATGCTGGGGGTCTGTGCCCAGGGCCGCCATCAGAAATTTCAGGGCCCCTGACAAAGCACAAGGTCTGCCCCCCCCCCCCACTCTCCCTCTCGGGACCGCCCACGCCCTACCTAGTCCGCTCACAATGATGCAGGACTGAATGTGGTGTGTATAGTGGAAGTGTGTAATGGATGTAGTGTTTGTGTGTATTAGATACTTTTTGTGCAGTGAATGCAGAGTGCGTGTTTGTGTAGCGGATGCAGTGTGTATAGTGAACGCAGAGTGTATTTGAGTAGTGGATGTAGTGTGTGTACAGTGATGTAGTGTGTGTTTGTGTAGTGGATGTATTGTTTGTATGTACTAGATGAAATGTGTTTAGTGGGTGCAGTGTCTGTAGTGTGTGTATTAGACGCAGTGTCTGTGTATAGTGAATGCAGAGTGTTTCAATTTGTGGTGGATGTAGTGTGTGTACTGTGAATACAGGATGTTTGTGTAGTGGATGCGGTGTGTACAGTTAATACAGAGTGTATGTTAGTGTAGTGAATGCAGGGTGTGTGTCAGTATAGTGAATGCAGAGTGTGTGTCAGTACAGTGAATCCAGAGTGTGTGCATAGTTTAGTGAATGCAGAGTGTGTGTTAGTGTGTAATGAATGCAGAGTGTGTGTTAGTGTGTAATGAATGCAGAGTGTGTCAGTGTAATGAATGCAGAGTGTGTGTAAATTTGTAGTGAATGCAGAGTGTGTGTTTATGTGAAGTGAATGTAGAGAGTGTGTTAGTGTGTAGCGGATGCAGAGTGTGTGTTAGTGTGTAGCGGATGCAGAGTGTGTGTTAGTGTAGCGGATGCAGAGTGTGTGTTGTGTTAGTGTATGCAGAGTGTGTGTTGTGTTAGTGTATGCAGAGTGTGTGTTGTGTTAGTGTATGCAGTGTGTGTGTGTGTTGTGTTAGTGTATGCAGTGTGTGTGTGTATTGTGTTAGTGTATGCAGTGTGTGTGTATTGTGTTAGTGTATGCAGTGTGTGTTGTGTTAGTGTTTGCAGTGTGTGTTGTGCTAGTGTATGCAGTGTGTGTGTGTGTTGTGCTAGTGTATGCAGTGTGTTGTGCTAGTGTATGCAGAGTGTGTTGTGTTAGTGTATGCAGTGTGTGTGTGTGTTGTGTTCGTGTATGCAGTGTGTGTGTGTGTTGTGTTAGTGTATGCAGTGTGTGTTGTGTTAGTGTATGCAGTGTGTGTTGTGTTAGTGTATGCAGTGTGTGTTGTGTTAGTGTATGCAGTATGTGTGTGTTGTGCTAGTGTATGCAGTTAAGAAGTCAAACCAATACTACAACGGTTTGATTCCTTACATTGAGTGGGTGCCATGGAACTATTGGCACCATAACCACTACAGATCACTAAAGTGGCAATGGTGTTTGGAGTGTTCCTTTAAATATCAAGCTTTTTGGTTGAAATTTTCTTTTCTGCAATAATCTGCACCTGTCTCATTCTCTATCCACCTAGCCCTTTATCCACGGCATAAAAGGTTTGATTATACATTCTGTCAATATTTCCTTTGCCTTTTGCATACTACATATGTAAAACATACATCTTCCATCCAGAATAGACACCAAAATGTTAAGGTAAAAATGATATACTGGTAGACTTGGGATCTTTTGGGGGTTTGTTCACTGCGCAGTGTGATGAACTGACAAATGAGCAATGCTGTGTGCATAAGGTCCCAAAACACCGCTCAGGCTAGTAATGGAGGTTGACTTGGAATGCATGAGTAGGCAGGATGTAATCAATCTTTTCAAACTCATGGATGACATCAGTTGGTAGAATAGGGGACCCCCAAAATTAAGAAAGAGGAAAAAAAGTTAACTTTCCAGGGGACCTTCTTATAACTACTAAATCAACTGTAGTAATTATGGTCCTCTATAGTTTCCCTTTAAACATGTACAACCACATAATGAATGCTTAACCCCTTAAGGACACATGACATGTGTGACATGTCATGATTCCCTTTTATTCCAGAAGTTTGCTCCTTAAGGGGTTAAATGTGTTAAAATCTTTAGTACTGTTTTTATATATATCTAAAATACTGCTATTCACATTACACACAAAATACATGTACGCACAAACCCATGGAAAACATATACGTACACAAATTAACAATGGACAAGAAAAGATGAAAGAGATGCGCAAACGAGTGATGTCAGAGATTAGAGAGATTGTACTAACCTCATTAATCAGGAACTGAAGCTGGATTACTGCAGATCCACTGTCATGCTGGCAATAGCATTCAACTCCTGGGCGGCCGAAGCTGACAATTATGTTAAGGAAAAATTGCTTGAGCTTTTCAGTTTTTTATTATTATTATTACATCAAACAAAAATTTGTGTCATACCAGATAAATAATCATCTTCTGTATGGTGAGAGCCCATGGCATATAGGATGCTTCAGCAGACTCCTCCCTCTCTTCCGACACAGGATTTTTATTTTTCTTGTCTTGCAAACACTCCAAAAATGGATATGCAAATTTTAAACCTTTTTCTTTCATTTTGTATGGTCTTTGTTCCAGATAATCTTTAAAGGAACACTGTTGGGCACTATAACCATTTCATCTCACCAAATTGGTTATAGTGCCTGATGTCCTTTGGCACTGTCCATCTAAAAAAATTTAAGCAGTGTAACACTATGTAAATGTTTGGCCCCTAGTGGAGTTATGGCTAAAGCAGATATTGTACACTTCCTTCTAGCCATACCACCAGCTGATTCTCTATAAACCCCCCTCACCCCTCAAAAAAAAAAACAAAAAAAAAAAACATACCCTTTTCAAGCCATTTTTAGGATTGGCCACTGATTGACCCCTCTTAGCTAATCAGCAACACCCCTGCTTTTGTGGTCCTTTGTTAGCCTGCATTAGCCTTGTGTGTGGTTAAAGATTAATTAACAAAGCAGTAGATAACTTCTAAAGTAAACAAACTAGACTTAAAGGACCACTATAGTGCCAGGAAAACATACTCAGGGTCCCACTCCCGCCCGGCTCTGGAAGGGGGGGAAGGGGTTAAAACTTACCTTTCTCCAGCGCTGGGCGGGGAGCTCTCCTCCTCCTGTCCTCCTCCGTTCCTCCCCGTCGGCTGAATGCGCACGCGCGGCAACAGCTGCGCACGCATTCAGCCGGTCACATAGGAAAGCATTAGCAATGCTTTCCTATAGACGCTTGCGTGCTCTCACTGATTTTCACAGTGAGAATCACGCAAGCGCCTCTAGCGGCTGTCAATGAGACAGCCGCTAGAGGAAATAGGGGAAGGCTTAACCCATTCATAAACATAGCAGTTTCTCTGAAACTGCTATGTTTATGAAAAAATGGGTTAACCCTAGAAGGACCAGGCACCCAGACCACTTCATTAAGCTGAAGTGGTCTGGGTGCCTAGAGTGGTCCTTTAAGGACCCAATTAAAATAAAACTTTTTACTTATAGGTTGTGGCATGTGAGATGTGAGGTGTGGCTGTGTGATTTAACTCCAAATGGGCAGATAACTGACCAATGAGCCAGTGGGAATAAATAAAAAAAAAAAAAAACACACCCAACTAGTTTGTGACAAACAAAAAGTAGCCAATCAATGGTAACCAAGTACTATAAAAAGCTCTTTGTAAAATTATTGGGCAGGCCTATCGCAGTATTGGGGAATATTTGGGTGGGTGTTAAGTCAGCATCACAAATTTAATCCAAAATAACCTGTAAAAATGCCAAATAACTATACCTTTAGGTCCATAGACATGGATAGTCTTGGATTTGGGCCTCCGTGGCATCATCTCTCTACAGTTGGTATACCCATGTCTGACAAGGTGCCAATAATTCACCACATTCACACCATTACTATGTCCACTGATCTACATTTCATTAACAAGTCACACAAACATGTAGCCTGTGTAAAATACCGAAAAGCATCGCCAGGCACATACATTCTGTCCCTTCCTCTACAGCTTGCCAAATGTATAAGAGAATGTCCACATTAGCCCTTACAATTTTGGGTGGCGAACACACCCCCAGTGCTAAAAGCCTATCACTACTATCCAGGTTGTATGGATTCACACTTGAGAATGTGGTTATATAGAAACATAGAATGTGACGGCAGATAAGAACAATTCGGTCCAACTAGTCTGCCAATTTTCTAAATACTTTCATTAGTACCTAGCTTTATCATATATCTACAATAACCTTATGCCTATCCCAAACATGCTTAAAGGACCACTATAGTGGCAGGAAAACAAACTAATTTCACTGGCACTATAGTATTAATAGGACCCTCCCGTCCTCTGGGTGCCCCTCCCGCCGGTTCTAGGGGGAGGAAGGGGTTAAACACTCACCTTTCTTCAGTGCCTGGCTCCCTCTGTTCTGGAGACTCTCCTCCTTCTTCCGACGTCAACGGCTGAATGCGAATGCGCGGCAAGAGCCGCGCGCGCAGTCAGTCAGTCCATAGGAAAGTATTACTCAATGCTTTCCTATGGACATCAGCATCTTCTCTCTGAAAATCACAGTGAGAAGCGCGGAAATGCCTCTAGCGGCTGTCAATGAGACAGCCACTAGAGGCTGGATTAACCCATATGTAAACATAGCAGTTTCTCTAAAACTGCTATGTTTACAGCAGGCAGGGTTAAAACTAGATGGACCTGGCATCCAGACCACTTCATTAAGCTGAAGTGGTCTGGGTGCCTATAGTGGTCCTTTAAACTCCTTCACTATGTTAACCTCTACCACTTCAGCTGGAAGGCTATTCCATGCATCCACTACCTTCTCACTAAAATAATACTTCCTGATATTTTTAAACCTTTGCCCCTCTAATTTAAGACTATGTCCTCTTGTTGTGGTAGTTTTTCTTCTTTTAAAGGAACACTATAGTCATCTAAATTATTTTAGCTAAATAAAGCAGTTTTAGTGTATAGATCATTCCCCTGCAATTGCACTGCTCAATTCCCTATCATTTAGGAGTTAAATCACTTCTGTTTATGCAGCCCTAGCCACACCTCCCCTGGCTATGATTGACAGAGCCTGCATGAAAAAAAAACACTGGTTTCACTTTCAAACCGATGTAATTTACCTTAAATAATTGTATCTCAATCTGTAAATTGAACTTTAATCACATACAGGAGGCTCTTGCAGGGTCTAGCAAGCTATTAACATAGCAGGGGATAAGAAAATGCTGTGCAAGTCACATGCAGAGAGGTGTGACTAGGGTTCATAAACAAAGGGATTTAACTCCTAAATGGCAGAAGATTGAGCAGTGAGGCTGCAGGGGCATGTTCTATACACCAAAACTGCTTCATTAAGCTAAAGTTGTTCAGGTGACTATAGTGTCCCTTTAAATATAGTCTCCTCCTTCACTGTGTTGATTCCCTTAATGTATTTAAATGTTTCTTTCCTCCAAAACGTCTTTCCTCCAAGCTATACATGTTAAGTTCCTTTACCTTTTCTTTGTAAGTTTTATTCTGCAATACATGAACCAGTTTAGTAGCCCTTCTCTGAACTCTCTCTAAAGTATCAATATCCTTGTGGAGATATTGTCTCCAGTACTGCATACAATACGCTAAGTGACGTTTCAACAGTGTTCTGTACTTCAGCTGGAAGGCTATTCCATGCATCCACTACCCTCTCAGTAAAGTAATACTTCCTGTTATTTTTAAACCTTTGCCCCTCTAATTTAAGACTATGTCCTCTTGTTGTGGTAGCTTTTCTTCTTTTAAATATGGTCTCCTCCTTTATTGTGTTGATTCCCTTTATGTATTTAAATGTTTCTATCATATCCCCCCTGTCTCGTCTTTCCTCCAAGCTATACTTGTTAATATCCTTTAACCTTTCCTGGGAAGTTTTATCCTGCAATCCATGAACCAATTTAGTAGCCCTTCTCTGAACTCTCTCTAAAGTATCAATATCCTTCTGGAGATATGGTCTCCAGTACTGAGTACAATATTCCAAGTGAGGTCTCACCAGTGTTCTGTACAATGGCATGAGCCCTTCCCTCTTGCTACTGCAAATACCTCTCCCAATACAACCTTGCATTCTGCTAGCATTTCCTGCTGCTCTATTACATTGTCTGAAATAAAAAATATTGACACTGAGTACACAAATGCCAAACACCACACACTATTACATTGTCTGTCTACCTTTAAGTTATCAGAAATAATCACCCCTAAATCCCTTTCCTCAGATGCTGAGGTTAGGACTCTATCAAATATTCTGTACTCTGCCCTTTTTACGTCCAAGATGCACTATCTTGCACTTATCCACATTAAACGTCAGCTGCCACAGCTCTGACCATTTTTCTAACTTCTGCATTATTACTATGGGTGAAAAGAGAGCAGACTATGGATGCTGAGGGAGGGCTCAGTTTTTAACCAAAGCACTTAAAAGCAGTTTGGCACCAACAGTCCATCTACACCATAACCACTATGATGAGCTTCTGTAACAAAGGCTAGTTCAACATTTATTCCTAAGTCTATCAGTATAAACAGGCTGCATGATTATTGAAATTTGTACAAACGATTTGTTAACGCATTACGGAGAAGTTGTAAACTAAGGCAGGGATTGGTAACCTTTGGTAATCCAGATGTTGTGGCTTAAATCTGCCCTATTGTTGTACTAGTATTATGGCTGTAAGAGCATTATGGCAAATGTAGTCCACAACATCTGGAGTGCTGAAAGCTTAGAGGCATAGAAAAGTAGAATCAGAACAATAGATTATTCAAAAACAAAATGTTAATATGTTTGCTTGTAAAACATGCTCATTAAAAAAACACTAATCTAACATCACACAGCATACAGACACAGATTTTGCTTTACAATTTCCAAAATATGTTTGAATAAGTTCAATTTTAAACGAGGATATCACTTTTGATAGGTGAGCATGTATTACCTGTGGTTAAGCAGAGAATCCAAACCCTCTAAATAAACTAAAATGAAATAAAATAGACCATTTTAAAAAAGAGAACTGGAATAAAATGATATATTTTTTTTTTTTTGTAAATCTGTTTGAATAAAATGATATTCCGTGTTGGTTCTGGCATCTAATGCATTTGTCACAGAGTGCAGAAATTGGTCAGATGCGAAAAACTTCCTCATCTGGTCCTATAATACAAAGTACAGTTGAATGGTTTTAGGCAGCTTTAAAATTAAGATAAGCTGCACAGCTATGCTGGGGAAACTGTATTTACGTAAAAATAAATAAATAAATAAAATAACCTCAACTGGAATATGAAAAGTCATGTTATCGATGGCTTTAATGTCCATAACACATTTGTTCCCATGCGTAGCTTAAAGGAACAGTCAATTCTCCTCTTTGTTTTACAGAACTGAATCAAAATCATTATTTCTATAGTTCATATGGCATTGCAGAAAGAAACAGTAGTATAGCATGGTGTGTTTATCATTGCACGGCTGTTAAACGACCTTCTTACGTCCTTCAGTCAGGATGGACACCACCTGACTATAGATTTGCCCATTTATCAAAGGAATTCCATTAGATGTACACACATACATATATAAACACTCAACTTTCTTTATCAATGGTGTTTAATTACGGAAACATTTCAGTAACATCAGAAGATAGCCAAGGACTCAGACACTACTTACATTAGAAATACTGCACATAACTCACTGTTATAATAGGTTTATTTAAGCTACTAATGCAAAATATAGGCAAATTGAACATGTTGTTCTGCCATTCCAAGATTTAAATGGCTATTTCTATTTAAAGGGAGTCTATCCGTTCCCAAAAATTCATTTTAGATCTTCTTATCCCTTATATTTGATTAATATGTTCGCATGGTCTGAAAACGTAAAATGTAGAAATCTACACTGTTATCTCTATCCTTTAAAAAAGAACCTCCATGTTGGCTCTCCAACTTATGATTTTTTTTTTTTAAATTAAACAAAAAACAGCCTTTGCGGCGATCAGTCAACATATGTGTAGAAAAAGGAAGGAAAATAGAATTTTATAAAAAAAAAATTTTTTTTTATAATCTATTTATCTGCTTTCAGTGTATAGCAGTACCAGGACTTAACTAGTATGTGATGTCAACTGTAAAATGTTTTATACAATTGCATAATTTTGAGAAAAGTGACAATTCCCCCCTTTTCATGTATTAAAATGAGTGTACGGTCATCGAAACCCAAAGATAAAACTGCTGTTCAGCGATACATTTCTAAACGTGTTACCTTCGGATTTATTTATAATTTTTTTATTGTGCCAACATATTCCGTAGTGCTTTATAGCAACTAATCCTGTGCCTAAATAAATGACCGACATCAACAAAAACATCAGCATATGACAACTCACAAACTTAATTCAGCTGAACATTATCAGGATTGATGTGTAATGCCTTGGTTCTCATAGTAAACTTTATATCAAACAATAAGCAACTATAGCTACATTGTAGATTTATTTATTGAGCGATTTACAGGAGGAGTTAGTCAGTCTATTAATTCATTATAAATGAGAATGTCTGTGTTTGAAAAATAGTTAAAGAGAAACTAGTATGGATTTTTTTTTTCACATTATCCATCAAAACCATGATTACTGTATGAATGATCAGTACATAAAGTAATAGGTTTCTAAACTTCCATTTGCCTTTTTTCCCCACGGTGTTGATTCAAAAAAATCTAAACTTGGCTTCAATTTCTGGGAAAGTAAGGGAGAAATGTCAGAATACTGTGATGCTGTAAAAGTGATCAGTGTTGAGACTTATTTTACTGCTTACTGTGGATTCTCCAAGTAAAGGAAAAACAATGCAGGTATAGCAAAATTAACCATAATGCACAATGAAGCTGCTTGGCCAAGCTTAGCCCAATTAATCATCCCTATAGTATAAATTAGGGGGAGGAATGAACAGACTGGTGACCAGTATATTAAAATAAATAAAAGTGACTGGTTCCTTACCATAGGATGGTTCCAGGAGACTCCTGGTACCATAACCATCACATAGCCCTGAATGTATTATGGTACTGAGAATATGCCTTTAAAAAGGAACATAATAGCTTTAAGAGACCATCCGGGAAGAAATGGATTTTAATCCGCTATTTCTTTGGAAGCACCACAATTGGCGGTCTTAGATAGGTATCGACCGAAATTGATTTTTAGAGTACTTTTTAGGCCGATAACTTACCGATATTCTGTACATTTACTATTTTGGAATAAAGAAACAATTTCTACACAAATCTACTGTTTACTGAACTTGTTTATGACTATTTATTTTTGCAAATTTCTTTTTATTTTATTAAGTGGTAAATGCATAAATTATACACGCCAGTCAGATTTTTCTTTTATATTTTCAAGAATATTTAGTGTACCTCTCCCGTGCCCACCCCTTAGTGTACCTCTCCTCTCCCTGTCCCTTAGTGTACCTCTCCTCTTCCGGGCCCTTAGTGTTCCACTTCCCCTCCCTGTCCCTTAGTGTTCCTCTCCCCTCTCTCCATACCCTTAGTGTTTCTCTCTAGTCCCTGGTGTGCCTCATTACCTCTCTTGTAAGCTGGCCCAACGGAGCGGACCGCGGTACAGGAGCTTCAGTTTCCTGTACCCGGTCGGACTGACAAGAAGTGCTCTCTGACTATGAATTTTTATGCATTTTTTTATTGGGGTATAGCTAAAACAGCTTGAAAAACCTTCCCTTCTAACCTTGCCCAGACTTTCTGTGGCTGTCCACTCACAGACTTCCTAATACAGCTCAATGAGGAGTCTTTGCAAGACAGGTTTTCTGGGCAATTGCTGCCTCTTGAGTCAAGTGCAAATAAGCTAACCAAGCCAGGAAGTAACAGGAACTGTTGTCTGCTTTAAAGTCAGGGGGTGTAACCAGGTTAATTTATGAAAGTGTCAATTTCTATGGAAATCTGCACTTTGTAGATAAAAAAAAAAAAAAAAAAAAGAGGACACTTCACACAAAGCGCTTTAGGGGTCTGGAGAGTCCCTTTAACAATTACAATTCCAGACAAGATTCAACATCCGATTTCCCCTTATTGCATTTAAAGAACCACTATAGTGCCAGAAAAACATACTTGTTTTCCTGGCACTAGTGCCCTGAGGGTGCCCCCACCCTCAGGGACCCCCTCCCGTCTAGCTCTGTAAAGGGGAAAAGGGGTAAAACCTTTTTCCAGCGCTGGGCGGGGAGCTCTCCTCCTCCGATCCTCCTCTGTTCCTCCCCGTCGGCTGAGCTGCGCGCGCATTCAGCCGGTCGCATAGGAAAGCATTATCAATGCTTTCCTATGGACGCTTGCGTGCTCTCACTGTGATTTTCACAGTGAGAATCACGCAAGCGCCTCTAGCGGCTGTCAATGAGACAGCCGCTAGAGGAAATAGGGGAAGGCTTAACCCATTTATAAACATAGCAGTTTCTCTATGTTCTCTATGTTTACACTGAGGGTTAATCCAGCCTCTAAAGCCTCTAGTGGCTGTCTCATTGACAGCCGCTAGAGGCGCCTGCGTGCTTCTCACTGTGAAAATCACAGTGAGAAGATGCCAGTGTCCATAGGAAAGCATTATGAATGCTTTCCTATGAGACTGGCTGAATGTGCGCGCGGCTCCTGCTGCGCATGCGCATTCAGCCGATGACGTCGCTAGGAAGGAGAGGAGGAGGAAAGCGAAGAGAAAGGTAAGATTTTAACCCCTTCCTCTCCCCAGAGCCCAGCGGGAGGGGGACCCTGAGGGTGGGGGCACCCTCAGAGCACTATAGTGCCAGGAAAACGAGTGCCAGGAAAACTACGCCACTTGCTACTCATAGACCCCAGCATGCAAGAGGGGGCGCTATAAACCTTCCAGGTGCGATGCATCCTGGGGAAACTTGCTTTGTATTGCAAAACAAATTTGTAAACCGAGGCATTATTTTTAAATGGATTTTCATTTGTAAACCGAAAATTATGTTAACCGAGGTGTTTGTAAACCAAGGTCCCACTGTACAAGTAAGGACTGTTATGCATTTGTGTTATAATCTCAGTTTTTAGTATATGTCCACTATATTCCCCCAAAAAAACACTTTAAATAAGAATAAACACACATATGTAGATTTGAAATGCAAGATGTTAATACCTGTTATGATGTCATTGGAAAGCCTGTGATATTGACATTTTGTTCACTGTTAACCTGATGATTTCTGCATACCAATCTCAAAAACTTGTGATTAATGATTGCAAAAGTAAAGACTGATTTCGAATTGATAATGATTTCTAATTCCATTACCATCAGAGATCGCTAAAGATCTTTTTGAGTAAGTATTGTGTTGAAAATTAACAAGCATGTTTCGGTACACCTTAACAAAAGTTTAGAACCGCACAAGTCAAATATGTGTGTACCCCCCCACACCTCTTTCTCTTTCTGTAAGATTTGTCATGAAGTGCACAGGCTTGTGTTTGGCTCATTAACAAAACTGCATTAAGTATGAGCATTTAGATGCATTATTTTGAATTTAATTGTCTGGGGGAGTGTGGAAGTGTCCTAAGTCAGTCCCAAACACATTTTGAAGCAGCCCTTTATGGACATTAATCCTGTCTTTGTTTTGTTCTTTATTCTTAGAATAGCTCAAACAATTACTCAGTGGTATGGATTTCCTGAAGCAATACAGCTTCTACAACAAAGAAATGACAACTACCTTTCAATAATGTAAATTTTCTTCTCAGTGTAGAAAGGCAGAAAACGATTGTCATCACTGAATAAATAGAAGTAGTTTCAACTCCTACACCAATTCCTGGAGGCAGAATGAACCACATGATGCTATGGTGTTGGTGATGATTGATGAACTGTGCTACAGAGATCTCATTCATAGAGTCAGAGAGAGACACAGTTATGATAAAGGTAGGCCAGGTTATTTGAAGATGGCAACACGGATGTGCATTGCATCTCTCATATTAAAGTGTCCAAGTACAAGGCATTATAGGATACCAGCAAGTGTGCATGATTGCTACTGACCAGTATAGCTATGGTCTAGTCAAGTATATACATCCGCGCTAAGGTCACAAACAGAATATTTCACAGCAAACTGCAAATCTCTGAGCACACAACCATAGAGTGTGGCTGCCACATTTATATACTAGTTATTTTTAGTAAACGAACAGAAA
Organism: Pelobates cultripes; assembly: GCA_933207985.1. Lineage (NCBI taxonomy): Eukaryota > Metazoa > Chordata > Amphibia > Anura > Pelobatidae > Pelobates > Pelobates cultripes. The sequence goes on along the minus strand of OW240913.1, from coordinate 293,717,330 downwards.
GATTGTGTATTGTACATTTAAACTTTTTAGGTATTAAAAAACAAACAAAAAAAAAAAAAAAACCCCAAAGGAATGAGCATATTTGTATGCTAAAAGCAGGTTTGGGTAAGTCCAGTTACCATTGCTCCTAAAAGCGCATCACCCTTTTGACATTTATATTTGACATCTAAATGCTTTACAAAGTTCCAGCTCCGGTATCATGAAACAGAGAAGGACCCTAACAATTCTAATAAATGCTTGTCATTGTCAGTATAAGGTAAACAAAAAACTGAAAATGTCTCACCCAAACATGCCTTGTATAGACTGATCAGTCACAGCATTAAAACCATTTGCATTATATTGTGTAGGCTCCCCTCTTGCTGCCAAGACAGCTCTGATGCGTTGAAGCATGGACTCCACAAGATCCCAGAACATGTCCTGTAGTATCTGGTACCAAGACAAAAGCAGCAGATCTTTAAAGTCTCGCAAGTTGTGAGGTGGGGTCTCTAGATCTGATTTGTCATTCCAGCACATCCAAAATATTCTCAATCTGATTGAGATTTGGGGAATTTGGAGGCCAAGGTAACACCTTGAACTCTTTGTCATGTTTCTCTAACCATTACTAAACATTGGTTTTTTTATGTGGAAGGGTGCATGGTCTTGCTGAATGAGGTCACCATCAGAGGACACTATTGCCATGAAGGGGTGTATATAGTTTGCAACAATCTACATGAATGCCAGGATTTCCCAGCAGAACATTGCCCAAAGCATAACACTGCCTGCACCGGCCTGCCTTCTTCCCATAGTACATCCTGCTGCCGTCTCTTCCCCTTGTAAGTGACGTAGACGCACCCAGTCATCTACCTGATCTAAAAGAAAACTTGATTCATCACACCAGGCAACCATTTTCCATTGGCAATTTCTGACTCAGACGTCCCTATTGAAAGTGCATTATGGGGACTAACTGTTTTCTGCATATGGGGCTGCGTAGCCACAGAACAGAGTGTTCTGTCACCAATCAGTCATGACCAGCTTTAAGTTTTTCAGAAACTTGAGCTACAGTAGCTTTTTTTGTGTTATCGGACCAGACGAGCTAGCCTTCACTCCCCATGTGCATCAATGAGCCTTGGGCGCACATGACCCAGATTCACAGGTCATCCTTCCCTGCACCACCTTTGGTAGGTACTATCGATTCCATACCAGGAATAACTCACAAGAATTGCCATTTTGAAGATGCTCTGATCCAGTGGTCTAGCCATCACTATTTGGCTCTGGTCAAAGTCACTCAGATCTTTTCTCTTGCCCATTTTTCCTGCTTCAAACACATGAAATTTAAGAACTGTTTACTTGCGGCCTAATATATCCCACCCCTTAACAGGTGCAATTTTAACAATATAATCAATGTTATTCACTTCATGTGTCAGTGGTTTTAATGCTGTGGCTGATCAGTGTAAAGCTTAAAGGAACACTATAGGGTCAGGAACACAAGCGTGTATTACTGACTGTATGGTATTAAAACCAACATCAAGCCACCCTGGCTCCCCCTATACCCCCTTAAATATAGCAGAATCTTACCTTTACTCCAGTCTGCTGCTGGCTCTGCCCCGATCTGCCTTATTGGCTGACATCATTAGAAGTAGTGTTCTGAGCCAATCACAATGCTTTCACATTAAATTGGTTGAGCTTGTCAAGGAGGCAGATCAGGGAACGATGCAGCACAAGTTAACCACAGCCCTGTCCAATTAGCATCTCCTCAAAGAGATGCATTGTATCAATGCATCTATGAGGAAAGTTTAGTGTCTCCATGCAGAAGGTGGATACACAGCATGGCAGTGCAGCACACTGCAGAACTGCCCCCAGAAGGCACCTATAACAGCCGTCTGAGGAGTGGCAAGTGGAGGTATCCATAGGCTGTAATGTAAACAATGCATTTTCTCAGAAAAGACAGTGCTGATTGCAAAAAAAGCCTGGAGGGAAGGAATATACTTACCAGAAAAAATACAATAAGCTGTAGTTGTTCTGGTGACTACAGTGTCCCTTTGAAAAAAAATTTGAACTAGATTAGGTATTTAAGCGATTTTGTTCTCAATGAAGAATTTAGCGCTCACTTAGAACATGCAGGTTCCTTCAAATTGACACGCTCATATGAACCACTTTCTCTACTCATGATACCGCTTATAACTTCAGAAATATTACACACAAGAAAGGAGTATATACATTTTCTGATAGAGGGCTGGGAAATTTGAAGCCATAGTCGGCATGACTATATTAAATGGAGACTAACCTCTTTCATTGGAGAATTTGCCTTTCAGATTTTAGTACCATGAGCCAAAAGGAAAAGAACAATAGTTTTTTATTCTAGGCTGCTGTTTGCTTTAGCCGACTAATAAAGACATCCTCGTTCTTTTTATGGTGCGACATTTCTATATTTAACCAGCACAAACTGTTTGGAGAACACATTCTCCTACTAACTGAAAGTCTTATTATGTTAGCATGGAGACCAAAGATTGATTAAACTTTTAACGAAAAACATCATGCTCTTTTCAATTTATGGCACAAGGGTTAAAAAGATAATTTAGGTCTATACAACTGCCAGAGCTTATGAAAGAGGACACAAACCGATTGTCAAGAAAGACCTCTGAAATATTGCTCCTAGGTGGTTGCTTGCCAGAGTCTAGTCCTGTGCACTCCTCTACCTTCCTCCTTGGTCCACTGCTCTACTGTTACATAGGTACATAGCTGAGAAGAGACTTGCGTCCATCAAGTTTAGCCTTCTTCACATGTTATTGCTGTTGATCCAAAAGAAGGCAAAAAACCCAGTCTGAAGCACTTCCAATTTTGCATCAAACTAAGAAAAAAATCATTCTTGACCCTAAAATGGCAGTCAGATATCTCCTTGGATCAAGCAGCTATTACCCCACTAATTAGAAATTATATCCCTGTATGTTATGTTTTTTTACAAGTACAGGGAGTGCAGAATTATTAGGCAAATTAGTATTTTGACCACATCATCCTCTTTATGCATGTTGTCTTACTCCAAGCTGTATAGGCTCGAAAGCCTACTACCAATTAAGCATATTAGGTGATGTGCATCTCTGTAATGAGAAGGGGTGTGGTCTAATGACATCAACACCCTATATCAGGTGTGCATAATTATTAGGCAACTTCCTTTCCTTTGGCAAAATGGGTCAAAAGAAGGACTTGACAGGCTCAGAAAAGTCAAAAATAGTGAGATATCTTGCAGAGGGATGCAGCACTCTTAAAATTGCAAAGCTTCTGAAGCGTGATCATTGAACAATCAAGCGTTTCATTCAAAATAGTCAACAGGGTCGCAAGAAGCGTGTGGAAAAACCAAGGCGCAAAATAACTGCCCATGAACTGAGAAAAGTCAAGCGTGCAGCTGCCACGATGCCACTTGCCACCAGTTTGGCCATATTTCAGAGCTGCAACATCACTGGAGTGCCCAAAAGCACAAGGTGTGCAATACTCAGAGACATGGCCAAGGTAAGAAAGGCTGAAAGACGACCACCACTGAACAAGACACACAAGCTGAAACGTCAAGACTGGGCCAAGAAATATCTCAAGACTGATTTTTCTAAGGTTTTATGGACTGATGAAATGAGAGTGAGTCTTGATGGGCCAGATGGATGGGCCCGTGGCTGGATTGGTAAAGGGCAGAGAGCTCCAGTCCGACTCAGACGCCAGCAAGGTGGAGGTGGAGTACTGGTTTGGGCTGGTATCATCAAAGATGAGCTTGTGGGGCCTTTTCGGGTTGAGGATGGAGTCAAGCTCAACTCCCAGTCCTACTGCCAGTTCCTGGAAGACACCTTCTTCAAGCAGTGGTACAGGAAGAAGTCTGCATCCTTCAAGAAAAACATGATTTTCATGCAGGACAATGCTCCATCACACGCGTCCAAGTACTCCACAGCGTGGCTGGCAAGAAAGGGTATAAAAGAAGAAAATCTAATGACATGGCCTCCTTGTTCACCTGATCTGAACCCCATTGAGAACCTGTGGTCCATCATCAAATGTGAGATTTACAAGGAGGGAAAACAGTACACCTCTCTGAACAGTGTCTGGGAGGCTGTGGTTGCTGCTGCACGCAATGTTGATGGTGAACAGATCAAAACACTGACAGAATCCATGGATGGCAGGCTTTTGAGTGTCCTTGCAAAGAAAGGTGGCTATATTGGTCACTGATTTGTTTTTGTTTTGTTTTTGAATGTCAGAAATGTATATTTGTGAATGTTGAGATGTTATATTGGTTTCACTGGTAATAATAAATAATTGAAATGGGTATATATTTGTTTTTGTTAAGTTGCCTAATAATTATGCACAGTAATAGTCACCTGCACACACAGATATCCCCCTAACATAGCTAAAACTAAAAACAAACTAAAAACTACTTCCAAAAATATTCAGCTTTGATATTAATGAGTTTTTTGGGTTCATTGAGAACATGGTTGTTGTTCAATAATAAAATTAATCCTCAAAAATACAACTTGCCTAATAATTCTGTACTCCCTGTATTTATCCAATTGCTGTTTGGACAATCTGTATGGACTCTGATACAACTACCTGTTCAGGCAGAGAATTCCATATCCTTATAGTTCATACTGTAAAAAAAGTCTTTCCATCCAGCTTATCTGCATGTTGTCTGGTCTTTCCCATCTGCCCTCTCATAGATAAGGTAAAGGTGGCTTTTTTGCCTTTTATGTCATTTTCACATTACTGATATACTGGAGTTACCTGCACTATGTTGAGCCTGTGAGATGATTGATATATTTTGCTGTATTTACCATTTTTGAGTAATAAACCTGTGCTTTTATGGTCACTTCTTGTGATATTGAATAGCACAGTTTGTGCAGTATCCTAAGATATTATGGGTCCATCACTCAGTCTCTCCCTAGTCAGAACATCATAAATCCCACCATACGGATGTCAACCTAGCATAAGTCTGAAGTCAGGATATAAGCTATACAGTTTGTATAGAATGTCTAAATAGAATGCCATCTGAATACAAATTTCCATATACCTCATCTGCGTTGACAAATCAACCACATATTATAGTAAGTATAATACATATGTGTATAACTAGAAAGTTATTCCAAACATCCAAGCTTGATTTTGTGGTTATGTTACCAGTAGTGCCCTGGGTGCTGTTCCCCAGAAAGAGGACAAAGCATTTTTTGTGGATTGCATCTGTAAAGCCAAGTGACTAGCATGTGGATTCTACAGAGCTGCTAGAAGCCAAATGCCAATCCCTCTGATCTGTGCATATTTCACAGAGTTTCAATCAATCAGCCTCGAACTCTTGTTCTAGGTGGCTGGTCATGCAGCCTGAGGAGGAGTTATAACTAAATACATACATGCTGTATTTCTTACTAAAGCACTGTAGATGTTCCTTGCACCATGACCACTTCAAAACACTGAAGTGGTCCTTGTTCTTGTAACAACCATTAAAGACAATTCAAAGTGAAAAAACACATATTATGCTCAGCTTAAAGGGATGCTATAGTCACCAGAACTACAGCTTAATGTAGTTCTGTTGAGTATTGTCAGTTCCTGCAGGCTTTTTGCAGTAAACACCATATTTTCAGAGAAAAGGCAATGTTTACATTACAGCCTAAGGACACCTCCAGTGGCCACTCAGATGGCTACTAGAGGTGCTTCCTGGGGCAGTGCTGCACAGCATCTCCACCCTCTGCATCGAGACACAGAACTTTCCTCATATAGATGCAGTGATTCGCTGCATCTCTATGACGAGATGCTGATTGTCCAGGGTGGTGATTGGGTCAGTACCCCACCTCTTTTGGCAATCTTAGCCAATCCATTGCTTTCCTATCGGAAAGCATTGTGATTGGCTGAGATCACCACTTCTGATGATGTCCACCAAGGAAGCAGTTTGGGGCACAGCCAGCACCAGCAGACTGTAATAAAAGTAAGAGTTTACAATATTTAGGAGGTCAAGGGGGGTGGGGAACAGAGGGAGGCAGGGGGGCAAGTGATTGATTTTAACACTATAGGGTCAGGGATACATGTTTGTGTTCTTGACCCTATAGTGTTCCTTTTGGTTCTAATGGTCTTATGGCACCCTGATTTTTTTAAATTAAATTAAATATATAATGCAGACATATTCTGCAGTGCTTTTCAATGACAGAAATGGGTTATTTGAAGAAGGCTCCGTTTAAACAAGCTTACCAAATAATATGAGGAATTGAGAAATATATATATTGTTAGGTGTCTTGCACAGGCATACTTGCTGGTGACAAGGTCTAAACGAATTGCAGTTTTAAGGCAACAATGTCACCATTGCTCTAACCCAATGTGTCATTTCTATAGAATTCTGGTAAATATCTAGAAGACATCTAAGATGGTAAAAATTGTGCATTGTCTAGAACAGTAGACTACACTAGATTAATGTAAAATGAATGGGGATGGAAAAATATAAGGCTAGAATAGGATTAAACACTAGGATAATGGTCCAGCAGTCCTTTATACATTGAGAAATATCAGCGCATAGGCAGAGCTTGCATGTAATTGGATTGATTGAATGACATGGTCAATATTCCTTAACTTATTTCTATGGTTTAACAGATGATCACATAACAAGAGGTCTCCCTGAAACAAGTTCAAGGTCAATCAGTGAAGTGTGAAACTCAAAGGCTCTTAGGCTAAAATAATCAAATAATATTATTCTCGGTATTAGCAAGGTTTTTAGTTTGAGTAAATTTCAACGTTTTAGATCAAAAGATTCCAACCCTGGCAACCCACGCTTTAGTGAGGATCACCATTTATTTTATTGTTATTCCCTAGATACCAACTATTAGTTAAATAATGAAATAATTGCTAACCACAGCAAAGAAATGTTTCTGAAATATATTTCCCACGATGCTGTGCCAGAATATTGGGAATTAGAGTTCACAGACAACTGTTGTGCAGGAGAGCTTCAATGGACATAGCAAAGCAGAGTATTATGTCACTATTAATATAGGCCAGGCAGACAACTCTCATGTCAATCAGCGGCACGCATTCTTGTTCATACTCTTCGTTTTATCAAAACATAATGCATTTTAGTGCAATTACCATGGATTGAAGTTGTAGCTCTGTATCAATTTAGGAAAATTAATTACCCAGGGAGACAACAGTTCCCAGAGTGACCCATTTAATCATGTAGATAAATTTAAGAAGAATCATGCTTACAGCTAATTGAAAGGGTTGAAAATAAGTCATTAAAGGCTTGCTACTTTAGAAGAGCAATTCTAACATTCTATGTTCCAAAAACCAGACATGCATGCCAAGAAGAAGAAAGGATTTTTAAGTTTTTATTACATATTGTGCACTTGCTTAACAGCTTGATAGCCGACTGTACAGTAACTATTACAAATTAAACTAAGTGTTTTAGAACCACTCATGACTGATTTTATATGATTAATAATTCTCTTTAGAATTCAAATAAAAATGTTACTTTTAGGAACTTCTACATTTTGGATTTCAAAGCTTACTTAAGGGTGGGTACATGCATACCTCCTAACATTACGGTAGGGGTAGAGTATTCAACTATCCTGGTCACGGACGATGCCACAGGGGGATAAAAAGTGATAGGTTACGCCTGAAGAGGGGCTGGTGTAGTCTGGAAAGGGAGACGCTGGCCACTCAGGACTCCTCATGCACTGGAAGCTACATAGGTTTTGCCTATTATGATGATGTGAGCAAGTATACAGAGGAGGTGATAACGATACAAGAAAGCATTTCTATTCGCTCTAAAAAGAATATAAATATATATATATATATATATATATATATACACACACACTCTTAATGTATGCAACATTTTGCATAAATATGTAAATACTGCACAGTGCTTTTCTACAGCTAGCAGATATATCTTGCTTGTCGAGATTAACTTTTTTTTAAAATGCTTTATGATGACTTGTACAATGGATAAGCAGAGAAAAGAAAAAAAAAGTTAAGCTTGACATTTAAGACTTTTTCATAATATTCTGATGATATTTGATAAAAATCTTCACGCAACCAAATGTTCCTTCCTCATATTAACATGAGGCTATCGCAAAACTAACACAAACCACATGCTTACTTTTGTAACAGTCACATGAAGACTGCTCATGCAATTATGTAAAGGGGCCATTCTCCGTCCTCAAAAAGATCAATTCCCCTTGAATGATGCAAAACAAAACAAAAAAACCTTCATTACAGACAGCCACTCGAGGGACTTCTGTGTTCTTAGAACACAAAAAGTGTTTTAAGCGACGCTGGACGTCCTCACGCTATGTGAGGACCTCCAGCATCGCCGAAATCCCCATAGGAAAGCACTGAATAACCTCTTCAGCAACTTGGGATGGGGGGGTGGGAGGGAGAGGGGCACTGCAGGGTCAGGCAGTGCATGGAAAACTAATATGTTTTCCTGCCACTAGGGAGTCCCTTTAAGGTACAGACAACTTTGTTTAGGATGACCTTCCACTGCTGACTCCTCTCTGCTGGGCTTGTCCTTTACTTCTCCCAGCAAGGCATTGTTTCATGATCATGTCAATATGTTGGCTATACTGCCAATACATCAGCGTCCTATAGTTCCCCAGCAAGTGTGAAAAATGCTTTCTGGGGACTACCACAGTGACAGCGAGCAAGAACACTTCTTTTGGTGGGGGTTCTCCTTGCCCCTCGCTTCTCAGCATTAGATATTTGTGTCACCAGGACTTGTTGACGATTTACAGGTGGGGAATGGGCCACATTTTTAAAGAGTATTAAATAAAAATGTATAAATTTGCTAGAATTTCTGCTAGTACAATGTATAGATGGATTCTCATGCTCTTTAATTTGAGACCAAGTTGTGCTGGGCATGAACGGTACACTTTAATCACAAAAACAGAATTCCTCACATATCACAAATGAATCCCTCACCCAGTGTTCAATAGGATACATATTTTGCTTCTATTGAGCAAGCAATATTCTCAGTACAGAGAGTAAAAAATTGTTCTATTTTTTTCTGATGCCAAAGGCATGGGGAGTTTCAGGTATTTATATTCATCAAGAGTCATTTTGTACTCTGGTACAGTCAGGTGCTGATCCAGCAGATTGTTTAAAACATGCTGCTTGATGAAGCTGGAAACTAGCATTTGCTGGATACGAGAATCATTCGGCACACAAACATGTTGAAAAGCCCAATGTGACAAGACGCACACATGAACTATCACCAAATAGGAGGGGGGAGTGTATGTATGCATATATATATATATATATATATATATTTTTTTTTTTTTTTTTTGGTATTGGAGCCATCAATTCTCCGAAAATTACATCAATAAATAAAACACTGAAAGTGCCTATAACTTGTGTTAACCTTTTTTCCCCATGTTATGTTCCACTGTCATTATTTATAAATCGCGCCAACAAATTCAGCAGTGCTGAACAATGGCTGGACTAACAAAACAAGTATATGTTACCAGACGAGTTAGATGCACAGGAATAGAGCTTACATTAAAAATAATATGAACTGGATTGTGATGCAACTTGCTAAATTTTGCAATGTGCAAATAAGGAGGCATATAATCTTTGTTTCTGTCTCTCCATCTCCATACACTGTTTCCCCTTCATTTTACATCAAGATTTCAATAGAAATTGGCACTTTAAGTAGAGCAACTCAAGCCTCGCAAAGACTGCTCAATGAGCTGCAATGTGGAGTCTGATCGGACAGCTTGAAGAAGCTGCAGATACAAGATCTGCAGCCATTGCAAGCAAATAATTCATATAACCTAAAGTAAACATACAAAACAAATTACCTATGGGTTTTTTCAGGGTATATCTACTAAATTGTTTGTTTATATTTTATAGGTGCGTTCAATTAAATAGAGATAACAAACATAATATTAAAGCTCATGGGAAGCTATGTTTCCTCTTTGAACAAGTCTCCATTTAACAGTTCTATTTTGGTTTCTTATATAAAGGGAACCAAATCATAAATCCAAATTGAATTAAAGACACATATATATATATATATATATATATATATATAGCCAAAAGTACAAGATAGCACTCCAGGGACTTCCAAGTTGAATGAATAAAACTTAGCTTTTATTAGCTCAAAATAAAAATCAACGTTTCAGTCTGTATCAGACTTTCATCCTGATGAAAGTCTGTGATACAGACTGAAACGTTGATTTTTATTTTGAGCTAATAAAAGCTAAGTTTTATTCATTCAACTTGGAAGTCCCTGGAGTGCTATCTTGTACTTTTGGCTGTATCTGTTTGCTGATAAGCACCGGGCAAGTACATCAAGGAAGGTGGAGTGCATTACTATTTTTGTTTTGTGTATATATATATATATATATATATATATATATATATATATATATATATATATACACATACAAGCATGCATACCTGACTGCGCAAATGTCACATACCAGCTCTGAATCATTTTTCTGGAAACTATAGATGGTTCAACACAAATGATGAGATAATTGGACAAGAGGAAGGGACCTATGACCCACAAGATAACTTTTGCCATCTTTTTTAAAAATTATTCCCCCCCTAACCCCCAACAATTTAACGCAAGTTTGCCATGCCACGTTTAACTATGCAGCTCCCATTAATACAAAGATATAATTTATCTTAAAGACAAATTATATAGGTAGGAGATCTGGTACACTCATCTACTGCACACTACTCTCAGAGTCCCACCTCTCTAGAACAAGATTTTCCAGTCTGTGAGCCCCTCCACTGCCAGCACATCACCATCAGAATATAGTAACATTAGCCACTCCATTCATAAATTCTCCCAATAGATGTGATAAAAGCTTGTGTAAGGGTTCTCCAGCTCTCCATACCAGAATCCCCAGCGTAGACCTCTTTGCTGGTAGCAAGTAGGTCTATGCCGAGAAATGATTGCCAGTTGGTGGTTACATGTGTAAAGTTAAAAAACAAAACAAAAAAACTCTCTAAATGTGCTAGCATTTTTACTACAACTGGAAGATATTAGCGTTTCTGGTCTTTAATTGAAAGCAAATTTGAGTGTTCCATGACCATAATGGTTTATCTTTCTAGAGCTTGACATCATAATGAGCAGTAATGTAAAAAAAAATAAATTATTAATATATATATATATACACACACAAAATGCTATATTCTAACTGATGAATCTCATAAGTGTTTCAGCAGGATGGGAAATAAAATAGCTCCTACAGAAAAATATTGAAGCCACTATGGTGATTCCAGGTTTACTAGACAGATCAACTTACAAATAATGTGTAAAATATTTAAAGGACCTCTATAGGCACCCAGCCCACTTCAGCTCATTGAAATGGTCTGGGTCCCAGGCAGTGGTGTATTTTGGATTTGTGCTGCCCTAGGCACGACTAAATTTGGGCACCCCCAAAATCTAAATTTGCCCTCTAATTCATGTCAAGGCCACTTTATTGATTGACAGACACATGCCCTCATTGATACATGCACTGATATACACAGTCATTGGCACACACTGTTTAACCAACACAGCTACACTTACTCACTCACTCACAGTAAGGTGGACAGCCCCAGAACATGAGGCAAACAAGGCATTTGTCTGGGAGCTTGAGGTGGCGTTTATTGGCGCCCCCACTGAATGTGCTGCCCTAGGCAAATGCCTTGTTTGCCTTGTGGTCCCTCTAGTTTTAACCCTGCAGCTGAAAACATAGCAGTTTCACTGAGGGTTAATCCAGCCTCTAGTGGCTGTCTTAATGACAGCCGCTAGAAGCACTTCCGCGATTCTCACTGTGAAAATCAGTGAGAAGACGCCGGACGACCATAGGAAAGCATTGAGTAATAATTTCCTATGGGTGGTTTGAATGCGCATGCATTCGGAGGAAGCCCAGCGCTGGAGAACGGTTTTAACCACATCAGCCCAGTGGGAGGGGGGGCCCTGAGGGTGGGGGTACCTAATGACCCTATAGTGCCAGAAAAACAAGTTTGTTTTCCTGGCACCATAGTGGTCCTTTAAAGTGTATTAAAGGAGCATTAACATTACTCCAACATATATTCGTTGTTAATGGTAGAGTGTTCCTATTAATGTTTAGATTACACCCTACCACCCATAAATAAAAAACCTACAGTTATTCCAGTACTAGGTCACTCATAAAAAAAATAAAAAAATAAATCAGCTACATCTTTCGTGACCTTTGTTATGAATTTGTTTTGTTTTTTTAATCCATTCCAATGCACTCTTACCGATATCTCTCTCAGAGAAGCACTGACCCCAATGCTTCTATATGAGAAGCATTAGCAGCATCATGCTGTTTGTGAGGACATCGGACATTAAGATCTCAGATTTTCTAAGGACTTTATGGGAGTGTGGGGGGGAGGGGGGAACCCTATTGAGACTGTTAGTTTGACATTCATTAGAGGCATCTTCTATTGCAAATGTGAACACTGCCATATCTCTGAAACAGCGAAAAAGGACAGAGTCTATGTACCAAAAGGATAAAGATGCAGTGGTTTCGGTGCTTAGCGCGTCCCTTCAAGCACCCTGGACAGCACAAAAAATGCAGGGCTCATTTATATTTTTATACTTTCAACTACGATAATATTCTGAAAAGGCAAATGCGAAAAATATGTTTGATAGACTTGGCTTAGTCTAACAAAGGCACAAATTCTCGATTAACAAGGCAGCAATGCATTCTGAAATATAGCAGATACCCTGCCCATTCTCTCTGTAGGAGCAGGAATTATTCCAAAGAAACATTTCTTTATTTCTGGTTACATTTTCCCCACTGAAACACTTACTTGGAAAGTCATCTCATATAACTCCTGAATAAATAAGTTGTTGCCATTTCCCTGTGCTACTTCTCAGGCAAGCAGATTTATTCCTGTAATATATTTGACCTTATCTAATCAAACATTGGCCCATGTTTTATACCAGTCAATAAATACACCTTTCTTTAGTTATAGAAAGCCAAGCGCAAGGCAATTTCTTACATTTACATTTCTGGTTTACAGTACCTTAAAGAAACACTATAGCAGGGCTGCCCAATAGGTAGAACCCCAGATGATGTAGAACAACTCCAATGATGCTATGTCATTCTAAATACATTCCAAAGACATGCAAAGCATTATGGGTGTTGTAGTTCTACATCATCTGGGGATCTACTATAGTGTCAGGAATACAAATGATTATTCCTGACACTATATGTATAAAAACACCAATTTAGTCCCCTAGCTCCCCCTCCCCCACTCCCCTCCTCCCCCCTCGCCTCACTCCTTCTCCTCCCCGGGAAAAAGGTTTACATATCTTTCCAGTGCAGCACAAGTCTGGTTGCGGCTGGGTCTCTCCCCGCACCACCACCGTGGCTAAATTCATCAATTCTGATGATCTTAGACAATCGAGGCTGATGACACGCTGTGCAAATCAACTGAATCAATGCATCTCTATGTGGAACATTCACCTGAACATGTGTGCTGGACACACAAAGCGCCTCTGTGTCCTTCTAAGAGACTGCAACTACAGATGTAACTAGCCAGCATTTAGTGTTAATGTCTGAAAAGGCAGTGCTTTTACATTAAAAAGGGACATGCTCTATACACCAGAAATACTACCTTAAGCTGTAGCTGTTCTGATGTCCCTATAAGAAAAATATACATCATAAAGATGAAAGGTATGTACTGTTACTTTAGGCGTTAATAAATATAAACTTGCACCCTCTCCAGCACTGTCACAGCTGCCAGTATGTTGATTGGGCGGATGTTAAACTAGCTGGAACACCCATCTCCTATTCTCTTCTATCTACTAGATATCTCTTATCTGGTTCCAATGGGAAGCTCCTTCCCTATCATTCAACAGCTGTGTGTATAGGGTCACTCCATACTTTTATTAGGATTTCTCTGCTCTTTCTCTGTCAACACAGTCACTTTTTTGGCTTATACTATGCTGAGAATGACATGTGAGGGAGCGGACAATATTTTTATTAATGATTTTAAAAAACAAACTACTAGCAATCCTGCATGATGAAATTTAGTGCTACTTAAATGACCACTCTAAACACCACGCACTGTAGTAGTTATGATGCATTTTGTGTTCCTTATTGTCAACAGAAAACGATTTTACATCCCCTATGACTAGCCAGGAAGTACCTAACACTTAATCCTAAACCAAACTCATACCAAACCAAATAATCATGTGATTCCGTACCCAGGAGCAAGCACTCACACTACCTTTAAAAACTGCTTAGCTCTAATCTGTTAAAGCAATCCCAAGCCGGGGGTGCAGTGTTTACCTTTACCTGCGGTGCCATTTACTAGGCTGTTCTTTTCAACATGGCTGCCATGATGTGGCTCTCACATGAATGCAGGGCCATAGCAATTGGCAACTGTATTATCATAACAGACACCATTTTGACAGCCATTTAAAAAAAAAAAATCCCAGATACACACAGTGAATAGATAAAGAATGTATCTACAGTGTATTTCTGGTTGATTTTACACACATACACACACATAGCTACTGTGTGGCTCTAACCTTAAATACAGGCATTACCGGTGCAACACGTACTTTAAAGGGTAAAACCACTTTTCCAAATATCAGTTCAAACTCCTTTCCCTCTCAGTCTATACAATCTCACAATACACTGTAGGGCACGATTTGCTATGACAGATGGCTCTATTTATCTTCATAGAAGTAGTTGTTACTATGAAAAAGACACCGCTTTACATAATGCATGAAATTAAAATTTTCCAAAGACATCGTCCTCCACTAGTGACATCAGAGTAAACCGGACACTGGACGAGATCTCTGATTAATGAGGAATATTGCAAATACTCAAATTTGAGGTCACACTTACGTAAAATCCACAATCAGCATATCATTCACTGGGGGGAATACTCTGCCATAGGATGGCCAAAAGGAAGAATTACACCTCCAGTGATGCTTTTACGAGCTGTAGTGCTCTTAAAGTAGACCTCCAGCTTTTGCAAACCCACAACTCCAATAGTTATCTATGTGCACTCTTGCCTTCTTGCACCTTTAGTATCAGGTGTATATTCATTTACACATGCTCACAGACCTTTATTTTCTCACAGACCTGTATTTAAGTTAAAAAAAGTGCCTCATTACAAGTCATGGCTCATGTTAAAAACTTGTCTTTAAAGTTCATTGGAAATGGTTTTTAACAGCATCAATAAACACAGCACGTCTACTGTACGAAAGGATGTAACAACCAGTCAATTTACTTACAGGGTTGTGGTCAGGGCTCTGTAAATATTACAAAGATCTACAATAAATGGCTCACAAATGATTTCAGTGTTATCTTTGTTATGATTAGTGATATATTAAATCTTTACTTATATAACACAGGCAATCATTCGGCAAAGAGGAAAAAAAAAAAAAAAAGAAGGAAATTTCAGGTTGCGCCTAATGGTAAGTGAAACCGTAAAATATATCAAACAGTACAAACAAGCAAGACAGTACTCTGATAATAGTTTCTTTTTAAATAGCCCAAGGGAATCTTTATGACAGATGATCTTACAGTTTATGGTATAGGCAGGAGTGTGTAGGCAGTTTTTGTGGTGGCGCCGTTTTCTCAGTAGGTCATCATGTAGGATATGTAAAGAAATAAAGCACAAAAAGGCCTCTGATGTGATGTAAAAGTGCAAGAAAATGCAGAAAGGTGCAGAAAGTGAGGTAAATCCAGAAAGTGTAGTGCCACTAGAGCTTTAACATACTGTTGTCAGGAAATTCAAGTCCAAATACAAGAAATTTAGAGGTTAATATAGAGCCAAGAGCATCTTATGATAAGAACCGATATAAGATTGATATATTAGATAGAGATAGACTGCAAACAAATTGAAATCTACCTGGTATACAGGAAAAAGCACAATATTTTCTCATATTTTCCATGGCTTCATTGAAGAACTCTACTTCTAATTAAACTAATTTTAAAAGGCAGCAGTGCCAACTTTTTGGAACCCTAGAAAAATACATTATTAATGCTCTATTTGTACTTATTGTGCTTAAAGGGATCTGCTTAATGCATTCTGAATAAGCTGCCTTCAAAAGACAGATAACCAAGGCAACAATGTTAAGACATTCTGCAGTTTTATCCTGTAAGAAAAATCATATCTAATTAACAGAATGTTTGCATTTTAGCAATATATGTATATCAATAGTCTACAACTAAACCAACGAGCTGTGCTATGCAGGGCCAGCGCGTCTACACTAAGGGACATGGAGGGTAGAAGAGAGGAACACTAAGGGACAGGGAAGAGAACCACTAAGGGGAGGGGCAGGAGGAACACTAAGGGACAAGGAAGGGAGGGGAGAGGGACACTAGGCACCCAGACCACTTCAGCTCATTGAAGCGGTCTGGGTGTTGTGTCCCTTTTGCACCTAGTGCTGCAATGTAAAACATTGCAGTTCCAGAGAACTGCCATGGTGGCGTTTCCGGAATCCACACGGACCTTTGGTCAGTTATGCTCTGCATGAGGACTTCCAGCGTCAGATGTTCCCTTATAGAGAAGCACTGAATAATTCTTTCCTATGGGGAGCTCTAATGCGCGCACGGCCGACATCAGCCGGCAGGGAAGGAGTGTGGGCGGAGTCTGACCAACCGCCGAAGGACATCGGTGCTGGCAGGGCCGTCTTTAATATTGATTGGACCCTGGGCAAAGCATTTGCTTGGGCCCCCTGGTACCCTCGCCAGGTGTGCAATTATGTCCTCCACCCCAACGCAGAGGCAGACCTAAAGTAGAGAGGTGCAAGAATTTTTTTGTGCCTCCCTATCGCACGGGTGATTAGAAGGTAGTTCCCCATCTGTCGTGCAACTTCAGCAATGCATTGACAGCTGTGGCTCTACCATTTACCCATGCTTGAAGGTTTGTATTTAGCACAACGCTGTTTTTGTGTGTTTGAATGTAAACAGGTTTTTTTGTAAAATAAGTTTGTATGTGGTGTTGGTGTACTTGCAAGCATGTATTTATGTGTAGTGTTGGTTTTTGAATGCAAGGGTGTGTTTACATATAATTTTGGTGTGTAACACAGACATGTGTTTGTACCTAGTGTTGGAGTTTGAATGCAGGGGTGTATTTGTATGTAGTGTTGGTGTGTGAATGCTGAGATGTATGCACATATACACACACAGATTATATGTATACAAACTGACAGACATACTTACACAGACACATAAACTGACAGACATACTGACACATACATACTGACATATGGACACCGACACATACACTGACAGACATACTGGCACACACAGACACATACTACCACACACCCAGACAGACATAGTGGCACACACACATACACACACACACACAGGCATACTGACACCCAAACACACTGACACACACAGACCTACTGACAGGCGCACACACACACAGACATACTGACACCCAAACACACTGACACACAGACATACTGACACACATGGACCTACTGACAGACACACACACACACACACGGACCTACTGACAGACACACACACACACAGACCTACTAACAGACCTACTGACAGACACACACACAGACCTACTGACAGACACACACAATCATACTCGCACACACAGACCTACTGACAGACATAAACACACACAGACCTACTGACAGACACACACACACAGTCATACTCACACACACAGACACAGACCTACTGACAGACACACACACAGTCATACTCACACACACAGACACAGACCTACTGACAGATACACACACAGTCATACTCACACACACAGACACAGACCTACTGACAGACACACACACAGTCATACACACACACAGACACAGACCTACTGACAGACACACACACAGTCATACTCACACACGCAGACACAGACCTACTGACAGACACACACACAGTCATACTCACACACACAGACCTACTGACAGACATAAACACACACATACTGACATAATATGCAAACTGTAAAGCCCCCTCTAGTTTCCTACCTTCCCTGGGGTCCAGTGTGCTGGTTGGGGTGGTTGGGAGTTGGGGACTGGCTCTCTTTGCTCAGTCCCCCTCCTCGCTGCCTCCTGGCTCAGCCTTCCTCCTGCGCGGCTCATCATCTCAGAGGAAGGAAGTGACTCACCGACGTCACTTCCTCCCATGCTGCCGTAAATCAGAGGGCTCGGTCGTGCTGTTAAAGGGCCACAGCACCCGACTGGGCCCCCTGCTGTAATGTGCTCACCGGGTGGCCCTAAGTGTATTGGCCACCCGATGGGCCCCCATAGAGTATGAGCAGCCGCAATACAAGCACAGCGGGACCATGGGTGGGGAGGGAATTTTTCTAATGCAGGCAATGGGCGGTGGGGCCACGGGGCAGCTGCTTTGGGCCCCCCAGGAGTAACTGGGCCCGGGGCAGCTGCCCCGTTTGCCCCGCGTTAAAGACGGCCCTGGGTGCTGGATTCGGGTAGGTGGCTGTAGGATTTTTAACCCCTTCAGCCCCGCGGGAGGTGGGGCGTCAAATAGGGCACAAGATACACTAAAGGGGGTAAGACATTTAAAAGAGGGGATAAGACACAAAAGGGGAGTTAAGAGGCACACAGGTGAAGATGCTTTTGGGGAGCCAAAATCATCTTCGCCTGTGTACCCAAAAATCCTTGCACCGGCCCTGTTGCTATGTTCACTCCTTTACTAAAAGGATATATCCAATACAGAAGTCATGTCCACTCTTGTATAGTCAAATACACACAGAGGTATCATGCCAGTCAGTGGAGTAACTAGAAATCACAATCATCCATGCTCCCACTGAGCAAAACACCCAAGTGGGATGTGTGTGGTGGCTGTGTGTGATTGTGTGGGGGTTGGCATAGTGCGATTCTGTGTGGGGCTTGGCATACAGGGGGCCCGGTCGCACCTGCAACCTCTGTAGTTCCGCCATTAAAGTCAGTTGGTTCTCTTGAAATATAAACATGTGCTCAGCAGTGAGAGATAAGAGGCTGCTTTAAATGCCTGTTATTTTCTGCATATGAACTTTATGTGTTTTATAACATACTGATCTCGGGTTTCCTGAACATTTGACGGATGACTGAACACTAACCTACAGTCTCTGTCCATGAGACTTTGGCTCATGCCATGTTCTGCTTAAATACATACACAATTATTATTATGTATACATTCAGGAAAAATGTCAAAGTTGGGAACAAAAAAAAATAAAAAAATAAAAAATGGTTGAAATAAAAGAAATAAAACTTGGTTTTTTATTATACACCATTGGAATTGAACCATATAATGAAAACCAAAACAGAACAAAAATAAATCAGCAATAAACAAAATAATAAAAAAATAGTAAACTAAACCTGTAAAGTGGCTCTAGATAAATAGAGAAACTGGCAAACATTTTTCGTACAAATTTTGCATAACCAATTAAAAGGAAATTATGGCCCAACTGCTGGTTCACATATTAAAAAAAGTTCCCCCTGAAATCACGCATTGCAATGTGTAAACTTTAAAGGGACACTATAGTCACCGGAACAACTACAGCTTAATGTATTTGTTCTGGTGAGTATAATAGCTCCCTTTAGGCATTTTCATGTAAACACTGCCATTTCAGAGAAAAGGCAGTGTTTACATTGCCCCTAGGGACACCTTTAAGTGGCCACTCCTTAGGTGGCCACTGGAGGGGCTTCCTGGCTCAGGGCTGCACAGTAAGCAGCCCTGCCGTTCAGCGTCCCAACGCTCTGCATGGAGAAGCTACATTTTCCTCAGAGAGATGCATTGATTCAATGCATCTCTATGAGGAGGTGCTGATTGGCCAAAACGGCATTTGGCCCCCACCCTGTGCCGGTTTTAGTCAATCCAATGCTTTACCTATGGGAAAGCATTGGATTGGCTACAAATCAGCCACTTTGATGATGTCACAAAGGGGGCAGAGCAGGTGTTAGAAATAAGGTGAGTTTTAAACATTTATGGGAGGGCTAAGACTCTAAGGCTATAGCACTATAGAGTCAGGAATACACGTTTGTGTTCCTGACCCTATAGTGATCCTTTAAATCTTCCAGTAGCAAACTGATAGAGTGTATATCTTGTGGCTTCATAAAGGTGAAAATATTTTATATGGTTTCATTTAAAAAACGAAAACAAAAAAACACTCTTACGCATTATCTATAGAATCCCATTCACTGCATACATTTCAATAATTTGGGGAGAGAAAACACACCTTATTAAGTATATAGGGATACACATACTTGACAAAGCCAAGGTCGCCATGGCAACGAAGAATTTTGTCCTGGCACCTGGGTGTTTGTCAGCTATGGCCACCTTAGGACCTCAGGGAAAGGATCCACAGCAGCTCTCTCAAAAGGAAGGTATGATGGGTGGATGTAAATTGAAATAGACAAACGTACACCCTCACAATTTTGTTCTATCAGTGAGCTCCAAAACATTCCTTCCTTATTTTTTTGCCAATTTTGTCTTATGCAGTTACAAAATAGCTCAATAGATCCGTGATGGTCAAATGATTCCAGATTTCAGAATTGGGCTGCCCCTTGGTAGAACCAACAGTCACACTACCTAAAACACAGAAATCATTTTGTGGCTGTGTAAAATATTGGTATGTATGCTGTAGTAGCCAGAGGCGGCTCTCTAATTAGGCGATTTAGGCGGCCGCCTAAGGCCTCGCGCTTGCTGGGGCCTCACGGCCGCCTAAATTGCCGTAGGGCAGACTGAACTGTCGGATCTTTGGTCCATGACCGAGGACCGGACAGTCAGAGGGGTCCCGGTGGCTTGCCCAGTATGCCGCCGGGTGGCCCCTCCACATGGTCTGCCCACAGGGAGAGCCAGCCTCTGATCTGCAGCTCCGCCGAGTGCAGAGCTGCAGATCACATAATGTGGTTCTCGCGAGCTTACAGAGCATTGACGCGGGTTACCACGTCAACGCTCTGATAGGCGCTCGCGAGAACAAGGTGTGCAGCTCTCACAGAGCTGCAGACAGAATAGTCATCCCGCCGGACCACCAGGGACTGCTGCCACTGGACCACCAGGGAATTACATTTCAACAAAAAGGTATTTCAGTGTGTGGAGGCTTGTCACAGCCTCCACACACACTATCCCCCCCACTGCCCTCCCACCCCCACTGCCCCAACACTGCCCTCCCACCCCCACTACCCCAACACTGCCCTCCTACCCCCACTGCCCCAACACTGCCCTCCAACCCCCACTGCCCACCCACATACACTGCCCCAACACTGCCCTTCCACCCCCACTGCTCACCCACTCCCACTGCCCACTCACATACACTGCCCTCCAACCCACACTGCCCCAACACTGCCCTCCCATCTCCACTGCCCACCCACATGCACTGCCCCGACATGGCCTGCTCCCTCACTGACCACCATACACTGCCCCCCCATATACCCTTCCCCCACTCTGACCACCACATACACTGCCCCCACACTAACCACCACAGATACTGTACCCCACCCTGACCCCCACACTGACCACCACATACAATGCCCTCCACACTAACCATCACACTGACCACCACAGACACTGTCCCCCACAATGACCACCACATACCCTGGCCCCCACAATGACCACCACATACCCTGGCCCCCATGTACCCTGCCACCCACAGTGACCACCACATACCCTGCCCCCCACACTGTCTCCCACACACTCTGCCTCCACACAGTTTCTCACACAAAATGCTCCCCCATACACTCTGCCACCCACACAGTCACACACCCTGCCCCCCTACACTGTCTCCCACACACTCTGCCACCCACACAGTCACACACCCTGCCCCCCCATGCTGTCACACACCCTGCCCTCTCTACACTGTGTCCCACACACCTTGCTCTCCCACACTGTAACACACCCTGTCCCCCACACTGTCACACACTGCCCCCCAACACTGTCACCATCCTACACAGCCACCCCACACTGTCATCTTCCTCCTCACTGTCACCCACTCACACCCTGCCCCCGATACTGTCACATTCCTCCACACTGCTCCCTCACCCTGTTACCCTTTCACCCCATATTGTCAGCCCCCAACACTATGTCACCAATACATACAGTCACCCCTCCCACACACTGCCCCTGCACACACGGTCTCACCTACCCACCGTCACAATTCCACACACATACAGCCACCCCCCACACTGTCACGCCCCACAAGCTGTCATGCCCCCTTCACCCAGCCTCGCTCACACTAACTTCTCCTAATCTTGTCGCTCCCACCCCCTCCATCTATACCACAATTACCGGCCCTCGCTCTTCTACTCTCACCCTATCACCTTAATCCCCCTAATCCTATCACACTTGTCTTCTCTCATACTGTCACACTCACCCCCAACCCTGTCACACTCTATTTTCACATTAACCCTTTCACTTGTGCCCAACCATGCCACACTCACCCGTCACATAATCCTGTCCGACTCACTTTCCCTCGCCTTGTCACACTCCCTCCTCCAGCCGTGCAACACATAACCCATAACCCCCCTTCACCCTATCACATTAACTTCTCCTATCCTGTCACTCATCCTGCCAAGACATGCCACACTCACCCTGTAACATAACCCTTCCTCATCCTGTCACTCTCACCTCTCCTCACCCTGTCACACTTTTTCCTTCAACCGTGCATACAGAGACTAGCTCTCTGTATCCAGCGCTGCAAGCCTGTCATACAATATAACTACAGCTCATTATACACACGATGCAACCCCTATTTGTTTTTTTACTATGAGTGTTAGTGGGGGGCCCTCTTGTTTGAGTTTCGCCTAAGGCCTCAAAGTCTAGAGCCGTCACTGGTAGTAGCCATTAACTAAACAAATCAGAGCAATCTAAAAATTCAAAAAAGAAGAATGAGTAATACTGGTGTGTAACCAACCTCAATCACCTATTTTTTTTTAAACATTTTGTAATTGCCTTATTTGTTGTAAAATATCTCCCTTTATAACATTGTAAAGCTCTGTGGAATAAATTGGCCCTATTTAAATGCTAATAATAATAATAATAATAATAAAATGAGCAGTTCAGGTGGACTAAAACCAAAATTAAAGAGGAATTCTAAAAAATGCTTAAAAATTATACTTACCTGAAGATATGTCTGCGTGTACCCAGATGGCTTCATGCTTGACGTGTGGTTCTTTATCCCTGGGACAGGATCCAAAAGTTAATTGCTCATTAACAGCCAGAACACGCACACAATGTTTATCAGATGACTGGCAACTGCCTACAATAAGATGATTGCCCACAGCACTTTGTTTACTTTAACAGTTTTGGTTACCCCAGTACGTGGAGACCCATTTCACACTGAAAGATTTTAATTGAGAGGTCTTGCAAAAATGTATTAAAATGTTGATATCATGGTACAAATGGTACCAAAATGGTAAGAAGGTTACAAACCTAATTTAACCAACTGATCATCAGACTAATGCATATCTTCCAACAGGGCACAAAGAGCTGATAAACGCACTCTCTGCAGGATCCTAGTGCCCTCCGCTAATCCCAAGTGTGTCTAACGATGCCCAGTTGGCCAATGACCCCATATGCTGTACATCAGGGCCTGTCCTGCTAATGTCGTGCAAAATGTTGGGAAAATCACTGTTAGACATATACATGGGAGTACCATCTGTAGGGGTACTAATTCACATACAGCACTGCAGTTAATTTTGTAGTTTTTCAGCTTCAGAAGTGGATTATATATATTTGAAAGATATATGGCCTATATGGTCAATAAAAAAAGTATTTAAAAAAAAATTAAAAATAAGAAAATCAGCAGACAAGACAAATATACAGTGGGACCTCTGTTTATGAATTGAATGCGTTTCTTTTCTTCCGGGACGTTTCTTATTATGAAACATTTGTAAACCGAAACGCAGTTTCCCATAGGAATGCATTGAAAACCAATTAATCCGTTCTGGAGGTCAGAAAAAAGCCAAAATGAGCTGGCATGGAAACCAACCAACAATGCAGAGTCCACAATAAAAGGCATGCAAACGACAAAGCTCAGCTCCCTACCTTTCCACAGCTTGGGAAATGCACCAAAAAGTCCCAAAACAACTGCAAACAATTTCCAGAATGGCTCCAAAACTCGATGCAAAAGCCGCTCTAACACTTCCACACTCGGCGCCATGTGCAACCCACAGGCTCCAGCATGCAGGGGGTCGTGCTATAAACCTCCCAGGTGCAATGCATCCTGGGGAAACTTGCTTTGTATTGCAAAAGATTTTTGTAAACCAAGGCATTATTTTCAATGGATTTTCATTTGTAAACCGAAAATTATGTTAACTGAGGCGTTTGTAAACCGAGGTCCCACTGTACATACACAGCATTATGGGAAAATACTTCCCCCAGTAGTGTTAGTAAAGGGGGTTAATGTGTAGTGTAGGGGATAAAATTGTTTTCCCTTTTAGTGTAGGAAGGCCCCCAAAAGTCCAAATTTTGTCTGTAGAGACTTTGTTTCTGGGTCCTGTCCCACCGTTCTGACATTGTTCCCTAGTATCCCACTTTTAGGAACACCACAGAATGGTCTCCAAAACAAATCACAGCTAGAGCTCATCATTCTAATCGCTCGTGCTACCCTTAGGTCACGAGACCATGCAGAGAGCACTGAAGTAGCCTTCTCTGCGTGGCTCGCCTTCAGTGATCTAGTCTGTTTGATGAGCAGCCTGGCTTGCATTCTCCCACAGGGTGACCTGCCAATTGTTCAAGTGATCCATCCCCTTGCCTGCCCCCCTTTTAACCTGCCCACCAACGTACTATTGCATGGGACGCCAATGTTGGGGGTATAGTGTAGGAGATAATGTTTTAATGTAGTGATAGTGCTTTGTATTCAAGTTGTGCAAGAGTTAAGAGGAAGAAATAGCTAAGGGTAGCATTGGGACATACATGAGATTAATGTGAGTTCAAGCCCCAGACAGCAGCTATTTTAGTGGTCATCATTTAAATAACGGCAGTCACCGCACAGAAGCATAACGCATACTAACCTTGGGCAAAATGGAACATGCCTAATATTAGGGACCCCAGACTGCATGGAGGTCATTGGTGGTTTAATAAACAAGGCAAATTTGCACAGATTATGTCACCATCCTTGCAATAGGGGATTCTAAAATAATCTGCAGGTTAAAATAAACAGCATTACTTGTGTATGTATAAATCTCATGTTCTATTAGGACAATAACAACTTTGTTATTTTAATGCAGTTGGTATGCATATCTCAAAATATTAAGTTTGCTGCAACCAAGACTTGGTTTAAATGGCAACGCTTTGCCTGGCTATTTAAACAAGCATTAAGAAGGTTTCATAACATTTCTTTTCCTCAAGGTATTATTCAGCATGACCCATTTTAATATTCCCCTCAGGTTCCCTTAAATATGTCTCATTTAGTAGACGGTCTCCATTGTGCTGTAAAATTTGAAAGCTCGTTATTAGAGGAGAAAGCATGGTGGCACCAGCTGACAACATGTTGTATATTTTGACATTTGTATATAGGCCGTGGTTCATAATGGAAAACACTTTAGTAAAAAAAAAAAAAAAATGAAAACTAAAACATGAATTTATTTTATGGTACCTTTTCTGATTATGCTTTTCAAAAGAAATCAAGTTAAACCTTTAGGACACATGATATAAGTTTTCCCATCATGCTGTTCCTTTCACTTCTGTAGCTATGTACTTAAGGGGTTAACACGTTGTGTGGTAAATCACATTTTTTGGGTGAGCACATATATAGAAAAGTGTAACATACAGTGGCGTACACATGACCCATGGGGCCCCGGTGCGAAAATTGATCCGTGGGCCCCCCCCGCGCGCGGGCCGGACCGCAACACATGGCGGTGGGCACCTGGGCGCAGGGGTTACAGGGCTGCGACCCCTGCGACCGCGGTATGTACGCCAGTGCATGCAGATGCACACACATTTAAAGGACCACTCTAGGCACCCAGACCACTTCAACTTAATGAAGTGGTCTGGGTGCCAGGTCCAGCTAGGGTTAACCCATTTTTTCATAAACAAAGCAGTTTCAGAGAAACTGCTATGTTTATGAATGGGTTAAGCCTTCCCCTATTTCCTCTAGCGGCTGTCTCATTGACAGCCGCTAGAGGCGCTTGCGTGCTTCTCACTGTGATTTTCACAGTGAGAGCACGCCAGCGTCCATAGGAAAACATTATGAATGCTTTCCTATGTGACCGGCTGAATGCGCGCGCAGCTCTTGCCGCGCGTGCGCATACAGCCGACGGGGAGGAGAAGAGGAGGATCGGAGGAGGAGAGCTCTCCGCCCAGCGCTGGAAAAAGGTAAGTTTTACCCCTTTTCCCCTTTCCAGAGCTGGGCGGGAAGGGGCCCCTGAGGGTGGGGGAACCCTCAAGGCACTATAGTGCCAGGAAAACAAGTATGTTTTCCTGGCACTATAGTGGTCCTTTAAAGGACCACTACAGACACCCAGATCACATCAGCTCAATGAAGTTGTCTGGGTGTCAGGTCCCTCTAGTTTTAACCCTGCAGCTGAAAACATAGCAGTTTCAGAGAAACTGCTATGTTTCACTGAGGGTTAATCCAGCCTCTAGTAGCTGTCTCACTGACAGCCGCTAGAGGAGCACACTGAACGTCCATAGGAAAGCATTGAGTAATGCTTTCCTATGGGTGGTTTGAATGCGTGCGCGGTCGCATTCGGAGCTGAGAGGCTGAGGGATCCTCAGCGCCAAGGGAGTCTGGCGCTGGAGAAAGGTAAGTGCTGAAGACACACACACACACTTACAGACGCATACACACTAGCTAACAGACACACACATTTACTGACAGAGACACAGTCAGCGACAGACATACATACACACTCACTTACAAAACATACACTGTCATTGACAAACACACACTCACTAACAGACATCAAACAGATTCACTAACACACACACTCTGTAAGACACACACAGTAACACACTCACTGACACTCACTAGCAGACACACACACTCACTAGCAGACACACACACTAACACTCACACACACTAACACTCACTAGCAGACACACACTAACACTCACTAGCAGACACACACACTAACAGTCACACACACTAACACTCACTAGCAGACACACACTAACACTCACTCTAACACTCACACACACTCAAACACTAACACTATTTTTTTTTTTATGTAATCCCCCCAGCCTCCTTACCTTGTGGAGTGCTGGGGGGATTCCCTGGGGTCCAGTGGTGCTGCTGGCCCTGCTGTCTGGCCAGTCGGGCAGGCGGGCGCGCGATGGAGCACACACTGCTTCCTCTTCAGCTCCCTTGCGCGCCGTGCAGGGATGCCGGAGCCGGAAGATGACGTCATCTTCCGGCTCCGGTATCAGTGCGGTGCGCGAGGGAGCTGAAGAGGAAGCACTGAGTGCTCCCTCGCGCGCCCGCCTGCCCGACCGGCCACCTGCCCGCTGGGGTCAGCAGGGCCAGCCTCGGGGGGCCCTGGGGTGGTCGGCTCCTGGGCCCCCCAGGGGAAGAGGCTGGCCCTGTGGCTACATACCGGGTCGCAGGGGCGGCCGGGCCCCCTGGTGGGCCGGGCCCGGTCGCAGCCGCGACCCCTGCGACCCTGGTATGTACGCCAGTGGTAACATAATATTAGTGAAAGATCAAATTGTTTATGTAGAATTCTGAATTTGAATGTCTATTACCGGTATATTAATACAGCTGGTCCTCACTTTGCGACCTAAATTTTTTGCGACGGCTCACACTTATGGCCAGCTCTCTAGCGTGGGGATTCGGGGGATACCCCACGTTAGAGAGCTGGTTTATGTTTGGGGAATTTTCCCTGAACAAAGATTAGAGAGATTCCCTGCACTGGGTGCGTATGTCTACGTTCGGGGAAATTTCCCAGAACATAGACCTGCACTGATGCGCATGCGCCTCACTTACCGACCAATTTGTTTTACGACCGGGTCGTGAGAACGGAACCCGGTCAGTAAGTGAGGAGCATCTGTAATTAGATTCATTTATAAAAGGGTTACCTAATCACAAAGGAAAAATACTTAAACAGTTACATACAGGAGGGCTCAAAATTAAATAAGTACCTAGCATAAAATATTATTAGCCACCTCATAAGCCCGCAGATATTTTTTTAAAAATTATTTTCAGATGTGCCCGTGGCATTTCAATATGTACCTTTTCTAATTATAAAGCACGATCGAAATAAATAAGGATTCTTGTCTCAGTACCGCCACTAAATATTGCTTTGGCAAACACAAAGGAAAACATAACAGTCTTAAGGTTCACAAACCCAATTAAGTGACAAGTGACTTGGTTGAGCTTTGGAAGTAGTGGAATATATTCATGGATCGTTTAGGTGTTTTATGGATATTTCTATTTTTTACAGCATAAGAGCAGCTAGGTAATTAACCAGCATTCATTAAAGTATTTTTTGGGGTCATTATGAGATGAAAAAAAAAAAGTCAATTGTATATATACAATCCATGCAACACCACTTAGACTGTGTATGTGTCACATTAGGTCATATAGTAGATTAACAAGTGTGTGTTAATCTACTATAAAAAAAAAATTAAAAAAAAATGGATGCCATCCCTTATATCTGAGGGATAATGTTTTAGCACAACAGCACATAACTTGCATTGGAACTGGTTAAAAGAAAATTGTTGCTCAGGAACTGATGTACCCCAGTGAAAATTGTTCATAATGGTACTGTGTTAAAAAGCACTGCAGTCGGCACTAATTAACGTCTGAGTCACAAGCTGCTTGTTGACTACGTGAACAGGCGACGGCTCGTGTTCCTTCCATGGAAGGGAAATATGAAGAAATGCATCTGGTCACCATGAAAGCCTCAAAACTGAAGTTTGGTTTAAATAAATCTGAATGTATAATGGCCAACATGTACTACTACTTTAAAGGAACAATCCAAGTAAGTTGTAGTGGTTGTGGTGCCAGGAGTGCCCTTGCGTCTTTGCAGTGTAATTTGTTAAACCATTTTAGAATGCTCTGACAACTTAAACGTGTCTCCAAAAATATCTCCCAAAATCATCCCCTTCCTCCTTACATTTCATATACTTGGAAGAATCCATAAAATGTAGGCCTTTAATATTTTTGGATAAACTATTAAAGCATATTTGATATATTGAGAATATGTGAATATATAATACTTCCTATTTTGCAAGTGTGAGAATAAATGGACACCACTGGACAATCACTGTTTAGTAGATAAACCCCCAAAACATGCATGCAATGCATATAAAAGCAGCTTGCAAACATTTGTTCTTTTGCCTGCTGCCTTTACAAGCCACCCCCTTCTAACTCCGCCCAGACTTTATGTGGCTGTCCAATCGCAGACTTTCCAATGCAGCTCAATGAGAAGTCTTTGCAAGGCAGGTGTTCTGGGAAATTGCTTCCTCTTGAGGTCTGCTCCACTGAGATAACCAAACCAGGAAGTAACATAACTTGTATTCTGATTGACAGCCAGGGATGTGTAATGTAAGTTTATTCATAAAAGTGCCAATTTCTATTGAAATCGGCACTTTGTAAAACAGATTTTTATTATTTTTTTATTTTATTTTTTTTTTTAAAGAGCACACCCTTTAAAGTGTTACTCTAAGTAACATAACCACTACGGCCTGTTACATCAATAACTGGTTGCTCAATCGTTCTGTGAATAGGTATACTATCAAGTTTGAATTGGTCATGAGAACTTAAATTCCGTATTCATTTCCAATATGGCAGCTGTCCAACACAATTCAAAGAGCTTTCACTTACAAGGATCAGAGGAAGTGGCAACACTGCCTCTATGCACATTACTAGTGATGGATGATATCTGCTTTCCTTTCTCACCATCACTATTCCTTTGTTACTAAACTAGTTAGATGTATGAAACAGGTAAACTGGTATCTTTAGATAAGAAATCGTAATTTAGAAATCTATATACACACATAGATAGATATATATATATATATATATATATATATATATCTCTCTCATTGGTTATTTATCTAGATGTCAATTGTCATTAAAAAATAATATACCAATTATAATATAATATATATAATATATCAAAGAATACAAACAGCTTTGAATACTATCATGTTATGATTTATTGAAGAACATGCTTGTTGATGCAGTTAGGTGACATTATCCAGAAGTAGGATTTTTCTTTTAAAAATGGACACAATATAAACCTTAGGAAATCCACTGGCAATTTATAGGTAATTCAGCAGATTACCTGCAGGTTAGATATTTTACAGTTAATAAAACAAAACTATATTGAAATCCTGATTGGTTTATTCATAAAATCTTCTTCCTGTTGCTTTATCACATCCATAATGGTTGCAGCGATTGAAAAAAATTGCTCCACCCATGCTGCAACATTACCGTGAGAAATAATTTACTCTTGATTGTTCAAGATTTTGTACTATTTGTGCACTCATGTCCCAAATAATTTGTATAGTCTTTACTGTAACGAGACTACGCCTCAGCTTTAAACATGCATCCCAGAAGGTAGCTTAATTCATTCAAAATGAAGCTACTCTGCATATTTTGTATATATCTAGATACTGGAGACTGACTCCATGAACCTATCCCCTTTTTTTCCCTGTCACGTTTTTAATGTAAAAACAAAGAGTAGGAATGATTGGATGAGAAATTTTCCATATCCTGGTCACTCAAGCAAACAAAAGACATTCTTGAAGATACAATTTCTTTTAGCTTTATATTGTATTTTTAAAGAATCAGCATTTACCTGGAGAATCAGCATTTACCTGGAGTATTACTTTAAGCAACGAGTTCTCAGATTGTGTTCTTTGCGATTATTTTACTGTTACATAGTTGCATAGCTGAAAAGAGACTTGCGTCCATCAAGTTCAGCCTTCCTCACATTTGTTTTTTGCTATTGATTCAAAAGAAGGCAAAAAAAACCCAGTTTGAAGCACAATTTTGCAACAAGCTAGGAAAAAAATTCCTTCTTGACCCCAGAATGGCAGTCAGATTTATCTTTGGATCAAGCAGTTATTACCCTACATTGAAAGATTATATCCTTGAATATTATGTTTTTGCAAGTATGCATCTAGTAGCTGTTTGAACATCTGTATGGACTCTGATAAAACCACTTCTTCAGGCAGAGCATTCCACATCCTGATTGTTCTTACAGTAAAAAAACCTTTCCTTTGCCTTCGACGAAATCTTCTTTCTTCCAGTCTAAACGCATGAGCTTGTGTCCTATGTAAAGTCCGGTTTGTGAATAGATTTCCACACAATGGTTTGTATTGGCCCCGAATATATTTGTATAATGTTATCACATCCCCTCTCAGACGACGTTTTTCTAAACTAAAGAGGTTTAAATTTGTTAACTTTTCTTCACAGCTGATATGTTCCATTCCTTTTATTAATTTTGTAGCCCGCCTCTGCACTTTTTCTGGTGCCATAATATCCTTCTTTAGAACAGGTGCCCAAAATTGCACAGCATATTCAATATGTGGTTTTACCAGTGATTTATAAAGAGGCAAAATGATATTCTCGTCGAGAATGAATGCCCTTTTTCATGCATGACAATACCTTACTGGCCTTGGCCACGGCTGATTGACATTGCACATTGTTGCATAGTTTGTTGTCTATAACAATTCCCAAGTCCTTTTCGTGTGTTGTTATCCCTAATTCGCTTCCATTAAGGGTATAAGTTGCTTGTGTATTCTTTACGCCAAAGTGCATAACTTTGCATTTTTCAACATTACATTTCATCTGCCATTTGAGCACCCAGTCCCCCAGTCTATCTAAATCCCTCTGCAGCAAAGTAATATCTTGCTCACATTGTATTATTTTACAAAGTTTTGTGTCATCTGCAAACACTGAAACATCATCACATGAAAAGATCATTTATAAACATGTTAAATAGAAGGGGTCCCAGAACAGACCCCTGAGGGACACCACTTGCCACCTCTGTCCAGCTTGAAAATTTACCATTAATGACAACTCTTTGTACTCTGTTTTTAAGCCAATGTTCTACCCAAGAACAAGCATTTTCATCTAGACCGATTTCCTTGAGTTTGAACACTGATCTATTGTGTGGAACTGTATCAAATGCCTTGGCAAAATCCAAATAGATCACATCCACTGCAACACACTGATCTATACTTCTACTTACTGTAAATGTGTCATCATCTCCCCCCCAAAACTCATTAGAACTCAGTAGCACACACTTTGCTGAGCACTACTGTGTAGGTTTTATTTTTGTACGGCAGCATACAAAGGATTTGGACTATCAAAGTTTTCTAAAGAAGCCTAAGAATATATGCCTTCACTGCGGGATACTTCATTACACTTACACACAAGTAGACAAAAGCACATTATGCTTTTTTGGTCCATCTGCTATTTATAATTAACAGAAAAGGGCACCTCTCCCTTCGTAATAACAAAGCCAAGATTGAATCCATACAACAGTTAGACTGACCCCAAAATTTAGCAAACCTAATTTATTTACTCCTCCAGGACAGCAAATTCCCCAGGAGACCACGTCTTTGTAGCAAAGCAGTTTGGTTTTCTGAGATAGTATATCACAGTGATAGAGCAAAGAAAGAAACATCTGTGCAACTCGACAAGTAATTCCCAACAAGTCATCCTTCTAAGGTGCGTAATGAGCACACTAATTCTAATTAAGAATGTATAGGTTACCTTTTAGAAATGCTTTGCTTAAAACAAATACATTAATTTGTAGCATAAAAGCAAATATGCATTTGTTAAATCGGGGAAGAGGATATTTTATCCATAAACAAAGAACTACGGTATATAATTTGGATTTTTATATATATATATATATATATATATATTTTTTTTTTTTTATTATTTATTTATTTATTTATTTTTTTTTTTTTTTTAAAGGACAGTGGTCAGTGGGCTGTGTACAGTAGGTTATTTTTGTCTATAGAAAGCAATATATAGAATAGGTAAATTACTGAGATTCAGATGTATAATCATTTACATAGATTTTTTTGACAGTTATATTTGTGGAAGTCTACCTTTTAAAGGAAAAGCAAATGTATAACTACTAACAATTAAAAAAATGGCACGTATGTGTGTATATTTTCTCTTAATGCCTACCTATAGTTAACTTAACTACTGCTTAGTCTGATTTGCCTACGCGCCCTAAGATGTGCAATATTTAGGTCTTTGGTCAGAAGCACAGCCTAGCCTAAGGAAGAACGAAAAAAGAAAAAAAAAGTAATCTCAGCATAAAACTACACACGAGCCAGGCTGTTGAGTTTTGTTTCCTAACAGAGAACTTAAATGGTTACTCCAACGTCCATGAAAACTTTGTATTTTAGAATTAGTTATGGGGGAAACAATCTGTGCACGTTTCAATTACAATGATTTATACAGCTCCAACATAGTCCACAGAGTTTCAAGTACAGCCACGTGGCAGCCCTGAAAATGTGCCCACCCCTATTCCCTACCCAGTTCAGAATTTGCGCATGCGATCTGAGCCAAAGAGAAAATGCCAATCAAATGCTTTTCTAAGAGAAGCATTTGATAGGACTGTGAAAGTCGGGGATGTTGGGTGGGGCTGTGGAATCCTGTGAGGGGAACTTTGCCCGGTGCTGGATTCCAGGTAAGTTATTGCTTTATTTTAAAGGTTTGTAATTCGATTTCAGTTCTGCAGGCTGTCAGGCAAGCTTTCTTGGAAGCAACTTCTAAGCTGCCTGGAATAACAACGTACACATTTGTGTGGTAGGTGCATTTAAAACTAACACTTTAACAATCGCCAAACAAATCTCAGTTCTACAAATCCCAATATTCCTTACATTTCAGTTGACATTTTATAAACCTGTCTACCCAATCATGGCTTCTTTATTTTAACAGTAGTGTCATGACAATGGATTTTTATTCCAAGTAAAAAACAAACAAAAAAAACACTACAGTCCACATTGAATTGGCAGATTGCGTTGAGTACCGCACATGTGCCATGTGTCCTTAATGCTACGCTATGAGAAGCATCTGGCTAGACAAAAGTCATTAAGATTGATGAAGACACGAAAATGTCTGTCCCAGAGCTGGATTAGTTTTTTGTTTTTTTGTGTTTAAAAAACAAACAATTACACACAAACATACAGACTCTGTTTAGAGTATGTTCAATAACCCCTTCAATGCCAAGCTATTTGTTTGAAAAACATCAGCATAACTTATAAAATCGTATATAAAAACAGTAATTTGGTCTATAGATTGCTGTTCAGACAAAAAACAAAAACAAAAACATTTTGAACTATTGAAATTTCACCTTTTTTTTTTTAAAATGTATTCATTCATCTTTTAGAACAGTGGTTTCCAAACTAATCCCCAAGACACGCCTACCAGTCCAAGATTTTGTTGTGTCAAGGTGTGTGTTTTTTCTTTTCTTTCTTTCTTTCTAAAAACACCTTACACTACAGGATAATTCCTAATCCTGGACTGGTAGGCGTGCTTTGAGCACTGGTTTGGAAACCACTGCTTTAGAGAAATATTTGGGAAATTAACAGCTTTGGGCAGTGTCTCTCTGCTTCCAATATATCGCACAGTAGTCTAAAAGGATTAGTATAAAGGCAGATTGTTTTTATCCACATACAACAGGTGTGACAAAAAACAAAGATAAATAAAAATTGTATGTTTAAAGAGACACTAAAGTCACCCAGACCACTTCAGCTCAATGAAGTGGTCTGGGTGTCAGGTCCCTCAGGTTTTAACCCTTCACATGTAAACATAACAGTTTCAGAGAAACTGCTATGTTTACATTTGGGGTTAATCCAGCCTCCATCGCGCAGAGCGTCCATAGGAAAGCATTGAGAAATGCTTTCCTATGGACACTTTGAATGCGCGTGCGGCACTTGCCGCGCATGCGCATTCGGCTCCAGTGACGTCGGACGGGGAGGAGAGGTCACCAGCGCTGGATTAAGGTAAGTGGCTGAAGGGGTTTTAACCCCTTCAGCGCCACGGGAGGGGAACCCTGAGGGTGGGAGCACCCTCAGGGCACTATAGTGTCAGGAAAAAAAAAAAAAGATGGCATTAGCAGAATGACTTACTAAAACAGACATCCTAACCCGGTCGTTCCAGGAGACTCCTGCATTTTTAATGCGGTTCCCTGACACCTGCAAATCATATACAATATTCTGGAAATCTCTCACACAATCTGACATACTATGTATGTCAGATTGTGTGTGTGATTTCCAGGATATTACATGTGATACGTGCCCTCAATAAATGGACACCGTAAGGTAAACTAACAGGAGGATGGCTGCAAATCAAATCATTATAACAGGTGTCTAGGTTTTTCAGATTGTGTGTGTGTGTGTGTGTTTGTGTATATGCCAATGTGTGTATTAAGGTGCATATATGCCACTGTCAGTGTGTGCAAATAATTGTAATATGTTGTTAAAGAGTTGTGTTCTGTCATAATAAAATACCAATACCATGTCCTTGTTCATATATGTTTGGTGGCTGTGTTACATATGTGCGTGTGAGGGGAGGGGGTGGGCAGTTGCAGAATGTACAAAGAATATTTGTATGCATAGTACACATTTACAGCGAATGCAATTAAAATGTATTGCTTCTAAAATAAGCACATTTTAAAAGATTGTACAGCAATGTACATAATGCCAATGTAGAAAGGCATAATGAGCACAAGCGAACCACCATTCACTTTTCCCTCCTCCCAGACTTTAAGAATATTATGATCTTTTTAGTTTCCTTTACTACTTTGTATGGTGGGAGATGTCATTTTCAGGACATATGCAGATATTAAACAGGTGAAATGGATTTCTGGCAGGGAAATGTGGCTGGTAACCATTCCTAGTATAAATGTAAGTGAGGCTTTATGGACTAAGGCCTCGATTACATATCAGCCGATCATGTGTATAAGCGGTTTATGAGCTTTGGATCAACCTTTTATCAGTTCAAATTAATTCTATAAAAATGGCTTCAAATAATACACATTTTGCAAAAATAACAAAAAACACATGCTATACTTACAAGCCAACCAAGCAGAACACTCTTACTAAAACTGCATAACATGGGAAAGGTCTTATAAAGAGAAACTATAGTGCAAGGAAAACAAACTCGTTCGTGGGAACATGGTGGTGACCACTACTGTAACGCACAGTAAAGGCAAGTGCATTATACTACCTACGTGAGCAGCATCTTCACCCTAAACATATTTCCATTGGATATCTTTATTTAATATAGCACTCTTATGCAGACTGCCTTACACAGATTAGCATCAATAAAACTTAATATGTAATAATACAGTCACAGCTTACATTAGACACCCAAGCCTATAAATTTCTCAAACAGTAAACGCACTGCACCTTAGCGTTGGCATAATTAAGAGAAAGTGGTACATTTTGTGTTTTCCTTCTAAAATATATAGTAAAAACATTCTATTCTACTTTCTAGTGTGTGAGACTCTTAACACCTTCTCTAAGCAGCTTCATTTACACATTTTATCCTCTACTTTGCTGCATGGATTGTGGATTTTAGCCCATTCCCAAATTTGCTATTTTTAAACCACTGCCAGCTTAACCTCTACTTCTTCGCCGACAACAAATGAAATATTCCTCAGTGCAGAAAACACTGCCAATTTGCATCAATAATGGGAAGATGCAAAGAAAAACACAGCTAGCAGAATCTAGCCAATGCCAGACTACATTAGCAATGGAAATGTATATAGAAATGGCATTGGGATTTTCACGCCCTGAGCTAAAGCAAAATGAGTGCATGACAGAGGTGATGGGTTTAAGTTCTCAATAGACAAGGGCATTTTGCAAAAAACCCAGCAGCAACATTCAGTCAGCAAATAAGACAACAGGTCAGGTACCCTCAGGAACAGAAAACAATGTGTGGTCAGAAAATCTGCAGTATTAGCTGGAAAAACAATGCAAGCAATCCATGTATGCCTTAGGTCACTTCAACTCCAATTTAGAAAAAAAAAATTCTTCTATTTGAATCTTTAATGCTTAAAGTGCATTAACATCTTATTTTAAAGTTACACTCCAAGCATCGTAACACGCTCACTGCATTGGTTAAGCAGTCAGGAATGTCCTGGCATCTGGGGATTTCAAACTAGTTAAGTTGTTTTTTCAACATTTTGATTTGGGCACTGTTCCCCTCCTCCACTAATGCCGGAGAGTTGTAAGATCCTTATTTCTGTTAGCTTACCTGAGCTAATCACTGCAGTGCAAAGCTAAATTTGGCTGAAAAAGATTAGCTGATGCTTGGTAACTTCTGTTTCTGGTGTTAGTAGGGGAGAAGCACCTGGCAGATTTGTAGTAAGAAATTTAATAGTTTGACTAATTACATTGGAAGGTATGGGGAGGGCAGGGCACTCCTGGCACCATAACCACAATGAGCTGTAGTGATTATGGTGCTTGGAGTGTTACTTGCAGCTGAATTTAGTGTTCCTGAAGGTACACCGCTGTCATAAAAATCAAATGTAATCTCATTCTTCGTAGTTTAAGAGCAAATTGATAACATTCCTTACGTTAATCACCAAGTCCCCTTATACAGTTCGATATATGCAAGTTTACACATACATAGCCTTGGCAGATGTATTTAAAGGACAACTTTCAACACTTAAAGGGACACTATAGTCACCAGAACAACTACAGCTTATTGAATTTGTTCTGGTTAGTATAATCATTCCCTCCATGCATTTTGCAGTAAACATGGTTTGTTTCAGAGAAAATGCAGTTTTTACATTACAGCCTAGTGATAACTTCACTGGCCACTCCTCAGATGGCTGTTAGAGATCCTTCCTGGGCCTAAAATGCGTCCAAACATTCAGTATCTCCTCCCTCTGCATGCAGACACTGAACTTTCCTCATAGAGATTCATTGATTCAATTCATCTCTATGAGGAAATGCTGATTGGCCAGGGCTGTGTTTGAATTGTGCTGGCTCTGTCCCTGATCTGCCTCTTTGTCAGTCTCAGCAAATCCTATGGGGAAGAATTGTGATTGGATCAGGCTACCACTTCTGCTGATGTCAGCAGGCAGGTCTAAAGGAAACAGTGACAATGCAAGCAGCTCCAGACTTGAAAACAAGTAAGATTTCTATATTTAGGGAGGCATGAGGGGCCAGGGTGGTTAGATGGTGGTTTTAACCCTACAGGGTCAGGAATACATGTTTGTGTTCCTGACCCTATAGTGCTCCTTTAATATAATGTTTTTTTTCTGCTTCACTCGCTGCACAGTGCAGTGACCTCAGACTGTCAAATACAAACAATGTCTGACCAAAGGATTTGGCTGAAGGATCCCATCATATACTAAAGGTATAGGGACAAGTTTCTCTTTTTTTTTTTTAAATATACATAATTTAACAAAGAATCTATTTGCTTTCAAAGCTTTATGAATGTACTATTATATAACAAAAAATTAGTGTATGGGGAGGTATAAAGAAAAGAGAGAAAGACTGTTTAGAGCTGTTTGTGTGGGGGACAGGGGGTTCAGGAGAAACAGAGCTTTTCATATCAAATATTTATGTATGAAACAATTTAATATTAATATTGACAAAATGTGAGAAATTAAGACATTGTTATTTTTTTAGTTCTGCATGGCATTTTAACAGTTAATGTCATAATACTGTTCGCAGTTACTGCAATAATGTACACATTTGTATTCAGCGATCTCTCACAAGTAAAACAGTACATTTATAGGTTTTATGGAGTTTGGGAAAGTTCAGGGTCAAATATACCACATTACATTTTTTTAGTTAATACACATTTAAATTTGCCAGATTAGTTACGCTGCCTTTGAGAGTGTATGGTAGCTCTGGAATGAGAATTACCACATGATAGCATACCAGTTGCAAAACAAAATTGACTTTGGCCAGTGTTTGTGACTAATATAATTCGAAGTGTATTTTAATATTATTACTATATATTACACACATACACACTTTACAAGGTAAATGATAGAGCACTTGATAGGATTTTTTCAGTAGTGTAATGTGAAATCAACGTCTCGACCCTCGTGGGTCTTTATCATAAAGACCCAGGAGGGTCGAAACGACTTTACATTACACTATTAAAAAGTGCTCTGTGGTGGACCGCTGTCACTGAATACCATGCCCGCTGCTCGTTTGTGAATTTCCCTCTTTATATTATGTGTTTCCCCATGTATTTCTATGCCTTTCGTGTATTGTGCCAGTATATGCAGCTGTGGGTCAACAAAGAGATGGGGGCGGGGGGAGGGGAGCAGCTCTATGAAGTACAGTTAAGTGAACTGTAAATCTAGAGATTGCACTTGCTCCGGATTAATGTTCGCAGTCAGTTTGATGGGCGTGGGAAGTTGATTAAGGTGGACTACCATATTTTGTGCTGCTTCCATTGTACCCAACAGGTTGTCAATGTATCTATAGTAGCTTTGAATGTTTTGACCAAATTCAAACTAAATATATCTTTCTTCGTAGACAAAAATATTTTAACCCACAGTTGTATACCTAAGAAAATGGGACCTAATAAGGACGTACATGGTAATTCCCTGAAAGGCTTTTATAACTGCGGAAATTGCAAAGCCTGTAAAACCAGTAGAATTCTAACTAAGAAAACAGAAAAATTCCAGTCTAATACCACAAAAAAGGAGTATAGTGTTAAAGAATTCATAACCTGTAGCACTAATAATATTATTTATTTATTAACGTGTATATGTGGCTTACAATATGTGGGACGGACTATCCGACCACTCAAGACTAGGATTAGTGAACATTTAAGGAATATACAGAATGGGGTATTAACCCATTCTGTATCTGCACATATCCATGAAAATTATAATGGAGATACAAAAGTTTTGCACTTTATGGGGATTGAAAAGGTTTTAAAACCCTGGAGAGGGGGTGACTATCTCAAGACCCTTAATAAGACAGAGATGAGATGGATCTTTGATTTAGAAACCCTCTCTCCTTATGGGTTATATATTGATTTTGATATGTACAACTATATTTAATATTATCATTTTTCAAATATTATTATGTAGGTATTCTCAAATATTATCCCTCTTTTTATGTCTGTTTTAACCTTCTTTTTATATGTTTATATTTTTCATTTATATGTAGATCTTACTATGGACTTATATGGATCATAAGTTATGATCCTTTAATATCCAGACACTATATATATATATATATATATATATATATATCGTATGAGGAACGCACACGAACTTTCATTGTAGTCTGTGGAACGCACAGAATGTGGAACGCATGCGAACTGTCATTGGTAGCCCGTGAAACGCAGAGAATCTGGAAACAAAGCGCAAAGAACCGGAAAGCGGAAGTAATGTGCTGCGGCTACAACAACCCGACGGGACCAAAAAGGATGACAGGCAACATGTCTGATTGGCCATTCGGCAAAGGGGGCGGGTTGGAAGTACCCGTTTCCCGCACCAATATGTATATTTAAATGTATGTGAAGCTTGTGAAATGTTACTGCACCTGAGGAAGACGAGTTTGTTCGTCGAAACGCGTTGTGCTTATGGTATCTACCTGTGAACAGCATCATTACAACTTCTGTGTAAGAATTTTAATACTTTTTATGAATAAATGTGTATACTTGCCTTTGTAATTGGTGTGCTTGTTCTACATTACTCATTTTGAGGAACAAGCTTCACACAGAGGAATACCCCTTGGATTTTTCTTCCACAAACACCATCACCCGAAAACAGACTGTCAGAGAAAAATGTTATATTGAACCCTCCAGCATTTTGATCTCTGGTTAAGATCTGATTTTGTCTATACATTTGGATATTTGTGTGTTTTTTATTGGGTATATATACCTCCACAGTGCATGTATTACACTCTATTCTGTGGTATCACATTTTTGCGCTGCACACTATTCTTGTTGTTTGCAAACATGTATGCGTTCGCATACATGGGTGCGATGGCCACTCCCATTGACGTACTTGCAACCTGGAGGTACCACTGTTCTTCAAAGCAGAAATAGTTATTTTGTAATGT
The DNA here is from genome assembly GCA_933207985.1 of Pelobates cultripes. Lineage (NCBI taxonomy): Eukaryota > Metazoa > Chordata > Amphibia > Anura > Pelobatidae > Pelobates > Pelobates cultripes. The sequence continues at coordinate 293,676,474 of OW240913.1, read as the reverse complement.
CAATATGAGGAGTTCCAGTACAAATTCTATAGGAGGGCCTGCATATGAGGTAGATCGGCTGAGTACATAGCGCATGGCTTCAACACCCTCCTCATGTGGAATCACAGTGTATAGACTTTGTACGTCCATAGTAATGAGGATTGGTTTCATGTGATTATATTCCAATTGGGTGATTTTTCAGTAGGGACTGTGTGTCCTTAATGCATGTATGTAGTTCACCTACAGGTCCCTGAAAAAGGTAACCACATGGCAATTGGTTCTAGCACTCTGTCGATGGCAGATACGATAGAGCGTCCAGGTGGCTTAGTGGAGTCTTTGTGTATCTTTGGTATTGTATAAATGATCGGAGTGTGGGAGTGGTTTTTAGTTAGATATTGATAAAGCTTCAAATCTATATGCCCTGCTCTCAGTCCCATGGACAGGGTTTCCTTGATTTTGTACTGAATCTCCTTGCTAGGGTCTCGGTCAAGTGGTTCATTAGGTACGGAGATCCAATAGCTGTCCTTTCAATTCACTTACATAATGTGTAGTCCATTATCACGATGCCAACACCTTTGTCTGCTGAACGTATGATAATTGATGGATCATCTGCCAATTCTTTAATTATTTTCCTTTGTAGTTTTGTAATATTGTATCGTTTGTTTCCATGTTGTGACATTACTGTTTGGGCTTCATTGTTAATCATTGATAGGAATGTTTTAATAAAGATTTATTAGAACTGGGATCAAACATAGATGTTGGCTGAAATTTTTTTCTTTATATCCATTCTAGTTTTGGTTTCATAACCATTTGGTCAAAAAAATTCCTTCAATCTTCTACTCCTGCCAAAATGGAAAAGTTCAATATTCCATTTAAATTGATTAGGTTTTGCTGTTGGTACAAACGATAGCCCTCATCTGATCAGTCTCATCCGATGCAAGGGGTCTCTGGGATAAATTAAATATAGGGATTATAACCTGCATGGAGGATTTCCAAGGGGAACTGCTCTTCCCCTTATGTCCTCTGCACGTTCTTGTCTTTCTGCCCCTCTTTCTCGGCTTCGGGTGATTGTACCCACCTCTGGAGCATCTAAAAAAGTTGTAGAACCTTCTTGTGCATCACCCCTTGTATCATCGTTGAAATTTTCAGGCGTATAATTATTCTCCTTGGTTTTCGTGTATTATTACCTGACAGCAACTTATACACCCTGTGGTCTGTGTAGTCTTGCTGTACCTTTTCAAATTTTTGTTTCTTGAACTTGATTAGTTCATATTTATATTTTAGAACTTCCTTAAGCTTCTGCTGAAGTTTAAGCCCCTCTGGTGACGATAATAGAATGGCATGTTACATCTCTAGATTTGTGATTTTCTAATTAATATCCACGAGGTCAGTCTTAATTTTCTTAATGATAAGCATCAGGTATGTTAAGGATTCTAAATCCCCGTGTAAATTATTTTTGCCTTGTAATAATCAGGAAAAAACAGGCCGTGAAGGTCTAGGTCAACCTGTTTTTTCTGGTGGCACAATAATTTAAAATACACATCCTTTGTAGAGAGATTATGAGGCAATTCTAAACTAGATTGTTGCCACATTATCATGTCAGCTTTTTCCTGAGAAAATGTTAATGTTTCGACTTGTTCTGAGTAAGCCCCTGCTTGCACAAAAAATTTGTTCATGATTGTAAAATCAAAAATTCCAAATGACTTCAATTTAGTCCACAATATAGTTGCTAAAATAAGCAAAAGTGCCGGTGCATAGGAGAAAGTGAAAACCCACACTCCCAAAATACATTTAAAAAAAAAAAAAATCTGTTTTTCATCCAGAGATCGGGCTTTCATAGTAGTGTGTACTCTGCTCCATAGCAATCACTATTGCATCACACTGCCATAATAACGACAGCAGTGTAGTCACGCTATTACGGCATAATTGGGGGCAAAGCTGTTGCTCCAAAAAAAGGCAAAAACCCAGTCTGAATAGCCCTGTATATGAATAGATTTCCAGATAATGGTTTGTACTGGCCTCGAATATATTTGTATAATGTTATCATATCCCCTCTGAGAGATTTACATTTGTTAACCTTTCTTCATAACTAAAATGCTCAATTCCTTTTATCAATTTTGTAGGTTGTCTCTGCACTTTTTCTAGTGCCATGATATCCTTCTTTAGAACGGGTGCCCAAAATTGCACAGCATATTCAAGGTGTGGTCTTACCAGCGAGAGGCAAAATTATATTTTCATCCAGAAAATGTATGCCCCTATTTATACATGACAAAACCTTACTGGCCTTAGCAACTGCTGATTGACATTGCATATTGCTGCCTAATTTGTGGTCTATAACAATTCCCAAATCCTTCTCGTGTGTGGTTATCCCTCGGTTGTGCCCAGTCCCCCAACGTAAATCTTTCTGCAGCAAAGCAGCATCCTGCTCACATTTACAATACTTTACAAAATGTTGTGTCCTTTGCAAATACTAAAACATGGCTTTCAATATGTGTGTGTATATATAATCTAAGTATAAATAATGTTCAGCAAATTTGCCAAACTGACAGTGAAGCTTTAAAGAAGTTGGGTAAGGTATTTACCCATCCTAAAATAGCACAAGGAGTTTGGCATTCACAGTACAGTAACTTACACAAATCAGATATCAAAACCTGAAATTTGATAAGATTTATACTGAAGTGGGAAACTTTTTTTTTGGTTAGTTCTCGTAACTATTTGCCCTAGCCTGTATTTCTTGTCTTGATTTTTTACCATGAGTCAAACATCAAATCGCCAACAAATTCTAAACCATGTAGTGCTGCAATGATAATTTGAATATTCCAATACAAATATTTTAATAACATTTTATATATTGAACTTGTCTTTAAAGTCATCTTCATGTGTACCCTGTGTGATGATGTCAAGGTTATGACCAGCAGAATATGCATCAGAACCATTTTGTGCACGATCACCAACATCCCTAAATGTGCACAGTGTTCTATTGCTTATTAGGAATAATCAACATTAAATGCAACAAATACAAAGCTGAAAACCTGAAATCAACAATCTGGCATTTTGAAAACAGGAACCAGGAGCTGTTGTGAATTCTAGAGTAAACAACTACATTCTGGAGGTTGGAGTATTTTTCATTAATACTAAAATATGCAATCCAACATGTATTTCTCCACAATCTGTCAGCAGAATAAAATATAGCAACATTTTTTACACACATCCTATTCATCACACGGAGTAACAAACAATATATATTTATATTCTAGTGTTAAGGTCAAGGGTTTAAAAGCGATCAGTTTTAAAAGATACACTCCCCTGGAAAACAAACAGGGCAGGTTGGTGAAATTTAAAACAGATTATTTATTTAGTATTACATGCTCCATAAATCATCAAGCCCCAGATAGTATTAAAATGGTGTAATCTTTTACAGCAAAAGGAAGGGGCACTGTGCAAATGTGTTTTAAAAGGATAATGTGACGGTTTGTTTTATATTGGGAATCATACCTTAGACTTAGAGGGAGGGTGCACAATTTTAGTTAAACAAAGATTGTCTTTGAATTGACAGAACGTACGGCGTACTGTGACTTTGGCATGGCTTATTTAGTTCCTCTTTGCAACAAAATAAAAATAAAACCTGTGCACGCTTTTTGCACAGCAACCCATATCATGTTAGATGCACACAAATCTAAATTATATTTTTATTGCACAACCCTTTAAATAAAGACCAAGAAAAATAGGGATCATATCCACATTCCAGGCAGTACAAGAGACCATCCCAGTTTTATTTTGTAATCTACTACCTCAGAGGTGGGGCAGTCAACAGATCGCTATATAGTCATTGCACTACAGACTCTATGATGTACCTTAGGAATGCGGTTATATTTTCAAACCTAAAAAGGACATTAGTCATACCCCGGGCATTACAAATAACCCATCTGCAGTTTATAGGTTTCATTCTAACACTCATGCTGAGCTTTTCTCCTTGTTAAAATCTATTTAGTTTTGTAGTGTTCCGCAGCATCACCCGGTACCTTTAGCCAACCTCTTCCTTCCCCCCACCCCCTTATGTAATTACCTAATTAAATTACATTTTGTGTAGGTGCTCAGGAGCAGACAGTAGCCAATCACTGTTCTTTTATTATCTGAACATTTTCCCCTTAGCACAGCTTTAAAATATTATATACACATGATAAGACAGCAGGTATTGGCTGGGGGGCAAAGTAATGTCAGCAGCTCAGCTTGCACGGGTTTCTCATTGGCTGAGCAGACTATGTACACAGAATACATGTAAGAACAGGTCTGTGTGCAGTGGCAGTGACCTTCTAGCCTTTCAATCTAAAACATTGCAGTTTAGTAGATACAGCAATGTGTTGACTTAAGGGTTAAACATGCCTTTATTGGCTGTCTTCATACATACATATTAATACACACACACACACACAAACCTTGTAATCTGTATACAAAACCCATCTTAAGTACCTTTTTAATAATATTACATGAGAATTTTCTCTTTTTTGGATTTATAGCTTAGGTGCAGTAAATCCCAGAGTAAAATGTAAGCCACAGAAATGTCAAGAATGAATCAAACAGAAAACAGTAGATATAAAAAGGTCATCTTACTCATCACTTACTGACCTGAAAATGAAACCCTAGGCATTGCCAGAATAAAGCCACACAGACTGCTCGACTTTGATATGGAATTACAAGCAGATAAAAGCAAGTCTTCAGAAGCCATTACACTTCAGAGGTTGACCAAGCAAGCCTTGATTGTACGATGCAATGCAGTGTGCGGCTACACAGGAGGTCCTGGCTCTGGTTAATGAAGACCAAGCACATCACCCCAGGAGCAGACTTGTTTATTGGCAGCCAGCTAACTAAAACCATCTTCAGACAAATTAGAAAAAGTGTAAGTTTGGTTGTCGCCAGAAAGTGAATAAATATATACAAAGTAAGTGAAGAGCGTTCATTTTCTAATATCTATGTATATCAGTCATTTTCAACGAGAGTGCAATTCTTAAAGGGATACTATAGTCACCAGAACCACTACAGCTTGATGTAGTTGTTCTGGTGTCTATAGTCTGTCGCTGCAGGCGTTTCAGTGTAAAACACTGCCTTTTCTGTGAAAAGGTAGAGTTTACATTGCTGCTTAGTAACACCTCTACTGACAGTCACTCAGATGGCTATAGAGTCCTGGGTCACTGCTGCACCATTGTCAGCACCCAGGTTCAGTGTCTCCAAGCTCTGCATGGAGGCACTGAATGTTCCTCATAGATTGATTAATGTAATGCATCTCTATAAGGAGATGCAGATTGGTACATTTGCTGCTCATGCACAAAATCCTCCCAATGCTTTCCCTTAGCTGAGATCATAAAGATTTATCATCTCAGCCATGGCAAAACTGGCACGGTGTGGTAAAATGGGAAGAAAGGTGAGTAAAAACAACTTCCCATGCGATTGGAGGGGGCAGGTACCTAAACATGCTTGCACGCACACACGCTGACAGACTCGCACACACAAACTCTGATAGTTGCTCACACATACAGACACTCTGACAGGCTCTCTCACAAACACTCACACTGACAGCCTCGCACACACAAACTCTGATAGTTGCTCACACATACACACACTGACAGGCTCTCTCGCACACACTCACACTATGACAGGCTCTCTCGCACACACTCTGACAGGCTCTCTCGCACACACTCTCTGACAGGCTCACTTAATTGAAACCCACTCAGCCTCTCTACCTTTCCAGTGGGGCTGCTTTCTTCCTGTGTGCGAAGGAGCAGTACTCTGCCTGTAGGTCCTCTCTGCTCTGTAATGATCCTGGGGCTGTGATGACCTCATATTACGGCTCCCGACATCATTGGACAGTGCGAGGGAGCAGAGAGCATCTGCAAACTGAGTAATGCTCCCTCGCACGCCGCCCGTAATGCTTCCGCCTGCCGCCTCCAATTTTCCCCATGACGGCCGCCATTCAAGCTCCCTCCCACAGTAACTAGAGAGCTGGCAAATCCCAGACACCAGGGCGAAATTTCTAGTCGCTGTGGCGATCTGGCGTCTGGGATTTGTCGAGCCCTGAACAAGAGATCCGTTCTAATGTATGGAATGCTGCAAACATGATGGGAGGGAGGGTCTGCTGCTGATTGGCTGGAATGTGTCTGCTGACTGTGAGGTACAGGGTCAAAGTTTACTCAGTGATGACATAAGGGGCGGACCGTTCGGGACATCACTATTGGAGAATTATCCCCAAGTATGGTCAGCTACCTAGGGTGATTTTACAGGATGATACAGATAGGGGTAGGAGCAACTTTGAGTACTGGAGAGAAGGCAGGCATTGTACCCATTAAGGAGGGTAGAATAGGTTTGCAAATTCTAATAAGCAAGATATGCAAAGATGCTGGTGTAGGATTTTTTAAAGACATAAGTGATTGCATAATGGCATAAAATTGATCCTTAAGGAGTTCATTAACCATTATTTAGGCAATAAAATATATAATTCATGGCTATGATACATGATATTATTTACATACAAAATGTTATTTTAAAATCAAAACTGTGACATCAGAATAAACTGAAGAAAAGTTTAAAATACAGATAGCACTAGGGAACCTTTACAAATTAAATTTAAAAAATATATCAATTTCAATAAAAAAATTTTTAAAAGCCTTTAGTACCTCTAAGGATCAATGCAGTTTCAACTACAAGTGGACGAGATGCTCTCAAACTATGGAATAGAATGAACTCAACCATAGCAGATAAATTCTGGACACCAAAAAAATAGAAATTAAGTTAAACACACAAATATTTACATACAAATATTTCAACAACAACTTCCAATATAATTTTTAGTTGTCATCAACATATCTGCAAAAGGGAATGAAGAAATTCAATCCTGCCAAGAATAGGTAGAATGCCTTGCAAAGAGACCGGAAAAGAAAGCTTCATATACAAAAGTTAAAATTGTCGCATTAACATATCAATGAGAGGTAAAACCGAAGCCTTCCGTTCTATCCAGGCATAGCATATCATCTCCCTACAATCAAAGGTTTACATTTTAAGCCTAAATCAATCATTTGGAGAAGGACATGGTATGTTCCTGTAGGAATGACAATATTGATTGGAGTAATATTAAAACTTTTGAAAAGATCTACATTTGCATAATCTTTAAAAAATTACTGTTTGACTTCTTTTTACTTCTATCATTCTGCCGCACTGACGTTACAAAGCTAACCTTTATTTCTCCATATGAATGCACACAAGTATGAGAACAGAACAGTACAATAGCCCAATGGATGCACAATGTTAAATGAATGACACAAAGTATGCATGTTTGTGTGTGTGAATTACTAAGTTAGCCATTTGTATTTATCATCCTGTTTTTTTTTTTTTGTTTTTTTTTTAATATTTGTGTGGTATCGCAACTAAAAAATTTTTTTTTTTTTTTTTTTTTTAAATATATAGGGTGTGCTCGTGTTGTGGTATATTATTTTTGACGCTGAGGGAACAAGGTATTCATAATTAGCACCCCAACATTGGTTTATAAGATTTATTTTCATGTACTGTATATGTGTTCTGCACCTTTATTACATAGCATTTAATAAACTGTTCTAGTCTTCCCTTCTTTCCGTTATAAATGTATATCAGAGAACGAAAAATAAAGTAAAAAAACAAAAAAAACTTTAATAAACAATTATACGAACACAAACGGTCCTACTGGACCTCAAAATTTTATGTGAAAAATGTTCATAAACCTGAGGAGACTTCTCTTGCTCATTCCAAAAGTGGATATAAAAAATAAATAAAGTTATAAAATCCTCAATGCAGTTTTCATTTTGGGCTGTATTATTGACAGACCTTTAAAAATGAATATTAAAAATGAAACGGTATAGCAGTAACACAGCCAATTATAGGGACATGCAGTGGTACAGCCAAGTTTAAGGATGTTTCAGTAACACCACATAAAGCTGCAGCAATAATGCAGCTATGTTCAAAGGCATTGCAGTAAAGCAGCAAAGTGTAAAACCACTGTGGTAAGGTCTAAGTAAAAAGTTGTAGAAGGACATATAACACTGCAATAATGCAGCACAAAATAAGGGCATTGCAGTAATGCAGCCAAGCATAAAGACAACGTGGTACGGTACGAACGTATTTTATAAACAAGGACACTACAAGATGCAGCCAAGTGTAATAACATTGCAGCAACACAGTCAAGTGTAAAGTTGTTGCATTAACACAACTATAGGATGTTTAGGGATTCGATTACAGGATACAGTAGATGCTGCTAACAAAAAACATTTAATAATTTGAATTATATCATGGATCGAAACAACATAGAAGAACAAGCTCAAGTGATTCACTTGTCTCAAATTGCATATTGCAAAATACCAAAGCAAGTGAATGAACATGCTGCCATTATACCCCAAATGACACTCAGGGAATCCCTAATGAATGGTGTCTGCTGTTTGTGGAGGGGGCAGTTGAACTTGCACATGCATGTTCAGTGATCCTTTTGTGATTTTTCCTGCACTCAGAAATGGCCACACAAAAGCAGACCATTTATAATAATGTCTATCTGCTATACGTTTGGAAAGAAGCAGTACAATACTTAACTACCGCATTTCTTGTTTTGTTTTTTTCCTTTTGCAATTGTGGGTACATTATGTGACATGATAGCGTTATCAATACAGCATATGTTTTAGAAAATGTAGTTCTGCTTTTATAAGAGCCATTTCTGAGGCAATGTGGAACAATCTCGATGGAAATTAACAGAAGGCCATTGCTGACTGCTTCACATTTAGCACCTGGAGTAAAGCCCATAGCTTTTCTATCTAGAGATGGTCAGTGTCCAGAATCATTGCTGTAGTATATTATGGCCATGACGGAGGAAATTTGTACTAAATAGTAAAAGCATAAATGATCAAATCAAATGAAATACATTTTATATTAACAAATATGATTTTTATATAAAAATTAGAATAGACACAAACAGTTTGAGTATACAATGTATTTCATGTAATCCTGCTAGAAAAAAATAATATGGCTGCTCCCATAAACCTGCTATATATTTTTTCAAAATTTCATAAAAACAACTTGGCATTGAAGCTGCATAACTTAAGCAGCCAGTATCTCGGAGTCCATGTCTTTAAGATGGAATTTATGTCAATTAGTTTGAAGTTAAGTAAAGGGCTATGTGATTGCATTTGTTTTAGTAAGCTGAAAAGATCTGTGTAATGCTAAGAGTACTGGCAGCAGATAGGAAATCTGTGAATTGCACCAAGCTTTTGAAAATAATACTTAACACTAGGATAAACTAATCATTAAGTAATTAAGTAAAAGGCTGCCTTATTGTGAGACGTTGTTTGTTTTCATACACCTATCTCAAACGCCTGCAAGAAGAGAAACAGAATTACCAAGGTGATTAAAATAAAAGATGTTTAGCAACAATAGATGTTAAAATTGTATCTGTTTTAGATCGAGGCCATGGGACTCCAGTCCCTGCTGAAAATTCCCTGCTGAAAATTCTACCATGTTATAAACTCATCAGTGTAGTCAGAGCAAAGCAAGCTTTAGTCATAAGATGTAGCAATAAAAGCAACTGAAGTACAGGTTAATAAATATGTAAAGGTAAAAGGAAGTCTTGAGTGCATATAAAAAAAATAAAAAAATGTTTTTGACTGTTTGGGGATGTATCTGCATGCAAATGGCTGGTAAGAATATAACCTAGCAACAGAAGCTGTAGAAGCTGTGATAATGGAAGGTGATAAGAAGGGCAGGTAGACAGCAACATACTAAAAATCACAGAAGTACCTTACATGTCTACGTGGGGTACTTTACATGAATTCTGGCACATTCATGCAAGACTCTACTTATGAAAGCATTCAAAGAAAAAGTATACAGCTAGATATAGATATCTGTAAGAGAGACAGACAGAGATTGACAATTGTAAACCACGTATTATGGGTAAATAACGCAATCGAGTATTTCTGTCAGCAACTTTTATAAACCACTTTACCTTACGTTTTAGGGTTTATAAATTTTTCCACCAAGATGTAATTTTCTCAGAGTACATGCTTTGCTGTTATGCATCTTGTGGCATAGTTAGAGCTTTTTCCGCCCGGGGCTGCCCCTGAGTTTGCCGCCGCTATCTTGACCCACGTCATGTCCGGTGCAGTCGCAGACGTCTGTGGCTGCACCAGATATACCTCTTTTAAGTACTCAACACGTCTAGCCCAACAAAACAACCTTTTCAAACTTTAAGATATTCACTCAAGGAATACATGCATGAAAAACGCATTGGGGGCATATCTACTAAACAGTGATGTTATTGGGGGGGAGAGGGAATGCCCATTTGGGCAGAGTGTTCCTTTCAATAATTATTGTTACTGATGCGCTTTGGTATATTTAACTTTTTATTGGTGTGAAAGGAAACACGCTTGTTGAATTAAATTTTCTATACACAAAAAATACATACTTTTCTTTTTTGGCAGGGGGGCTGCGAAAGGTGCATGGACGGAGTGGGGTCTGTGCAGTGAGGGAGGGGGATGATGCAGGGGGGAGAGGGGATCTGTGCAAGTCTTATGGCTTGACTGGTGCGTGTATGTGTTTAGCAATGCATTAACTATCCACTTACTATAGATGGAAGGGGTTTTTTCCCCACCACAACTCTTTCGGTATGTACTTTACAAGGAACGCCAAGCCTCCATAGCAAGCTAGTAACCAACCTCATGCTGATGAGTTGCATTAACAACGAAACAGCTGTCCATGAGTGGTTCACTGGTTTTGCTCCTCTTCCTGAGTTATGTTTCAAAGCTGTTGTATACAGCGGACACATACTTCAAGGAATCCATGTATAAAGTGAAATTTTGAGGCAAAAATGTGGTTCTTTGTGGAGCTCATTTGCATACGCCTACTCAGAATCCCTTGCAGTAGTGAGAGCACTGTTAAAGTGAGATTTCTGTGGGAAAAGCAAGTCTTATGGCTTGACTGGGGGTGTGCATTTGTGTTTAGCAATTCATTAAATAAATAAAATAAATAAAATATATATACACACACACACACACACACACACAATCCTCACATTTTTGTAAATAGTTTATTATATCTTTTCATGTGACAACACTGAAGAAATGACACTCTGCTGCAATTTAAAGTAGTAAGCGTACAACCTGTATAACAGTGTAAATTTGTTTTCCCCTCAAAATAACTCAAAACACAGCCATGAATGTATAAACCGTTGGCAACAAAAGTGAGTGCACCCCTAAGTGGAAATGTCCAAATTGGGCACAATTAACCATTTTCCCTCCCTGGTGTCATGTGACTCGTTAGTGTTACAAGGTCTCAGGTGTGTACGGGGAGCAGGCGTGTTTAAATTTGGTGTTATCGCTCTCACACTCTCTCATACTGGTCACTGGAAGTTCAACATGGTACCTCATGGTAAGGATCTGAAAAAAAGAATTGTTCCTCTAAATAAATATGGCCTAGGCTGTATGGTTATACAGGCTGTACACTTACTACTTTACATTGTAGTAGAGTGTAATTTCTTCAGTGTTGTCACATGAAAAGATATAAAATATTTACAAAAATGTGAGGGGTGTACTCACTTTTGTGAGATACTATATTACATACACACACACACACAGTGCCGGCCTGTCCATTGGTCGGACCACGGCTCCAGGCGGCACTTTAGCAGGGGCGACAATTTGAATTGCCATGAATGCAGTGTGTTTCTGTAGTGTGTATATAATGCAGCGTGCGTGTGTTTCTGTAGGTATGTAATTTGGGGGGAGGGGGCATTTTGTATTAATTTATTATTTTTTTTAGCACCCCCTCCCTGCTAGTTACCTGGCCAGGTACCCCTGCTAGTTACCTGGCCATATAGCATTCCCTGGTGGTCCAGTGGCATGGAAAGTACAGAGGGGGCCCGCAGCAAGCGCTTACTTACCTTCCCAGGAGCTCCCTTCAACTCCCTGTGTAAATCTCGCGGCAACGCTCTGATGGCCGCAGGACTCGCGAGGTTTACACAGGGAGCTGAATAAGCGCTTGCTGTGGGTCCCCCCCAGGACCACGTGGGCCCAGCGGTTCTGGTATATATTATCAGCATCTCTATTGGCCTGTACCAATATTACCGAAAATACAGAATATCGGCTGCTATCGGCCAGACCAATAATCTGTCGATCCCTACCTACAGCAACCGAGTATGTAAGGGAGGGTTGCTTACTGTGTGTGTGTGTGTGTGTTTGTATGTATGTATTATATAGTATGTGTTTGTGTGTGTATGCTATAGTATGTGTGTATGTATTATATAGTATGTGTGTATATAGTAGGCAGTGTATGTGTCTGTATTAGGTAGTGTGTGTATGTATTTTATAGTAGGCACTGTGTGTCTGAAAGAGTGTGTGTGTGTGTGTGTGTGCGCGCGCGTGCAGTTTGTGTGTGACTTTAGCAATTTAGTAGTGTGTGTGTGTGTGTTATCAAAAGAACATGGTTGGGGGGGTGGGAAATAGTTTCACAATAGAAGTGATCTATCAGAGGAACATCCAGCAACTCCTAATAAAGGGATAACCCTTCTAACATTAACTCACTAAACATAAAGCACTTTCACAATGCTGTATTTATCAGTAATTCTATCTGGTCTGTCTGGGTTAATGATGATTAATGGCTTATTAAATGGGAAGTTCAATAGTGGAGGGCACAATCTTTCCTGTACTTTGCAACAGTTCTTCTCTGGTAGAATGGGTTCACACTGCCTCACTATGAGAAACTCTGAAAACGTTACTCTATGTTCTAATGATACTCTAGTTTATTAAAGGGGGAAGTGTCATGGTGCAGGGAACAACTTTTCCTGTACTTTGCAACAGTTCTTCTCTGGTAGAATGGTTTCACACTGCCTCACTATGGGAAACTCTGAATAAGTTACTGCTAATTGAGCAGTTCTAGAACTTTTTTTAGTTCACAATTTACCATTTGTATTTCAGAGATTTTATTTACTTCTTTGGAAGGCAGTGCATCAGTGAATCACATTTTTCTAATACATTGATTCCTCTGATATCACTAAAACACTTTGATTAGATAACTGCAAGTATATTATCAATAATTTATGACAAAGCTTTCTACTTTTTACTACAGCTAAAGTACAATATTACAAGGCAGTAGGTAGTACGACAATACTTTTTTCAAGGTGTTGGCCTTGCTTCAATACCAATTTATTTGCCAAGTAGTTTTGGCTTAAAGTACTTGTAAAAAAAAAATTAGCTTTTCCATACAATAACTACGCATGGTTTTCTTTAGGTAGTTTACGTGTGTGTATGTTGTGATGAAACTATTCAGGACTTTTACTTTTTTTTTTGTTTCGGTACTTGAAACTACCAAGTATCGAACGCCCCCCAGGCTCATTAACTTCAAAGAGAACGGTGAATTAAGTGCTCTCCCAAAACGGCAGCTATCTTGTTCGCACTAAAGGAGGCAGCGGGACTTGGTCGTCAAGTGTCTGGAACTAAAATCGAACACTCGACTTCCCAAACACCAGTCAAACTTTAAGAACGCCTGCTTCCTTTTCCCAAACAGCTAGGAGAGCGCTGTTCTGTAGTTTTTTCCCACGAACTAGGGGAACAAACGCTGCTATGAGCCAGGGGGTACTGTTCGTGCATTTGTTCGGTTTCAATACTTTCCGAAATAGATCAACCGCACAACCTAAACTCATGGAACTATTTCTGGGTAGGAGCCTCGTGTGCGGTTGGTCAAATTAAGACATCCAGAGAATTCCAAAACCCCTGAACTGATCTGGGTGATTTTTGGATATGTTGGTCACCCAGATCATGGCTATCAGGGGATATAACATTTATGGGAATTTTATGTGTTTTGGTGTACTTTTTAAGTTTTATAGAAAATGTGTATTTTCTGCCTGGAGATAACTGAGTTATTACAGTATCTGACTCAATTATCTCCTAGGCAGAGAGGAGGGATTGTATGATGTGTAGGGAGTGTCATACTTTGTAACCTTGTTGTTAACTTTGTGTTGGAGTCCCCCACAAGGTCCATGTGGGAGTGCCCCTTGCGTGGAGACTTGCATAAAAGCCAGTGTGGCACCATTAAAATTCATTCCTGTTGTACCCTTCAGTCTATGCTGATGTTTGGGTAACTGTCTACTTGCTGGAGAGAAACTACCTGGATGCTGCTTTCGTCTGGGAACCGTTCGAATCTACACCCGAACTGCGAGCTGTAATCACTCAGGCTTCAGCAGTTCGGGAGGAAATAGGCGAACGGGTATCTACAATACCAGCATTTGTAACATATGTATTAGGCAGTGTATGTATGTAATTTGTGCATGTATTCGGCAGTGTCTTTGTGTGTGTATCTATTAGGAAATATGTGTGCCTATGTATTAGGCATTGTATGTATTATGTATTGGGCAGTTTGTGTTCATGTATGTATGTTTTTATAGTGTCACTACTATAGTTGTAAAAGTGATGTTTAGGTTACCAGGGCCCTGTTGGAGTAAAAGGCAATTTTATTCAACTTATTTCCAGTCTCATTCTGCCTCCTTGGCTGAGATCATCAAATTTGATGATCTCAGCCAATCCAATGATTTCCCATAGGAAAGCATTGGGACGCTATTGCGCATGCACAACAAAGCTCCACGCTGTCCCAGTTAGCATCTTCTTATAGAATGCATTGAATCAATTAACCCAGGAAGCACCTCTAGTGGCCATCTGAGTGACTTACCCTAGAAGTGTTCCTAGTAGGCAGCACTGTAAACACTGCCTTTAAAAAGCCTGCAGGGTCAGGTTTTTGGTGAGAGGGCAGTATTTCATCCTTTGGGATGATCTTTGGCAGGCCCTGCACACACACACACTTAAAGGGTCTTCTAAGCACCATAACCATTCCATCTTACTTCAGTGGTTATGACACAAACACCCTATATCCATGCAGTCTTATTTTTAAGAATATTTAATATTAGAGATAGTCATGGGAAAAAGAAAGTACATACTCTTTGAATTCTATGGTTTTACATATCAGGGCATAATAATCATCTGTTCCTTAGCAGGTCCTAAAATTAGGTAACTACAACCTCAGATAAACAACACATGACACATTACACCATGTCATGATTTAACGAAAATAAATCCAAAATAGAGAAGCCATGTGTGAAAAACTAAGTACACTCTTACTGCTTCCACAGTAATTAAGAGGCTAAGTAGCCGACCGGTGCTGCTAATCAAATGCCCTTGATTAATTGATCAGCAAGTGTGACACCTCTAGAAAAGCCGAAGTTTTAGCAGTTTACTACTCTGGAGAATTCAGATGTGTTTTAACACAATGCCAAGAAGGGAAGACAACAATGATAGAAAAGCAATTGTAGCTGCCTATCAAACTGGGAAGGGTAATAAGGACATTACCAAACAATTTAAAGTCAATCATTGTACAGTAAGAAACATTATTCAAAAGCGGAAAATATTCAAGACCATTGCCAGTCTTCCCAGGAGTCAACGTCTCAGTAGATTCACCCCAAGGCCAGACTGTGCAATGCTCAGAGAAATTGCAAAACACACAAGAGTTAAATCTCAGACTCCGTTAGCATGTTAAAGTTCAGGACAATATAATAATAACATTAAAAAAACTAAACAAGTATGGTTTGTTTGGAAGAGCTGCCAAGAGAAAGCCTGCTCTCTAAAAAGAACAGAGCAATGCTTAGTTATTTTGCAAACTTGCATCTGAACAAACCACAAGACTTCTGGAACAATGTCCTTTGGACAGTCAACAGCAAAGTTGAGATGTTTGGCATAACATTTGCCAAAAACCAGACACAGCATATTAGCACAAAAACCCCATACCTACTGTCAAGCACAGAGGTGGAGGGGTAATGATTTGGGCTTGATTTGCAGCCACGGGTCCTGGGAGCATTGCAGTCATTGAGTTGACCATGAACGCCTCTGTAATCCAAAGTATTCTAGAGTCAAATGTGAGACCATTAGTCTGACAGCTACAGCTTGCCCAAAATTGGTTCATGCAACAGGAAAATGATCAGAGGCACACCAATAAATCTACAACAGAATGGCTGAAAATTAAAAGAACAAATGTGTTGAAATGGCCCAGTCAAAGTTCAGACCTCAACCCGATTGAAATGCTGTGATGGGACCTTAAGAGAGCTGTGCAAAAGCAAATTTCAGCAAACCTCAATAAACTAAAGCAGTGTTGGAAAGAAGAGTGGGCCCAAAATTCCTCCACAAAGATGTGACTGATAAAGTCATACCGAAAATGATTACTTCAAATTATTGCTGCTAAATGTAGTTCTACAAGCTATTGAATCATAATGTGTCTTTAGTTTTTTCCCCACACATGGCTTCTCCATTTTGGCTTTATTTTTGTTAAATCATGACATGATGTAATGTGTCATGTGTTCAACTTAAGTTACATTTACTGAAATGTAAGACCTGCTAAGGAACACAATTGTGGTGTCCTTATATGTAAAACCATAGAATTCAAAGAGGATGTACTTTTTCCCATGATTATAAAGAAATACCTTTCTTTCTCTTGGACACACTGGGCTGTCAGCTAAACAGTAGGAATACTCTCTAATTGGCTGATAAGATCAGTTTTGTTTAAATTTTGAATCTGGTGTGCATAATTTAATGTCCCATCAAACTGAGTGGATCCAGTTATCTATGAAAAATAAAAGTGAGTGGGGCTGCTGTAAAACCAAAAATGTAGACAGAATACGGGTCTACTTGGAAAGTGGCAACCACTTGCTAAACAGTTTATGAGAAATATAACTCCCGTCAATCTGATTCAATGGTTAATTGAACCTGATAAGAATCTTATTCCACAATAGCATTTTTTAAATACACACCATTATTGTGCAAGTAGCACATATATATTCCTGCAACTAGAAGGGAGTAACTGCAGAGCTTACAAATTCTACACAACACGTGATTCTGATAATCTGACCATACACGAACTTGCAGTATACACAAAATGATATCCGTGCAAACCAAGGGCTGACCAAAGGAAGATTCCCAGATGTATAAGTATAACTGCACATCCAATTAAGTATTAACACTGGCAAAGCATCATTAAATGTAAAGTTCTACAACAGCTGAAGTTCTATATTTTGCCACACCAGATCTAAAACATACTTATTACAGTGAGTACTTATTAAAGGTTGGCCCTAGGACTGCTTGTCGGCTTATCAACAATCTAAGGACCATAAGTGAAAAGGATCTCACTGAAAGGGACACATCAAAACTACTATAGCTTAATGTAGTTCTGGTGCCTATATTCTGTCCCTGCAGGCTTTTTGCTGTAAAACGCTGCCTTTTTAGAGAAAAGGCCAGTATTTACATTGCGGTCTAGGGACACCTTCAGTGGCAGTCATTCAGGTGCTTCCTGGGTCAGTGCAGCATTGACGTTCATTGTATTCACGCTCTGCATGTAGACACTGAACTTTCCCCATAGATATGCATCTCTATGAGGAGATGCTGATTGGCCAAGATGGTGTTTGGCCCCGTCCCACCTCCTTGGCGGAGATCATCAGAATTGATGATCTCAGACAATCCAATGGTTTCCTATGGAAAAGCACTGGACTGACTCAGATCGCAAATTTTGATGATCTCAGCCAAGGAGGCCGATCAGGGGCAAAGCAGGGCCACATCCTGCAAATCCACGCATTGATAGAAATAAGGTGAGGTTTTAACTTTGTAGAGGGTAATGGGGGCCTTATGTACCTATTTAGTGTTTTTAAACACTATAGGGTCAGGAATACAAATTTGTATTTCTGACCCTGTAGTGTTCCTTTAAGTCTGGAAGTCATTCTTCCATATATCTTATAAAAAAAAAAAAAAAAAACAAGCATGTTTTGGTCTTAGCTTCTACTATGTAGCTCAATATGCAAAGCTACACACACACACACGTTCTTACAATGATGACAACCAAGAAAAGATCTTAAAAGCAAACAATATGAACACTCTTCTTGGACAAACCTATAGGGTGCATCTAAAGAAGACAGTATACAGATAACTGGATCTGCACCCTCGATCTAGCTCAGACACTTTGCTAGGATATACAGATGAAATTATATTCCCAGATGGTCTAAAGAAAGCTGCTCTTCTCTGAAAGAGGTTCACTAGTCTCACAGTCTAAATTTTATGTCAATTCTGGTTTAATTTTAATGTCAAGGATTTGTCATATAGTTCAAACAGAACTTTTTGACTTTCCAAATAAATATAGACTGCGATGCATATAAGGCAAAGGTCAGACAAAAGCAAGTTTATTTAATTGTGCCAAGTTCTATCACATATAAAATCTACAATTTGATGCATGGTTACAAGTTCTAAATGGTCAACCAGGGATAGTAATTTTTGTCACAAGCTCTAGAGATACTAGGCAAGTAACAACTTATGATATGCATGTCTATAATAAAGTAACATTGCTTAGGAGTACCACACACACACACCAATAGAACCGGTACTTTTATTCCTTGAAGGATATTTTTTTGGTCCTTGTCCATTTACAAAAAGAGAAATCACTAACGATTTCTATGCAACATTTGCAATGTGTCCTTTAGATGGTGCATAAATCCACAGCTGTCATTGAATTTCTATCAAGCAATCATCTTCTCCTTCATTGCACAATAACAAAGTTCAGTATAAAGTCGACAAATGGTCGTCCTAATTAATCGGCAGGGTGCATTTCGAAAAATTATTAACTGTGCTTTGATACACATTTTCAAAGGATCCTTACCTTTTTATTGCATGAAAAATGTTACAAAAAATTTTTACTCATGTTTATTACCAATAATTCTAAGGTGATGCTTCCACTTTCAATAAGGAAGAACAAACTATGGGTACATCATACTTGCGATGTCATGTGCTTTGTATTCTGGTAAACTGCTATTTTTGAAGTTATAACTTCTTTCACAAATTGTGAAATTATTCAGGGAACTAGAGTTTGACACAAGGTGGTTTGCTCAGTTACACTGAGAAAACCAAGTTATGCATTCCATGATAATTAGGCAACACGTCATCTGATCATGAAGAGTGTATGATAAAAGGGACAATTTGAGGTCCTGCCCTTTTTCAAAAGTGACATGTCTGAGATCTGCATTCTACCAAAAAAATGGATACCAATCTAATTGGAATAATATAAAATCATTTATTAGACGTGAGAGCATGATTAAGTTTACAAAGCATGCACTACAATATAAATGATAATAAGAGAGGCAAAAATGCAAATAGTGATGAAGGTGGGGACAAAAAAAAACAAGAATTCCAGGCTGCCTGCAGTTTTGAGGAGTATAATCAGGCACAGAAGGCTGGTCTCCACAGGTAACTAAATAATAGTAATAAAAATGATAGCTACACGTTAATGTTCTTTGCACAGTGGGGCTAAAAAAGTTGGCACTTAAAATTTTTTTAAAGCAGCACATAAAGTTCATATGGTGTTCAGAATGCCTTCTATTTGAAGGTATGTTTAACACAACGTGGAAATATATGTAACTCACTGTTAAGTTATATCCGCAAATGTATCCACAGCTATCTTATAACCACTATTCTCCAGTATTGTTACAATGACAAATACAATAATCTCAATTTCAACCACACTATAAAAATAATATTGACTGAAATCAATACAGTTACTATATATCCAATAAACTGCTTGCGTGGCAAAAAACCTAGAAGCAGCTAATGATCTGTGCCCATGCCCTAGATGTAAATCATCCACGAAGCATGAAAACACAGCTCAGACAAGATAGTTTGTGACGTTCTGGAAAGAGCCATTATGTAGCTGTATGAATCCAACTAGTCACTTTATTTAGGAGGAATGCAAATCTTGTAATTCGGTCTCCTCTGCCAAGTTACAATGAGACAGAAGAACTTGAAGAGTGATAAATTCTACTTTTATATGAGGTCCATTAAAATTGATCAATATATATTGAAAACAGAACTACTATGTACTCAAACAGCAATGGCCTACGGCAAGGAATTAATATATGGCTCCTAAAACGGAATACACGCTGGAGAAGCATAACCATAACGTTATTTATAACATACTCTAAAAACATAAAAGAAAAAGAAAAACACAAACATTTTAAATAAGTCATAGCTTCTGGCTCATGTGTTTGATCAAACCCTAAAGCTTGGCTATCAACTATGCATGTAGTCAACATACCCGCCTGCTTTTGCTAACCTAAACGACAATGATAATATGAGAGCACTGGAAGCTGGTTAGCTCAGCATTCTCAGCCTATCCTTGCTGTCCATGTTACAGTACAGAGTCCATACACTTTAAGCACCAGAACTACAGCAATGATGAGCTGTAATAGTTATGGTGCCAAGAGAATTCTTTCAATAGGATAGTAGGTCTCGACAACAAGTACAGTTTAAGAACTTAAGAGGTGTACATTTACAGAATTTTGTGAGCAGGTACAAATAAAATGATGCAGTTGTTCTAGATTATTAAATTCTTGATATTTCATACAATAGCCAAGATTGCCACACATTTTTCCCATTTATCAGGTCCTATCAATAGGGACAGTGTCAAGTCATAGCAAAGCAGCTATTTAATAAAGATCGTTATGTGGTCTAAACAATAAGTTTGCAAAGTCATCAATATACAATGTGTATAATAAGTATGTGTGCCATCACTTCGAATGTCCATGAAAACGTACCTACAAAAAGCTGAGAACCCTTAGTTGCTCTCGTGCGCGCGCGCGCACACACACACACACACACACACACACACAAACCACAATGCATATAATCTACCAGCTAAATAAAAATAAAATCACTTTTTTTTATAGCAGTACAGTCCAAATATAAAGATAAATGCCTACTGCTTTGAAAGAACACTTCACATTTCACCTTTCTGTGAATGCCCTGAAGAAAGAGTTAAATTCAAGCTCAAACACTCCAGGACGCAAGGAAATCCAAGGTGGAGAAGGCCACGGTATTTTAATGCACACTACAATCAGGAGTAAATTCACTAAAGCCAAAGAAATTAATTTCCCAGCAGCACTAGACATGCTCAAGTGCTTTCCATTAACCTGCAATAGGAGTTAGCATATGTTTGGCTGACCACCTCCACTTTATTATCCATAGAAATAAAATCTCTAGCAAAATTAATAGGCAGAAGGTTTTTTTTCTACTATTTAATAACACTTTATCTGCATTAAAGAATGGCAAATCCCAACTTTAGGTACCCTTTAAATAAGAATTTTAAAAATTATTCAGAATGAAAAAAGCTCCATATCTATAAGTAGCAGAAATTAGTATGAGTTCATGTCAGGGCAAATATTAAAGTAAGAAAGATAGAGATAAATGTTATTACACGAAATTACACCACTGAATAAAACATTGAAAAATCACCTATAACAAGTATCAGCTTTTCTTGATCATTGTATTAAATATTTGGTAAATTACATAATAATCCAGTTCAGATAAGGTAAAACAAGGGCAGGCATTGAAAATGAAGAGAAAAATCAAAGCATTGTTTCATTACAGCTACTCCTCAGTTACCGATCGGGTTGAATTCTTACAACTTGGTCGGTAAGTGAGGAAGTGCTACAGAGCATGCGTACCAGTGCAGGTCTATGTTTGGGGGAATTTCCCCTAACAAAGACAAGCGCAGCAGAGCAGGGAATCCCTCAAATCTATGTTCGGGGAAGTGACAGTTCCCCTTTAACAATGTAAAGCATGGGTCGTCAACCTGGTCCCTACCGCCCACTAGTGGGCGTTTTAGGATTCCAGGTGGGCGGTAGGGATTTCTGAGGCTAAATCCTCTTTTTAAGAGGATTTCTCCTTTTGGGCGGGCGCGAGCGGCTCTGCATGCGCAAGTCTTCAGTGACCGGCAGGAGGAAGCGCTCCCTCCTGCCAGGCCACCTTCTGGACCCCCCGGCATGGCAGCGTTCTAATCAGTCGCGGCGAGGGAGCTCTAACCTCTCTGCTCTGCTCCCTCGCGCGATGTTTGCTGATGCCGCGGGAGCCGGAATATGATGTCATATTCCGGCTCCCGGCATCCGTAGACAGTCCGCGAGGGAGCAGAGCAGAGAGGTTAGAGCTCCCTCGCTGCGTCTGATTAGCCGCCCGCCTAAGTGAAGCCCCACTGGACCCCAGGGACAGATCCACACCAGCTCTCCAGGTAGGGAGGCTGGGTGGATATTTAATATTAATAATTTGTGTGTATATGTGTTTGTCTCTAAGTGTATGTGTGTGTGTGTCTGTAAGTGTATGTGTGTGTGTCTGTAAGTGTATGTGTGTGTGTCTGTAAGTGTATGTGTGTGTGTGTGTCTGTAAGTATATGTGTCTGTGTCTGTAAGTGTATGTGTCTGTGTCTGTAAGTGTATGTGTGTCTGTGGGTCTGTCTGTGTATGTGTGAGTGTCTGTAAGTGCATGTGTGAGTATGTGTATATTTGTGTGTATGTGTTTCTATGTGAGTGTGTGTGTGTGTGTGTATGTGTTTGTCTGTGAGCAGAGTACTTGTAGAATAGAAGAAAGAAGGTGCAGAGTACTTGTAGAATAGAAGAAAGAAGGTGCAGAGTACTTGTAGAATAGGAGAAAGAAGGAGTAGAGTACTTCTAGTATAGGGGAAAGAAGGAGTAGAGTACTTCTAGTATAGGGGAAAGAAGGAGTAGAGTACTTCTAGTATAGAGGAAAGAAGGAGTAGAGTACTTGTAAAAAAGGAGAAGGAAAGAAAAGGAAAAGGAGAGAATTGTTGTTGACTAATAATAGTAAGTGGGCTACCTAGCTCAGCCTTCCTATTGGCCATTGCTATAAGGAAGGTTAAAAAATAGAAAAAAGGGGAAAAAGGTGGGAAGGGGAATTGAGGAGGGAGAGGAGGGGAGCTGACGCACAGATGAGAAATCATTTTATGAGCAAACAAAGAAGTCTTCCGATTATCACTGAAAGAGGAGACCTTCGTTTGTTCCTTATGAAAATCGAACCAGATATCAAATATTTAGTCTCGCAGCATCAACCTCTAGTAAAGGTAAGTTCAATTTACTTTATTGCTTCCTCATTAAACTTTATAAAGTTAAAAACATTATAAACATGCATAAAGTAGAAATAAAAAGATAAATGTACGTTCATTTATGTATTTTTTAAAACACCCTCCTTTCTAAAAAATATTCCGCGCTTGCGCGAAAACTGGTGGGCGGTAAGGAAATTTTTCCATCAAGAAAGATGCATTAGTGGGCGGTAAGTGGAAAAAGGTTGACTACCACTGATGTAAAGGAACATATTTGGGAGGGGGAGGGGGGGGATATTTTTAATATATTACATTTCTGGACCCCATTAAACAACACATAGTTTGAGGGCTAATGGATATAGGTATTAAAACATAATATATTTTGCAATGCCAACCAAAAGAGTAGAAATCAGAAAACAATATTTTTAATTTTGATCTTTCTAAGGAAAAAAAAATGAAACATTAGGACAAAAAAACAAACAAAAAAACCCCATTAATGTAATTACAAAATCATATTTTTGTTTACCTTTTTTAAAAGGAATCCCTATCTTCAATTTTGCCAGTGCACAATACTGAGCTACGCCTTTACATTTATCATTTGCAGCTCTTGAGTCAAATTGGAAAAGACAACAAATAAACAGGAATTTGCAAACCCATCATTATTCCAGTTCTAGGATAAAATGGTTTAAGAAACAACTTTGGTAGTGCAAATAAAAAATGACAGTTTTTGGAACAAACAAGCATAAGTAAATTGCAATTTCAAAAACAATGTCATTGCTTTCCAATTTAACCTAATTTTAAACCACCCTTAATAGGAGCAAAATAAATATCTACTTAGCTTTTTTTTTTCCTACCACATTTTGCTAAATAAATAAAATATTACAGGTGTGTGAGATTTTGGATTATTTGAGAACCTTTAATTTAAGAGCATTAAAAGAGATGCCTTAAATGTAAATTTCAAAAATATTTTTTTTCTAAAGCCATCGCAGCTTACATTTTAACTAAAATAAATAGATGCGCCTTACAGACTTCATAAGGAAAATCATCATTACATAAAAGATTAGCTGCTCTTTGGAGATAGCAAGAGAACCTAAAACAATACAAAAACAAAAAAAACCAGCAATGCAATCCCTATCACAATGAGAACAAGCATTATGGAACAAGAGAGAAAGATGCTGAAAACATTAAAATATTCTAAGTTTCAATATGTCATTTGAAAAGATTCATGAAGCTCAAAATAGCATTTTATAAAACTCGTAGCCATCTATCCATCCATACACTGACCCAGAGGATGTAATTGCTGCAAGTTTTGATTTGCATAATTGAACTGCATTCTGGAAGCATGGTGGAAACACAATCTTAAAAAAAAAAAAAAAATTTCAAGATATTGTTTAATGGTGTATTAAGGAAAATAATAATAATAAAAAAAAAAATAAAGACAATAGAGACAGTCTGTTTTCAAACACTGTTGAACCAAAAGTGCATGTTCATGGCTCGAGGATCGGTCATATACTGAAGGTATACACTTCATTTTTATTCTATTTTTTTTTTTTTTTTAAATACTTCCTTTCAAAACTTGATGAAATGATCACTATAATATTAATTTAAAAAAATTATCTATTTATGTTACAGTTGTCCCTCAAAAGCAGTGGCTTTTTTGTTTAAATATGCCTCATAGTACAACACCCCAGTGAGAATTTATTTAAAATAGTTGGTAATTGTCCCTTTTTGCTCGAAGAACTTTCACTATTAAAATTATAGTTTAAGTACAAAACAACTTTGGCTTAATGAAGCAACTTGGCTGCATAGATCATGCCCTTGCAGTCTCATTGCTCAGTTATTTGTCCTTTAGGAGTTAAATCACTTTATTTATGCAGCATTTATGCCAACAGAAAGCACTGCCCTCTAACTGCTCCCATGTGAGATAAGTGAAGTATTGCATAGGAAGACTTTATAAAACCACCAAAGACTGCAGATCTGGTCTTAATTGCATTATAGAAAACTACCATGTTATTATTGTGAGACACACATAAATAAATAATTTGCAAAAAATCCAATGTTAAACTGCCTAATGTTACACTTAAAAAAAAAAAATATATATATATATATATATATATACACAATTAGCCATTTTCATGATTGTTTTTATAGCTTGCAAATGTGTTTGAGGTATAGTTGCAAAACAGTCATATGAGTAAACGTTCATAATATGTTCTATGCTCCCAGTGCCTACGATGCTTCGTTATGAGAAGTGTTAGAATAGTAATTCCCCAGCATTAACAAACGTACTAAAAAGTTGGATACCCTGATATAGACTGCAGAGGTCAATAACATAAAATACATTTTTTTAAATTAAAAAAAATTAAAAATACGGGTGCCATTTGGGCTTTATGTTTTAGTTTTTTAGAAGCCAGAAAAAAGTTAATGTTTTAAAAACCACTAAAAATGGGTGGAAGACAACCAAAATCAAAACAAATGGCAAAGTAGTCATGATTAATTGCTCACATCAAATGCTACCCTCAACATATAGCCTGTATTGTTCAATAAACAATGGATGTTTAATAAATGATGACTGTATAAACAAAGTATCACATTTCTAATAAATGGTCATTCAGAGAATACATATACCCATATCTTCAATCACTACTCTCAACATACAGCCATTTCCAATTTGTAACAAGGCCCCACGTGGCTACAGGTACACTCCACTCAATACTGTGCCTCAGCTACTATTATTTTCAATATTGCTAAAATTATTAATCAGATATTGGTATTTATTGGCCTTACAGTTCTTATAAGAGTATTACTTATACCAATAAATTGACAGCGGGGATCCCATTTTATTTTCTGCCAGCCCTATCTCAACTAACTGCATACCTGGTCAACGTAAATATGATTTGCTCCAAAGTAAGATATCAGGGTTATTTACTAAAGTGAGAATTCAAAGTGAGTTTCAAATGTAAGGCCAAAGTGCTCAAACTGAAAGCATACCTGGCAGAGGATTTTACCAGTTTGTGTATTTTTACTTTAAAGGAACATTATAGTCACCTAAACAAATTTCACTGCTCAATTCACTGCGATTTAGGAGTTAAATCACTTTGTTTCTGTTTATCCCTTAATCATGGCTCTGATTGACACAGCCTGCATGAGAAAAAAAACTGGTTTCACTTTCAATCAGATGTAATTTACCTTAAATAATTGTATCTCAATCTCTAAATTGAACTTTAATCACATACAGGAGGCTATTGCAGGGTCTAGCAAGCCATTAACATAGCAGGGGATAAGAAAATCTAAAGTAAACAGAAAAAAATGTAGTTTTTTGCATTTTTCCCACACAAACAGCACTTACACTGACGATATAATTGTTGTGATACGTTTTTAAAACACTAATATTTGTGTTCAGTGAAGTCTCCTGAGTATAACAGTACCCCCCATGTACAGGTTTTATGGAGTTTTTAAAAGTTACAGAGTCAAATATAAGGCTTGTGTTTCAGTTTTGTTTTGTTTTTACACTGAAAGTCACCAGATTGGTTACGTTGCCTTTGAGAACCCAAGGTATTGCAAACGGGGTATGTCCAGTCTTTTTTAGTAGCCACTTAGTCACAAACACTGGCCAAATTGGCATTCAAATTAGTTTTTTTGCATTTTTCACACACACAAATATTAACTTTGGCCAGTGTTTGTGACTGAGTGGCTACTAAAAAAAAAGACTGGACATACCCCATTTGCAATACCTTGGGTTGTCTACTTTTGCAAATGGTATGCCATCATGGGGGTAATTCTCATTCCTGGGCTACCATACAGTCTCAAAGGCAACATAACCAATCGGGCAAATTTCAATGAGAAAAAAACTGAAAAACGTAACATGCTATATTTGGGAGGAAAAACAAGGCTAAAAATCCACAATTGGGGGGGAGAGAGACAAAAACCTTTCTAAATTCTAATTAATTTTTTTACCACATATGACAGAATATAACAAACTGCAAGTAAACAAATTGCAATCCCACCTCCCGAGCCCTGTTATTTGTGTAAATACCTGCGGTCCGTACATTATCTGTCGCTCCTGTGTGATTCACAGAATAAGCCTGCGGAATGGGATGCGGATGGTTATAATTGAGAAAATGAAAAGGATACAGCCTTAAAGCTCCGTTCTCAGTCCCAATTGCGAGGATCTTCTGAACCGGATCGAACGCCAGAGCTGATGGCTGGAAAGGGAATCCATGGCGGACCGTCTAACCGAGCAGCAGAGGTCAAAGAGGGCACGGAAAATGAGGGAAGAAAGAAAAAAGAAAGTTAAATTTACACTCTATAGAATTAATCCCAACATATACTTAGCTAGTCATTCAATAGTAGGTTTATCAGGAATTACCACCGAAGGATCCGCCATGACAGTATTCAAACCTCAATGGCAGTTACTGGCAAAAAGAAACAAGGCTGCTGAGATCATGTGATATCAGCAACCAATCAGAATCTGATTTGCTTGGTAGCCTTAACTTTTTAGATTAAGAAAAAAAAAAAAAAAAAAGCAAGTAATGGTTGACAATGATGCCGTAAATCCAAGATAAGCAAATGAAAGGCAGATAAAAAAATAAAATCTTACATTCTGTTTTATTTTTAATAAAAATCTAAAGTAGTTTAAAAATCACAAACACCTTTTCCAACTTATGCTTATGTTTTCACTTTACATTTCTCCTCCATTTTTCGCCATTATTTTTCTCTCGATACCAGCCCAACCAATAGACATCCAAATGTGCTTATTTCAGTGATAACAGGGCTGTCCAACCTGCGGCTCCCCAGATGTTGCTGAACTACAACTCCCACGATTCTTTCAATGAAACAGATAGCCAGGGAAGCATGGGAGTTGTAGTTCAGCAACATCTGGGGGGCCGCAGGTTGGACAGCCCTGAGTTATAGATTATGCTTTGTATTTTTCTGTTTTGACTGTGCTGCAATTTTAACCTATGCATTCACGGTGTTAAAGGATCACTATAGGGTCAGGAACACAAAAATGTATTCCTGACCCTATAGTGTTAACACCACCATCTAGCCCCCCTGGCCTCTCCTTGTCCCCAAAATCTTACTGTATTCAAGCCTGAAGCTGTAACTCTGCATGCTGTAAAACTCAGAAAAACAAGCAGTCTGCTGACATGTGGTAGCCTGATCCAATCACAGTGCTTCCCCATAGGATTGACTGAGACTGACAAAGAGGCAGATCAGGGGCAGAGCCAGAATGATTCAAACACAGCCCTGGCCAATCAGCATCTCCTCATAGAGATTAAATGAATCAATGAATCTCTATGAGGAAAGTTCAGTGTCTGCATGCAGAGGGAGGAGATACTGAATGTGTGGATGCATTTTAGGCAGCCATGACCCAGGAAGGATCTCCAACAGCCATCTAAGGAGTGGCCAGTGTATATAGGCTGTAATGTAAACACCGCATTTTCTCTGAAAAGACAGTGTTTATAGCAAAAAGCCTGAAGGGAATGATTCTACTCACCAGAACAAATTCAATAAACTGTAGTTTTTCTGGTGACTATAGTGTCCCTTTAACTCTACTGATGTATATTTTCCTCTGCATTTGTTACCATTATAATGACAGTTAGGTTTTTACAGTTCTATACGATTAATTTCTGAAGGCAGTGACACAACGATGATCATTAACATCAAAATTGTATAAAATGCATCCTGATTTCAATTTCAGAGCATGAAAACTAATCTCCTTTGTTCCCTTCCAAGATCTGGCCAATGCTCAACAGGCCTCTCCCTTCCTCTCTCCATCTGTAGAGACAGCCAGTCACATCCATGTGTTTGTACGGTCAGTAGGGAGGCTGCACATATACGGATTTACAAAACTGGAAACCAGGCTGTGCATAAACTGATGGCAGAAACAAGTACCGCAGCTGGGAGACCGCCTCCTATGCCACCAATCAGAAACATATCTGATTTTTGTTTTTGAACCTAAACTACATATCCTATAAACCTCTGCTGCACAGTGATTTAATGTGTTACTCCAAACATCAGAACCACGGCAGCTGCTACTAAAGAGCGATGGTGAGAGCCACTAGACGTGGCATTAGGCAGCAGTGTAAACACTACATTTTCTCAGAAAAAGGAGCATTTACACTGCTGATGCTGTAGTGGACATTAAGCTACTGTCCCTTTAACTGCATAATGCTTTTAAAATAAAATCAAAGCAAAAATATGCAGCAAGTGACTTTTTTTTTTTTTTTTAAACAATGAGGGAATTAGTAAGATTTTGTCATGGAATACAGAAAGGCACAAGATGTCACATGTTCTCAATGAAGTCAAAGATCCCTATAAATAGGATTACAGTGATGAAGGTAATTTTGGTAATCTGCCTACAACCTATAACAATCTAACTCAGCTTTAAAGCAAATGTTTTTAGGAAGGTGTAGAATACTGCCATAAGAAAATGATCAATTTCTATAACTAACCCCTATGACTACACGTAATTGGTATCAATGCTACCAAAACACATTACCCAAAGCTCATAGTGAAATGAAATTAAACGATAATAATTGGATTTATATACTGAAATATTGAATATTTTGGATACACTTTTCAAATGATCACAATCGTCATACACCTTAGTCGTGACTTCTACAGATAAATCTTGTGTTTATTTGATAAGCTTATCCAAAAGAATTAAACCAAGACCCAACTACGAAGGAGTTAATGATGATACACAATGAAAGGTTTAATGGATATTTTTGAGAACCCTTAGCCTGCTCAGAACATAATCCAATTTTACAACAAAACACATACTGGCTGACTTAAGCACATTCAAGTAATCTGGGATCTAACATGTCAAAGTGTTTTAGGCTTCTCTACAATGACATCCAACAAGTTTATTCAACCTACAAACAAACTGCAAGTACTAAACTGGGTCTAAGTGATCCGATATGAACCCAATCTGTTCATCTGTCACACATCCGGTGTCCTAAATAGCCAACACTATAAGAGAAGCATCCATTTTCCTTTGGCTGCAGTTTGAAAACAATCGCTACATTCTGCTCATAAATATGTTCAATTCGCAGTCCTTTAATTATTATATTTAACGACAGCCTTGGCCATCTAGAAGAGAACAGGGTTATTCTGGGAAACACACAATTTAAAATGTTTCTAGATTACATAAAAGAATAGGATAGATGGATGGAAAGGCATTACAGCACTTCTGGTATATGACCAATTCATGGAGACTTGAAGGTTGAACATGGTCCTTTGCAATAGGACAGTCTGGAGAGGACAATGCACACTACACTGACATCACCAGAGTAGCCTATCTGAAACCAAGGTGTTGCTTTTCCCCCCTCAAGTCAGATGGGTATTCTTCAGTGCAAACACACACAGTGAAAGGTAGAATGACCTTCAAAGCATCTATGCATCACCCTGTAGTGCAGAGTAGTATTTGGTGCCCGAACCCTCTCCCTTTATTTAGGCAGTAAAAAAAAACTTTATTTCAGAGAAATTGCAGTGTTTGTGCAAAACTTACTTGTTGCGGACAAGTGCAATTTTTAAAAGATGCAACTTTACAGTCTGATTTTTTTTTTTTTTTTTATTTCTTTAGCATTATTTTAATGCATTATCTAAATAACAGATATGCAGCATAACAACTGCAGAAACCAAGTCATAACCACAATTTTTTTTATAGTCACTGAAGAAATAAAGTCCAGGCACCCAAAGGCTTAGATATGCATTTTATTGAACTACATTGTACAGAAGCAACATTTCGGCTAGAATGAAGTTATGGTGCCAAGAGGTCCTTTGTTTTGACTTACCTTTCGAGGTTAAACCGTTTACAATGTTTTAACACCAAAGTCTTTTTTCCCACGCATTTTAACTCTGAATAATCTCAGAAG
Organism: Pelobates cultripes; assembly: GCA_933207985.1. NCBI lineage: Eukaryota > Metazoa > Chordata > Amphibia > Anura > Pelobatidae > Pelobates > Pelobates cultripes. The sequence continues at coordinate 293,645,665 of OW240913.1, read as the reverse complement.
TAGAAGGACAGCGTCAAACAGGAACCATCAGACAGGGAGAGGGGTGCAGCTGATTGGCTGCAAGCATCAGCTGATGCTCTAAGCCAACCAGTAGCATCCAATAAATAAAAACGGCTTGAAAAATACATGTATATATTTTGTGAGACGCAGGACAGGCACAAAAGCTTCATATTTAAAAACCGCTAAGGAAGCACACCAAGGACCTCCTGGCACCAAAACAACTTAGTTTAGTTAGTATGAAGTTGTTATGGTGCCTAGAGGTTCCCTTTAAAATGTTACTGCAACCACCATGACCACTTCAGTGATATTAAGTAGGTGTGGTACTGCTTGAAACACTGTATATACGGAGCACTTTTGTGCTCGAGGCTACTTGCCCCCCCAGAATTCTGTTTTGGCTGCTAATGTCAATTCTGTGCATTAAAACCATCTGTCATCAGTGCACACTTCCAACAGACAAATATATTCCCCTTGCAGGCAGAGCACTTGGAAGCTAGCAATTATCCCCCTCTCTCCCATGTAGGCGCTCCCTACTAGACAGGCACGGAGCACATACATGCACTCTGAGACAGCAAATTGGTGTGAGAAGCCTGTGAATGGCCCGCCAAGACCCCTGTGACAATGGAGGGAGCGTGGAATTCAGTGCCAGGAGCTTCGCCCAGCGCTGGACTCCAGGTAAGTAAATCTTTAATGCAAATTGAGGGGGAGGAGAGAGGGCTTCCCCATAGTGCATTTTACACAGGAAAGGTTGCACCATAGTGTTAAAGCAAGCTTTTAAGGTACAGTCAATCAATAATACAAAGAGTATAATATGGGGGGCGGAGCCTAGCAGGCAAACAGCACAAACAGCACAGACGTGGTGACCAAAACCGGGGGCCCTAGCTACCAATTTATGCACACTGCACCGGTTGGTACCTTTCTCGAAAGCATACAACGCAGGATTACTCCACTGGAGGCTCGAGACCTACACGAGGCAACGGCCGATCCTAGGGCTCACAGGCTGGCACGGAGAACCACGCAAATCACCCTCCCGACCGGCGGGGGTTATCCCGGTCCACACAGGACTACTCCAATCCACTGCCAGATCACAAAGCAACTAAGCGAAACCGGGACCCAGTCGCCCTCAACAAAATGGCGACGGCACCCTGGACCAATGAGACTGTCAACGAGCAATCGGCACTGATCTCTAACGCAGCAGACCACCTCATGCAGAGAATAGACATGCACTTCCAGCGATTCTGGGAAGCACTGCTGAACCGCCGCATAATCTTACTAACACAACCGGGGGTGGAGGATCGGAGGGGAGAGCGCCAGAAGGCGCGGTAGACCCCCTCAGGCCAAGCAGCACCACAAACGCCCGTCTCTCCTACTACAGGCCGAAAGCCACTATGGGCTCTACCCTGGGACAACTCCCTTACGGAGGGAGGGCCCGCCGCCACAGCCAGCGGCTGTCTACCGGGACCCCCCGCCACTCCCACAGGGAGAGAGACCCGGCCCCACGTGAACACCAGGTCCGTGGACAGAAGATGTAGACCTTCTTACACCGCTGCCGCTGAGCCGCCACTGCTGGTCCAAGCCCTACACCATACAGCACCAGCCGCGAGCAGCAGAACAACGCACGAAAAATTCACAACCAGACAACACTCAGGGACCACCCGGCAACCACCGTGAACTTCCCACACGTCGGCATTGGCTAAACATGGACAAATATCTGGCACAAACTACCATGGTACAAAACCCACGCAATGGACCCATGGACTGCCTCATATACTCTTTGGGTAAAATCCCCCCAGTATACAATTGCCTCAATCAGTCAAACCCTTTAGCATACTAGATTAGGGGCGAGCTAAATGCTACAAATATGTTGAGGGTTACACTTAGCTTTCTCTATGTGACACTCCACTAAAAGGAGTAATCATTACCTTACAATCCTGATTATCTGCAGCGAGTATACATAGCTATTGCTGATCACTCATCTTCTGATATAAACATGTTTAACAATCGTCCTGTGTCAATGCATGCAAAGAGCAGAATTTGAAGCCTAAACATACCTGCACGATCCTTGTGAGCAAATTAAATGTCCTGTTCATTGTTATAGTCCTAACCTACAGTTACAGCTACAAAAAAATGTGCATAGCTTGAATGTCATTTTAAGTTATAATAGCACTAGCCTGCCTAAGTAACTAGCGTTGCAAACCAGCATTACCTGAATCAATCATAGACTAGCACTGTACTGCTTAAGCCTGTTTACTATATACATTTATTCTATACTACAAAAACTGTGCATGATAACGTTATGTCCCGCATGTTAAGCGAGGAAATGTCTGGGGACTGCTTTTGGGGCACCTCAGGCCTGTTTGTGCCGTCTATATGCACAAAAAAAAAAAAAAAAAAGGGTATAATATGAGAGAGAAATAGGTCTATAGGAGTGAAACGGTTACTTAACTAAATACATACTATTTATTCAAGAAGTTTTTGTTTGTTTGCTTTTAAATCTTGTAGATAAGAATAATGTTACACTGTTATTAAAGGGACACTGTATGCACCCAGACCACTTCAGCTAATTGAAGTAGTCTGGGTGCTGTGTCCCTTTTGCACTTAGTGCTGCAATGTAAAACATTGCAGTTCCAGAGAACTGCAATGTTTACATTGCAGCTCTAAGTCTGCCCACAGTGGTCAATTATTTTGGTCAATTATCTGACGCTGGACGTACTCACGCTCTGCATGAGGACCTCCAGCGTCAGATTTTACCCATAGGAAAGCACTGAATAAATGCCAGTCATCCGCACAGGAGGGGGGACACCTATTAAACCTATAGTGCCAGGGAAACGGCTTTGTTTTCCTGGCACTATAGGATTCCTTTAATGCAAAACACAGAGTAAACCAAGAGGTGTATTCACCTCATCAGTTATTTTAACTGAGGCCAGGACTGATGTTTGCATACAAAATGCACAAGGGTGTGAGATAGTGTGTGTACATATACACATATATTTATATTATACACACATACACACACGTTTGGTTTTATAAATCTCTGATTTATCGGAGTATATATCCAAGTATAAAGTGAAGATAGCCAGAATTAATTTTTAGATATTATAGGGACACTATAGTCACCAGAACAACTACAGCTTATTGTATTTGTTCTGGTGAGTAGAATTAATCCCTTCAGGCTTTTTGCTGTAAACACTCTTTTTATAGAAAATGCAGTGTTTACATTACAGCCTAGCGATAACTCCACTGGCCACGCCTCAGATTGCTACAAGAGTTGCTTGCTAAGGCAGTGCTGCTTTTTAGTGTCTCCATCCTCTGCATGGAGACACTGAGCGTTTCCTCAAGGAGATGTATTGATTCAATACATCTATATGAGGAGATGCTGATAGACCAGGGCTGTGTTTGACTTGTGCTGGCTCTGCCCCTGATCTGCCTCCTTGACAGTCTCAGCCAATCCTATTGGGAAGCATTGTGATTGGTTCAACAAATTACTTTTGATGATGCCACCCAAGCAGCTGCAGACTCGAATACAAGATGGTGGTTTTAACATTTTTGGGTCAGGAATACAGGTTTGTATTCCTGACCCTATAGTGTTCCTTTAACAGATTCACGAACAGTATGTAAAACGCTGTTTTTTTTGGTTTTTTTTTTACATAAATACTACATTTTATGACAGCTGTAATGTCATAGTAGAGTCATTGTATTTAAACCAAAAAAATAAATAAAAATATACAACCAATTTCTTCAAACACTCCTGGAAATTCACACAAAGGCCTATACTGCAGATTATTTATGATTAATTTGGGTATAGTTTTTCCTCTCAGTCTTGCCGTTAGCAATTACAACACCAGCTCACATTAGTTAAAGTCAGGTGATTGACTTGGCCAGTGAATCATAGAATGCTTTTGGGCCATAAAAGACCCAGTGATCTTTCAAGCACTGCATCTGGTTTCCTTGTCCTGCTGCAATGTGAAGTTGAGACATTTTGATGGATCCAAGCAGGTATCTCTGTATCTTCAGCAATGATCCTGCTGGCTGTGGTCAGCAATCACACTATCAGTAGAGACAAAGTTGCCCGTTAAAGCAGCAGTAATAACAATATCCACCATGTTTCACACATGCGGTGATGTTATGGATAACGTTCAATGCTTTTCATGCACTACAATTTCTCATTCCATCACTCTAGTCACGTTTTCGCTAAGCTACCCATAAAAATGTAATTTGTTTCAGAAAACTGTAACAAGGTCATCATGTTCTTATACTGTCCAGGTTGTTGAACCTTTTTCAAAACTACCCCACTTTTGCTACCTAAAACTTTCTTTGCATATTTGCGATCTTTTGTGATTGTTTATATGTGGAAAAGGGAGAAGTCCCGTCAGAGAGATGAAATCTTGAGCCTCCCTAGTATAAAAGAAGGGTTAGCACTGCATATTTCTAGAAATACTATCAGGCAGCAGTACTTCAGAGGATCCTGGAATGGCAAAAGTTAGATACGGTCAGTGCAGGGATATCGTAACCTCTCTTATATGCAATCAAACACAGATGTAAGAAAGGAGGAAATGAGGGAATCTCCAGTCGCTCAAACGATCAGTGTCTGGTCATCGATAAGTATAACTACTCAGATTACACCTATACTGAGCCCATTACTACCACCATCACAAAATCAGAACTTGTTAGGAGGTTTGTCATCTAGAGACCTACCATTCTTGGGTGGGGAGAGTTTTATCCCGACATGCAAGGTTTTGACCTCTACTGGCCTGAAAAACTTTAAATGAAATTATGGGTGACGTCCCCACCAAAACTATGGAAGCTTTCCGTTTTATGCAAATTTACATTTTTACACACAAATGCCAAATAGACAGATTCATATTGAACGTATTTGGTTTGAGGATCAATGCGTGAAGTGCGTCGATTTAACCCCTTAAGGACACATGACATGTGTGACATGTCATGATTCCCTTTTATTCCAGAAGTTTGGTCCTTAAGGGGTTAAAGAGAACAATATCACGTTTATACCAGCAACTTTTGACAGGTGCAGTGAGTGACAGACAGTTGTTCAAACGACAGTGGGAGGAACATTTATGTAAAACCTTCACGAAAACTCAACAGGACAGAGTATTGCTATGGCAACATAAGAGTTCGATTAGCCCCAAATTCCAGGAAGTAAACTATAAGTTACTGTCATTCTGGTGCCAGACTCCAGTGTCATTGCTTAAAATCTTTCCTGAGATCTTCTCTAAATACTGGAGATATTTGGGGGAGGAAGTGACTGTGAGAGACATATGGTGTGAATTCCCCTAGATTGTACCTTTCTGGAATATGGTGAAGGGGGTGCTTATTGATGTCCTGGGGTATCCCCCAAAATTCAGTATATGCATATACTTTTACACGTGACAATGTTGCCAATATTGAAGTATAAAAAAAATATTCTGCGGCATTTGCTTAATGCTGCAAATTCACTTATACCTGACCTCTGGACAAACACAAACTCACTGAATAGGGAGCAATGGTTTAGTAAAATAGAGGAAATTAAGGCGGCAGAAGCTATGAAGCCTTCTATTACAGGTCCGAACCCAAAACACACAGAATAGTGCAGAGTGAGACTAGCATCATGGACCAGGCGGGCGAGGGGTTTAGGCCTCCGGACTAGTTATCGCTGTTCTCTATAGCTCATATATTTTTTATATTGAATATTGTAATCGGTGAGTCAAAGCAGAGGGTAGCCACAGTGGGTGACATTACAGTCGCTTTCTCGGGCTGCTCGCGGTTTTGGTGCATTGATTGCAATAAGGGGACTTCATTTGTTGTACTTGTAGAATATAGGTACTTTAAGATTAAGCACACATATTTCTAATGCCATAAAAAAGGAAGAGGGAGAATCTGGAGTTAAGAACAGGGGTAGAACACTTTGAGAAAACAGGGATGCTGAGTATATAAAAATTGTTGTTAATCGAGGGGGTGGGTGGGAAGGGGAGGAAGGGGGAGGGGGTATGGATGGATGTAGGAAGAGCCAAAAGGATCGAGTTGGAAAGAAGGAAGAGGAAGAGAGTGAGAGGAAGGAGAGTATTTTATAGACGCTTAATCACCGCTGTCATCACAAATATGAAGGAAGGTATACACAGAAAGCTTAGGACTTAGTATCGTTCTATTATTTGATATACCATGTTTGACACAGTTAATATGCATGGACCTTTTCTTTTTTTTTTTTTCACTTTTTCATGTTTGAATTGCTCCCTGCCGTAATCCTTTATAAAGTAGTACACTTCTAAAATAAATAAAGATTTGAAAGAACATAACATCGTCATCATGTTCTAGATTTTAAATGTCGCAAGAACAAAAACCTAGGTGACTACACTATGTTGACTTGTATTTGCCTTCATGTTTTAGGTGTCTTGAAATTCTTTTTTACTAAACTGCATGATCTTAAATTAAATTATTTCTGTAAAGAAGTTAAATTGCAGCTGTATCTATTCTGATCATTTCACTGAGGGAGCAAATTCTGTATAACAACATAAAGGGACACTATAGTCACCAGAACAACTACAACTTAAAGGACCACTATAGGCACGCAGACCACTTCAGCTTAATTAAGTGGTCTGGGTGCAAGGTCCATCTAGGATTAACCCTGCCTTCTGTAAACATAGCAGTTTCAGAGAAACTGCTATGTTTACCTATGGGTTAATCCAGCCTCTAGTGGCTGTCTCATTGACAGCCGCTAGAGGCGCTTCCAGACACCAGCGTCCATAGGAAAGCATTAAGAATGCTTTCCTATGGACTGGCTGAACGCGCGCACGGCTCTTGCCACGCATGTGCATTCAGCCGATGACGGGAAAGGAGGCGGAGAGTCCCCACCGCAGAGGGAGCCCGGCGGTGGAGAAAAGGTATGTGTTTAACCCCTTCCTCACCCTAGAGCCCGGCGGGAGGGGGGCCTAGAGACCCTATAGTGCCAGGAAAACAAGTATGTTTTCCTGGCACTGTAGTGGTCCTTTAACCCCTTAAGGACCAAACTTCTGGAATATAAGGGAATCATGACATGTCACACATGTCATGTGTCCTTAAGGGGTTAAAGGGACACTGTAGTCACTATAAGCATTTCATCTCTTTGAATTGGTTATAGTGCCTGGAGTGCCCTGGCACTGTCCCTCCATTCAGTGTTGCACCATGTTCGTGCAGTATGCCACAAAATAAGAGTCCCTAGCCACCCACAGTCCGGCCCCTTCAGTATGTGTAGCTAAGGCATAGATTACACACTTCCTGGTTGTCATACCCATTCATACCGTCAGTTGGAACTCTGACAAGCTAAAAGCAGTCAGCTGACACTCTCAGCCAATCACAGCTGCCTATTGCTGCTCAGGCTAATACTTCCTTATTAGCCAAAGCAGCATAGAGGGGATGGATTGCCAGGGACTCTTGTTTAGCATTAAAACATTAAAAGTTTAAAAACTGTTTAATGCTGAAAGAAATGATGGTGCCAGAGGACTCCAGACACTATAACCAGTTTAACGAGATGAAGCAGATAGAGTGCCTACGGTGTCCCTTTAATGTATTTGTTCTGGTGAGTATAGTCAGTTCCTGTAGGCTTTTTGCAGTAAACACTGTCTTTTTAGAGTTTTCAGAGTCAAAATGCAGTGTTTACATTACAGCCTAGGGTTCTTCCACTGGCCACTTCTCAGATGGCTGCTATAGGTGCTTCCTGGGGCAGTGCTGCACACTGTGCAGTACTGCCATAGAGAGTCTCCACGCTCTGCATGGAGACACTGAACTTTCCTCAAAGAGATGCATTGATTCAAAGTGTCTCTATGAGAACATGCTGATTGGTTTTTTTTTCTTGTACTTGCTCTGCCCCTGATTTGCCTCCTTGACACTCTCAGCCAAGCCAATGCTTTTTTATGGGAGATCACCACTTCTGTTGAGGTAAGCCAAGGAGGCAGATCAGGGGCAGAGTCAGCACCAGCAGACTCTATAAAGGATAAGATTTTACTATATTTAGAGGGATTAGATTGTGTTTTTAACACTATATGGTCAGGAATACATGTTTGTGTTCCTGATCCTATAGTGGTTTTTTTAAGGCTAACCAGTGGTTTGTATCTCGTGGTAAACCCAATGTAGTTTAAGTTTGCATAACAGTTAGACAACATTGTGTCCCAGACAGAACTCTACACTGACAATCCAAAATGTTTATATTTTGCAAGTATTTTGTGATCATCTGACATATGAATTCTCTGTGATCTTCCAAGCAGTTTGCCATTACTGATCTCACCAGTAAGCAATGGAAATTATTAGAGTAGGACTTACATGGTTGCCTTGATTCTGCAACGTGAGCTTACACTTTAAAATTCTACTAAAATGGTTTAAAAACCAAGCTGAATACCATTTCCAATAATACTTCCTAAGAATAATGGGAGTGTCAGATATACGGTGTGTTTTATCATTTTTCATTTACACTATTTTTCAGTCACCTGGTGCCCAGCTTGACAAGAGCACAAGACTTAAAAATAAATAATCTAGCAGTAAATCTATATTGTAGCATTTGATGCATTACATATTAGAACAATAGCTGAGCAGCCAATTGTTCATGTTATTATTATTGTACAGTGTGTATACTTGTATAAGCTAATCAGTATTTGTTCACATGAAGACTAAATGGTCATCTAAAGCAGTTTATTATTCATCCAATTTTAACATGTTCTAAAGTGGAAATGTTGCATCTAAATTTTTGATAGAGATAAAATGCTATGAAAAATGTGCATGGATCGTATGCAAATTTCAATGAAGATATAAAAACAAACCAAGGACTACTTCCTCGTACATATACAGGTTTTGTTTTGGTTTTTAATTGGAAAAATTCAGAGCTACAAACAGTTTCCTCTTGTTGTGAATGATGGCTTATGAGAATGTGCAAGATACAACAGATTGTATTAGAGGTCATTGCGCATGCACAAGAAGATTTATTAAAATTCTTGCAGAAATTTCTTCTTCTTTTATTTTTTTTTAAATATACCATTTCTAACTCTCACATGCATAAGATTACAATGAGAACACGGCTGATCACAGGACCTGAAGGAAACAGGAAGAGATTTAAGTAAGTTTATCGTCTTTCCCTGTCCCCTTAGGTGCAAACCATGCAAAGGGATATGTAACTTGGTTGTACTTTGCAAAATATGCATGGACCCCACACATGACAGGGATGCTTAAAAAAGTGTTGCGCCTAGCATCATGAAAGTGGTTATCATGCCAAGAGTACTAACACCACTTCACAGTAAAGGAACCACAGCCGGTGCAATAAGGGCAACCGATGGACATCTTTGAGCAGCACGACTGGACCCCTTGGTCAGTGAAAAGCCGCGGTTCTGGGAGGATATTAATACAAGTCACTTCCTCCTAACCACAGAGGAGGGAGACAGAAAACCTGGGACAGAGATAAGGGAGAGCAGACTCCCACCACACTCAACCAGATGCTACTGTACCACAGGGAAGCTACTCATCTGCACCAAAAACAAAGCAGGAGGATAAAAATACGTAAAGTGTGTGTGTGTGTATGTATGTATACACACACACATACGTGTGGGTGTATCAATGTATGCTCCTGTGTATCGGTGTTTGTATCTGTATGAGTGTCATTGGGTGTATCTGTATCTGCATGTGTGGTAGAGACACGGATCCCTCCCATCTTTGCAGTCTGTATCTTGATGTGTGTGCATACACACACACACACACACACACGTTTCCGCACTTAAACTCCAACACTACACACAAATACAACCCTGCATTCAAACAACAAACACACAGCCCTATATTCAAAAAAATTCTGAAATTCTACCAATTAACCCACCTTTACAAAATACCACAGTTGTTAACACATATTTGTAACAGCATTTCAGAAACAGGTAACCGGATTCAGATTCTCTCTGTTTATGAAATCACTCTTGGATTCTTTCAAGCATTCAATAAGAAACATTTTATAACTATACCGGTTTGTTACATACATTTTATATATTCAACTGGGAAATCACTTGGAAGAGTGTGCATAAATTTAACAATTTAAGAAATCCACTATACACCAAAGCGAATTCCTAATCACACAGAGCTTCCTAAGAAAATAAACAAAGATATTACATACATGTCTGCTTAAATCTTAAAATACAATTTTCTGAATAATAAACAGAAACCTTCATGCAACTAAGTAAATGGTAATTTCAGAAGTTTGAATTAGCATGATGGTGTATTTTGAATTTGTGCTGCCCTAGGCATGACGGAACTCAAGCACCTCTAATTTAAATTTGCCCCACACCTTCCGGTAAAGGACACACCTCTTCCTGTTAAAGACTAACACACTTTGACTGGCATACACACAGATACACACTCTCAGATACACTGACATACACTCACTGATTTGGCACAATCTGACAGAAACACACACACACACACACAATCACTGAGACATGCACACACACACACACACTCACAGGCACACACTGATAGACAGACAGACACATTCACAGGTATAAACACACATTCACTGACAGACACATAAACACAATGACAGACAAACACACACATACACAATTACCACCCCCACCCCAACATTTACAAATAAATATTTACTTTTATTTTAATTTAAATCCACCCAGCCTCCCCACCTTTGGGAGAGCTGGGTTGATTTTTACCTGGGGTCCAGTGGGGCTGCTGGGCTGGCCTTTGGGTGGGCAGCCGTGCAGGATGGTGGGCGGGCAGGCAAGGCGGGGATGGGGGAATGCGCAAAATAGGCGGCGAAGGAGCTCCGATTCCTAACGCTATAGAGCCCTAGTCCCAATTTAGGTGACTAGAGCCCTGTTACACGCCAAATAAATGGTTAACCATTTATTAGCTTACCTTAATCCAGCGCCGTCAGTTTCTGAGTGGAACCGAATGCGCATTCAAACCCGTCCATAGGAAAGCATTACTCAATGCTTTCCTACGGGATCTTTTTTGACACTGAACTCCGTGAGGACGTCCAGTGTCAAATAAATGCAATTTACTCAGGGAGACAGCTACTAGAGGCTTGATTAACCCTGCAGTGTCAACATAGCAGTTTCTCTTAAACTGCAATGTTTTCAGCTGCAGGGTTAAAACTAGGGGGACCTGGCATTAAAGTGGTCTGGGTGCATATAGTGGTCCTTTAAAGGAAATATATCCTTAGACTCAAGTAACTCTACATTAAAAATCAAAAACGTAAAAATTAATTGTAACAAATAAATATTCACATACAATCATGGTGAAGTTTGTTAAGGCAACAAAATCATCTATAAATGTAACTCATTTACAAACCACTAGACCCTAGTTCTCATTGTTTTACAAAGTGCTGGGAATTTCTTAGAACTTTGCAAACCATAACAACATCTTTAGCAATATCACTAATAACTTTTGTGGAATTGGTAAAACAGAAAACAAGTAAGAAACAAAATGAAAAAAACTAAACAAAACCATGAGATAACCAAGAACTCTGCTCAAAGTACCCATCTAAAGCCCATCCAATTGCTTATTCTCATAAAATATTTTACTGTTATGTATCCAATCTCGATATATTTATAAATCTTCCAGTGCCTAAACGAACCACTATTCACCCTTAGAAACGGTATATATTTCCTCTTATTCCTCTCTCCTTACTATTACTATAGCCATTCAGCACCCCCTGAGGTATGGCAGACTCTTTTAAAATATCTATACACAGTGTACAAGTGGAGCAATCTCATTAACCACTAGAGCTATCCACAGGTGGAGCTCTTGGGTTTAAAACACCCACTGTCTGTATTAGAGGGACAATATGGACTGCAAAACAACTTTAGCTTAATGAAACAGTTTTAGGGTAAAGATCATGCCTTCCTATTACTTAGCCATACATCACCCCGTCTAGTATGGCAGACTCTTTAGATGGCTCCCTAATTTGTTTTCTTATGTGGGATTGCCGAAATTGAAGATATCAATCTAGGGATCTAAATTAGGGAGCTCCCTACTAAATTGTTGAAAGATCAAAATTAAGTGCTTTATTTTTTATCTTAATATGGCACTACAAATTACCTGTCTCCATAATGCACCCCTCACAGATATTAAGAGAGGGGCAAGGGGATATTTAAGAGCATGACATGTGCACATTACCTGACATGCCAGCAGTAAGGTTAAGTGCCTCCTCCCCTCTTTTTGTTAAATAAGACAAATGTCGACAGGTGACACTTGCTTTACCTAGAAGCTCGAGGGACCGGATTCCAATAGTTTATTTAATCAAGGGCAACCACGGGAATGAAAATTACAGGGAGCAAACCATATAAAGTCTGTGAGCCATATGTTGCCTACCTCTGTTTTAGACAGGCTACTAGACTGTGTGCATGGACTAAAAGGCAAAAATCTGCAATCATATCACACGAACAGAAATAGACTGATCAGAAAGTCAACTAGACTATAAAAAATAAAACTTCCAAAGGGACATGTGTTGCAATTTAAAGGGACAGTGATGTGATATCACACTTTCCTGATGTCATTACACATTTAAATTTGCCACAGTCCTTATGAACAAGGCGGAGGCTGTGAGAAAGGCATACAAGGTGGAGTTGGGTGTGTTAGATTCTTTCAAGGCAGAGTGGCAAGGATCCCAATGCCCAATACCTTCACCAGGCAGCTGTCTAACACTCTTTTACCAGTATCTCAAATAATCAGCTACTAGCTAGTCACCAATGTATCCACATGTAAGTAGCTAAAGGAACAGTATCTATATTATTAGTTTGTGTGGTTATCCAATATCGAGGTTTTCAACCGTCATGGACAAATGCATTAGGTATCAGAGCATTATAAAGATAACTGTACGAGGATAAAAATTGCACCTATGAAGGCATAATTAAAGTGATATATTGATAAAGAATATTGGTTCTGTATTTATATACCATATTATTAGCATGTACTCAGTCAGAAAAAGATTTTAATGCCACATATTTTCTATATTTGGTTCTTATTTTAATGAAATCCTGCCTGTGTGTCTCATAGCTAATTTAAAGGAACACTATAGTCACCTAAATTACTTTTGCTATATAAAGCAGTTTTAGTGTATAGATCATTCCTCTGCAATTTCACTGCTCAATTCACTGTCATTTAGGAGTTAAATCACTTTGTTTCTGTTTATGCAGCCCTAGCCACACCTCCCCTGGCTATGATTGACAGAGCCTGAATGAAAAAAAAAAAAAAATGGGTTTCACTTTCAAACAGATGTAATTTACCTTAAAGGACCACTCTAGGCACCCAGACCACTTCAGCTTAATTAAGTGGTCTGGGTGCCAGGTCCAGCTAGGGTTAACCCATTTTTTAATAAGCATAGCAGTTTCAGAGAAACTGCTATGTTTATTAATGGGTTAAGCCTTCCCCCAAAGCCTCTAGTGGCTGTCTCATTGACAGCCACTAGAGGCGCTTGCGTGCTTCTCACTGTGATTTTCACAGTGAGAGCACGCCAGCGTCCATAGGAAAGCATTGTAAATGCCGCGTGTGCGCATTCAGCCGACGGGGCGGAACGGAGGAGGAGAGAAGGAGGAGAGCTCTCTGCCCAGCGCTGGAAAAAGGTAAGTTTAAATCCCTTTCCCCCTTCCAGAGCCGGGCGGGAGGGGGTCCCTGAGGGTGGGGGCACCCTCAGGGCACTATAGTGCCAGGAAAACAAGTATGTTTTCCTGGCACTATAGTGGTCCTTTAAATATTTGTATCTCAATCTCTAAATTGAACTTTAATCACATACAGGAGGCTCTTGCAGAGTCTAGCAAGCTATTAACATAGCAGGGGATAAGAAAATCTTAAACAGAACTTGCAATAAAGAAAGCCTAAATAGAGCTCTCTTTATAGGAAGTGTTAATGGAAGGCTGTGCAAGTCACATGCAGGGAGGTGTGACTAGGGTTCATAAACAAAAGGGATTTAACTCCTAAATGGCAGAGGATTGAGCAGTGAGGCTGCAGGGGCATGTTCTATACACCAAAACTGCTTCATTAAGCTAAAGTTGTTCAGGTGACTGTAGTGTCCCTTTAAATTGTTCATTATATCACATTTTGAAATACAAATGTTCACCAAATAAAATGCAACGGGGGTAGGGGTAACCACCAAAAAAAAAAACCCCACCAAAATAAAAAGAGATGCAAATTTAAGAGAAATACACTAAAATCTTTATTCAAACGCAATAACTACAACTACTATGGAAACTACAAATAGACTAACCAATTAGACAGGGTAAAGATCAAACGCACCAGATCTTAAAATCATGCAACCAAAACTGTATTTTTGTTTTTCAATTATGCATGTATCCCGTTGTCTCGCATTTTCAAGAAGAGAACATGGTGTCCTAAGAGAGGATTAAGATAGCTGAATTGCCCATCAGCACTTGCTATACAGGGCTTATTGGAAAACTGGTAGTTTCCTATTGGTTTTCTGTCTGTTTCCATTCACTCACAGAAGTACCTCTCATTCATTTTTTTCTCGTCAGGAAATAGAAGCAGAGACGAGGAATACGGTCTCAACTTATACCATTTTTGTGCAAAAGTCTGTGATATGTACAACTATCCCATGGAACAGTTTATTTTATTTTTAAAGCAGGCTAATGTGGCATACTGGTGTGCCTCAAGCCCACTCAATATGGGCCACAAACACATTAACTTCTGGGCTCTAATATGTTGAAGGCACTTTTGAAAATGCTTGGGCATTAAAATATTATGATTTCCATCAGTCACTTAATTTAAACTATTAATTGAATCTGGTTATAACCAAGCATATCTTGAAACAAAAAAGGCAATAAAAATTGCTCATTAAACTTCATAAAGTAAAATCCAAAACATAGTTCATAAAGTATACCTTTGCTCCAAGGAGTCCAACTATTGCTTAAAATGTGAAAAAAGAAGCAGGACTGTACATGAAGGGGGGAGGGAAGGAGGGTGAGGGCAGCATTGGATTGAAGCATCTATCCCCAGGGCTAGGCAACCTTTTAGCAACACTGTGCCGAAATAAGATTGTGATGTCCCGTAGCGTGCCGGTCCTATTTTTTTTTTTTTTTTAATTGAGGTGTGTATGTTACCATATTCTGCTTGTGTTATTTATACTGCAGTTGTACCGTGCATGTATGAGCCGTTATATTGTATATGTTCACAAGTAGTTTGTGGTGTTGTGTATGATACCTATGAATGTGGGCTGTGTATGGGGGCTGCTTGTCGAATTGTGTGTGTGGATGGATAAGTCACATTGTATGTTTGTTAGTGTGTGTATGTTAGGGGCTGTTTGGGGTATTGCATGTGAGAGTCTGCATGTATGTGAATTGTTAGTGGTGTTGAGTTTGTGGGGATAGTGTAGGCTGTTTGTATTATTTGTTAGAGGGGTGGGTTATTCTGCATTTCTGTGTATATCGAGCAGTGTGGGTGGCTTCCCTGGGTTCCAGTGGGGACCAGGCTGGCCAGGTACATGTCAAGGAAAGGAGCAGTAACAACAGCTGCAGGCTGCTCTACTCCAGTGTGGTTTCCCATTCACAAGTGCTGGGAGGAAGTGATCTGAGATCACTTCCTCTACGTGCTGCAATACGTAAATTGAGGATTGTCCTTCACCATCTTTTTGTATTAGCAGATATCTGACGTTTCACTGAGACTCCTGATAGGCAAGAGCCTGTTTGGCTCTGACAGCCTTGAGTGCCGTGAAAAGACACCTTGAGTGCCGTGCAAGGCACATGTGCCAAAGGTTGCCTACCCCTGATTTATCCATTTCATGTCATAGTAGCACTTCAGAGACAGTCCTAATCAATAAGCCAGCTTTCTTCATGTGAAGTCCAGCTTCCACTTTTTGGAACTAAGCATACCTTTTCTAGTAAGGTTTCAAGTAAATATAAGTTGCTGATTAAAGGGACACTCCCGGCACCCAGACCACTTCTGCCCATTGGAGTGGTCTGGGAGCCAACTCCCACTACCCTTAACCCTGCAAGTGTAATTATTGCAGTTTTTTTATAAACTGAAATAATTACCTTGCACGGGTAACTCCACCTCTAGTGGCTGTCAGCCACTAGAGGGCACTTCCGTGTCTATAGCACAGATTGCTAGAGGGTCGCTGGACTTCCTCACACTGTGTGAGGACCTCCAGCGTCGCTCAATTCCCCATAGGAAAGCATTGAAAAGCATGGAGAGTTGCTGCGCATTAGGTCTCCGCAGGCCGGGATCAGTCACGCTCACCGGCCGACGTAATGAAGAGGAGGAGCGGCGGCGACCCGAAATCACAGCTGAGGGACACCGGCGGAGGTCTCAGGTAAGTGACTGAAGGGGTTTTCACCCTTCAGCAACCGGGGATTGGGAGGTGGGAGGGAGAGGGGAACTGCAGTGCCAGGAAAACGGATTGTTTTCCTGGCACTGGAGAGTCCCTTTAAGCTAAAGAGGCAAAAAAACAAAAAGAGGTGCAGGTTCTGAAGAGAGACTGTCATTTTATATTAATATTTTCAATGCATTATCTGTAAAATAATTAAGATATGCCAACTCTGAAGTGTCCATTTAACATAAAGGGGTAAGATTGTTGTTATCTATTAAATGCTGTGTTGAAGAATACAGGTTTTGTAAGAATGACAAGAATTTACATGCAGCTCTGTATACAGTTTATATCATAAAGTGCATTGTCATGTCACAAAATCTGTACTGTCATTTAGTGCTTTCTTGAAGCACGCTGGGTCACAGAGCACAAGTCTGCAGTCTAAAAAGTTGAATCTCCCAGGTGTGGAACTATTAAAGGACCACTATAGTGCCAGGAAAACATACTCGTTTTCCTGGCACTATAGTGCCCTGAAGGTGCCCCCACCCTCAGGGTCCCCCTCCCGACGGGCTCTAGGGTAAGGAAGGGGTTAAACTTACCTCTCTCTCCAGCGCCGGGTGGGGAGCTATCCTCCTCCTCGGCTGAATGCGCATGCGCGGCAAGAGACGCGCGCACATTCAGCCAGTCTCATTGGAAAGCATTCACAAAATCACAGTGAGAAGCACGCAAGACAGCCGCTAGAGGCTGGATTAACACTAATATAAACATAGCAGTTTCTCCGAAACTGCTATGTTTATAGAAAAAATGGTTAAACCCTAGATGGACCTGGCACCCAGACCACTTCATCAAGTCCTTTAACATAAACCTAAGACTTCAAAGGATCCCTCCTATCTCAAAACTAAATAGGTTATGTTCTAAGTGCAGAGAGTTAATTTTTTAGTTTAGAATTCGGGCCCAAAATCCAACTACTGTGAGATTCATCACGATGATCTCTGTCCAATGAGATGCTTCCATATGCAAAGCAAGCACACGTAAAGCATGCAAGGCAGCTAACATACTTCGCAAACCCACTGCTATAGCAATAGTTTTAGAGAAGCAATAGTTACAGTCGGCATCCTGCTGTTCATGATGACGCCAAACATGACAATCTTTGAAAATCGGCACTAGAAGCAGCACTAGTGATTGTCTGGCTAATAAAATAAGTATCAGTGACTGTAGTAATAATAATCAATAGTAATAAATATTCTCATAGATTGTAAGGTTGTTTGAGCAGGGCCTTTTTCACCTCGTCTCTTAATATATTGTATGTCAATTAAACCTATTCTCTATTTGTAAAGTAATGCAGAATATGTTGGCGCTAAATAAATAAGAATAGCATGTCAATCAACTGTCTCAATAAAGGGATCGACAAAGGAAACAAAAATGACAAAACGCACCCCTTAAAACACTGATGTAATTCCATTCTTCCAACTGTCTTATGAAGCTATTGCAAACTATCATGTTGGGCATCTCGTTTTCTTGGGAGATGCACTATGGATGATTAGTAGAAAGAAAAATAATAATAAACCTTACACACCAGCATATTTTTTTTGTTTGAATAAGAAGTTATACTATTATGCAAATTAGCTGTTGTCACCATAGTATACAGCCAGTGTATCCACCTTAAGGCCTGCTAGAATACCGTACAGGCCATAGCTCTTCCTCAAAAATACAAATGCTCCCTCTACATACATTTATGTAATGATTTGTAACCTTCACTAAACATTTTGCCACCTAGCCAGTATCATTTCACTGAGGGCCCTAAAATAATTGCACGCATGGTCAAGGACTGCAAAGTTATTTCCTGCTTTAAAAAAAAAAAGTAAATAAGCACTTACTCATGAATTGCACAAGATTTTGCCACATAAAAGTGGTTGCCGATTTTGAATAATAAAATAGTTTGGAGTATTATAAAAAATACTCTAAATTAGAGCAAACTGCTGATATTTATCAATTTATTTACTGAAATACTAGAAAATCCATTTGTACTGTTAATAGCATCTATGCAATATGGCAGAGATCAGTAAAATCAATAAAAATATGTCATAAACGTGATGTTAAAATGTCTCTGTGATATCACACATATTAAACATAATGCTATGTTTATTTACCCACGATTGATCTATGAAAAGTTTAGTAAACTGAATCATGAGACCTTTTACATACACCTGTCTAGATTTCAGATGCAAGTTGCCAGGCCTTTTAATTGTAGGCTTTGTGCAAAGAGATATATCTAACCACACGTACACAATTATCATCGAGGCACATGTAAATGCTTAAAATGTCAAAACCCCAATTTACTAGGGTGTACAATGATATTGATGACTGAATAAAAACCCTGCAGAACTGGCTTTACATAGAATCAGCTGGGCAGGTAGCATAGAATTGTCTATGATATTCCGCCACAGCAAGGCTTCAGATAGGCCACAAGTGTTTTTGTTTACAAAAAATGTGTCCAAACATGGAAATATCTATTCGATTATTTTATACTCCCTCTTAGGTAGCTGGTGAAACAGACACAAATGCATTGTAGTGTCTTGAGACTTAAGATCATGTGCTATCCGCCATCCCATAGTAATACCTTAACTCTTTCATCCCCTGCATTCTGCAATGCATATCAGCCCCTGCTGCCAACAAAGAGTTAACCTTTACAAAGTTATTTTCATTATGGCCTATAATAAAAATGTAGTAGATGACAAATGCACATGAAGGTAGTTTTGCAGTATTCTAAATTAATATATTAACCCTAGCTAAACACACTAAATACTAAATTGTGCCGCCTCACCCTATACAAACTTACTAAAATACAAAAGGATAAGCAAGAATACCAACTAAAATAAACTGATTTGTACAGGTTTTAAACGTAAACGTGGGATTGCAAAATGTGGAATAATAAGTATATTACTACATACATGTATAAGGCATACTTCCAACCTTTGAGGAGGTTTAATGGAGAAAAACTAAATAATATTTAAGGTTACCAAGATACAATAGAGGTTAATGTTTACTCAGTTTGGTGCAGGGGATGTTGTCTTTGTGGTTAAGATGTACTATAAAAAAGAGCAGGGTGTGAGCAACAAAACAAAAAAAATTATATAATATATAATTTAGTGCCGACCACAGTTAACAACAGAAGTATAGGGAAATTAAGAAAAAGAGGGCTGAAAGGGGAATGAATGAGGAGAGGAATTGACAAGTGTGAGGGAGTGGGGGGTTGATCACAGCAAACACAACCCAAAAAAAAATTATAAATGGTGCAGAGCTTTCCCAGATGTCCTTCAAGGCACACGAGGACATGATGCTCTGGAAGAGCAAAATAAGAAAATGATGAACAAAAAAAATAAATAAAAAAAATGCATACAGGAAAAATATGTGTATACAAACAAGTGATAATGTAGTCATGGGTTCAAATACAGAAGCATCATATCTACGCAAAGTGTGTAGAAATCATAATGTGAATCTATACATACATACATACATATTGATAGGAGAAAAAAATAAAAACACCCCAAACATGCAATACTAGTCTGCTAGCCATGAGCAGTGATGTCTAACCTTGGCACCCCAGATATCATGAACTGCATTTCCCATGATGCATGTTGAGCTTAGGCTTGCTCAGTATCTTGGGAAATGTAGTTCAGGCAAGCAGTTATAGGGTGGGCTGGCCGAGCATCATAGGAAATGCCGTTCAGAGCCATCTGGGGGTGCCAAGGATAGCCATCACCAAGCTATAGGTACTGTATAACACCTCCAATTAGGTTTTGTTTACATAAAGCAGACAGCATCATCTTATTGCAAAAGTCCACCACACCATGGCAATGAAGGATGGGAGTATACAGGTTAATATGTATCATTAATTTACAAGAAGGCACATTGGCAGAATGGCCTGTGCTATCTCTATAGAGACAGGGATTGTCAGTGATCAGGAAGATGTTGGTTGGTTGACTATGGATCTCTGGGCAACAACCATCTTGTGATACTGTATTCCCCACTGGACACCTAGACCTCCCTGCATGCAGCTAGAGAGATA
The DNA here is from genome assembly GCA_933207985.1 of Pelobates cultripes. NCBI lineage: Eukaryota > Metazoa > Chordata > Amphibia > Anura > Pelobatidae > Pelobates > Pelobates cultripes. Next base: position 293,625,332 of record OW240913.1, on the reverse strand, counting down.
GCTAGAATGGATACAAAGTGTCCATGGGGGGAGGGCTTATTGCAGGAGATGATGATGATGACAAGGCTGATAATAAATAGTACTCATCCCAATTCACCTTGCAGAGCTGGAAGTGATCAGACTGGAGGGTTTCCGGGATGTCCACCTCCCTATTCCCAGGCTGAGATGATGAAGACGAGGAAGAAGAGGAGGAAACTGCTGCCAGGCCATCCAGCACCTTCCAGATGTTAAATTTCTTCATGGTCACCGCTTCCCTTCTCTGCCTCTTCTTGTACCACCACCACCACCACCACCTTCTCCTCCTCCAGATCCCTCTCTCCTCTCACCCCCCCTCCACCTTTCCTTTCCCTCTCCTCCTCCCGTCTCTCTCTTTCTGTTATTTTACCCCCCTTCCCTGCCTGACTGGCACCCACACACAGGAGGGTCCTGGCCCCTGTGGCTGGGGGGGTGGGAGGAGGAGGGTGCTACAGTAATAGCTTGTTGGGTTGGGGGTCTGCAGGTAATCTGTGTAGTGGGAGGAGGTACAGCTTGATAAAAAAAAAATAGAGGGTGAGGGAAGGAAGAGGGGTGGTGGGGGGTTGATCTACAGGATGATTTTATGCTGTTGTCCAAGCGTGAAAATAGCTCATCCAGCCATCAAAACTAGAAAGAAAAAATAAATCACAAAAGCTAGGAGAATAGCATACAATGGATGGGGTTTGTTAAATAGAAAATGGAAAAAAAAAAGAAGCCAATCAATCCAGTGGGTAGCGGTGTTTAATGGGTAAATCCAGTGTTGCAGTTGCTTGGCAGCCCTTGTCGGAGTGGTGGGAGGGTACATGCAAGTGCCCCCCTGCCCAGGTTTGTATACAGATGTGCCAGCCTGGGTGCTGGGCTCAGTGTATCCCTGTGTCTTGCTTCTGCTGCACTGGAAGTGACAGCCACTAGCCTGTCTTCCCTCCCCTTCCTTCCTGTCTCTCTCTTTCTGCCTTACACCCCTCCCCTTCCCTCACTGTCACATTTTCCTGCTTATGATTACTCCTGCTGACTCCATGTTAGCTTCACTTTCTCCTGTCCTCACTTTAAAAAAAAAAATATATATATATATATATTTTTATATCCTGCAGTGCACCTTAAGAGGCAGCTGAAGGGCACTCTCGGAGACCTATTTACTAAGGGTGGAGAGTTCCCTTCTAGGATTATCTGCAGACTCACAGTGTTACACCTGTGTTTTCAGTCTGTCAGAGCACAGCCCCTCCCCAATGCATCCTGTCAGTGTGTAACCTGCTGTGATACCCTCCTCCTTATTATAGTCCTTCCTCCAGAACTCTTTTAAGGATATGATTCCCCTTTTCCTTATTTGTTTTATTCTATTTTTTTTTTATCCTTTTTGTCTTTTTTTTTCTTCTTCTAATTATTATTATTATTACTATTATTATTTTTTTATTTGTCCCTTTTTGTCCAGAAAGTTACTGAAGTTGAAAATATTGTGGTGGATTAGTGCATATTTTAACCAAAAATGCTGTTTTGTGATGAGAAAGTTCTTAACGTAAAATAAACAGTTGGCACAAAAAGCATTTTATTTATTGTGCAGTGAAATTAAGTAACAACCATATTGTGAACATTAAACATTTTTTTTTTTAAATTGATAAAGTTTGTAAAAAAAAATAAATTAAACAAATCATCCAGTTCAGATGTATTTCAACTTGCCATTTTTTTTTAATGTAGCAATTTTGCTTTACAAATCACCGTTTAATAAATAGGCACCAGACTTGCAGTAAGATGCCATTTGTTTTCTCTGACTCAGCTGTTGTCAATATTATTTTTAGAAGGAACCAAACATATTCCATAAACCATCAAATGTGTTCAAAGCTCAACTGTTGTTTCATTTAACATAAAACTGGTTTGTGAATCAAGCTGTAGAGTCTACTACAGGTTCACATTGTTCACAGATGTGAAGAAGCTTGTTAAAAAGGATAGTCTAACAGGGTTATTTGCTAAAGTGAGAATTCAAAGTGAATTTAAAATTCAGGGTAGAAATAGCCAAAATGGAAACATTCTCTAAGCTATACTTTTAGTTTGGCTACTCTGGCCTTAAATTTGAAATTCACTTTAACCCCTTCCCAACCGCTGACGGTTCAGGACCGACATTGGAAAAATCCCCTTGAGGACCGGTGACGGTCCTGAACCGTCATAATGGAAATCTTTACTCACCCGGTGGCCCTCGTTCCCCCGGCGGCGATCGCAGTTTCCCCCGGTGTGGGGAGACTGCCTGCAGGAATTAGGACCCCACGGCCACATGATCGCTCAATAGAGCGGTCACATGGCCACAATAGCTGTCCAAGTGTCTGCCTGCAGGGGGACTGCAAGTGTAAAATCAAATATTAAAAATGTTAATAAAAAATATAATTATTTATATATATATATATATATATATATATGATATATAAACATTTATTATATATGTCTATATATCTTATATATATATATATATATATATATATAAATATAATATCATACTAAGTGTATTTTATATTAATATATAAAAATACACTTATAATTAAATTACACACATATATAATAACGATATATATTGTGTATGTATATATGTGTATATATATATATATATATATATTATAAAATACAAACAATAAGTAAATTAAAAAACGTAAAAATAAAAAAGAATTAAATTATATATATATATGAAACTTTATTCTAATTGTATTGTGATAATATATATTTATATAAAAATACACTTAGAATGAAATTATATAAATAAATCAAAATATTACGAAATATATATATATCCATGTACAAAATTACATAAATAATTTCATAAATATACACGTAGACTTCATATATATAAACATGCATATATATTTAAATTCTACGTGTGTATTTATGTAATATTTTTACATAATTAAGTAATTTTATTGATCGCAATTTGAGGGACCTGCCTGACAACCCAGGCCGAAAGTCCAGAGAATTTATTTTGCTAGCACTGTATTTAACCCTGTAACTTTCTATGACACCCTAAAACTTGTACATTGGGGGTACTGTTTTACTCGGGAGACTTCACTGAACACAAATATTAGTGATTCAAAACAGTAAAACATATCACAGCGATTATATTGTCAGTGAAAGTGATTTTTTTTGTGTGCATTTTTCACACACAAACGGCACTTTCACTGAAGATATAATTGTTGTGATAAGTTTTACTGTTTTGAAATACTAATATTTGTGCTCAGCAAAGTCTCCTGAGTATAACAGTACCCCCAATGTACAGGTTTTATAGTGTTTTTGAAAGTTACAGGGTCAAATATTTTTACATTGAAAATTGCAAGGTTGGTTATGTTGCCTTTGAGAGCATATGGTAGCACAGGAATGAGAATTACCCCCATGATGGCATACCATTTGCAAAAGAAGACAACCCAAGTTATTGCAAATGGGGTATTTTCAGTCTTTTTTAGTAGCCACTTAGTCACAAACACTGGCCAAAGATAGCGTTCAATTTAGTTTTTTTTGCAATTTTCACACACAAACAAATATAAATACTAACTTTGGCTAGTTTTTGTGACTAAGTAGATACTAAAAATGACTGGACATACCCCATATTGAATACCCTGGGTTGTCTACTTTAAAAAAAATATGTGCATCTGAGGTGTGTTTCAGAGATTTATGACAGATAACAGTGTTACAATGTCACTATTGATAAATTTTAAAAATATATATTTTGAAACAGCAATTTTCTACTTGTCCTTATAGCACATAACTTGCAAAAAAGCACTCAGTGTTTTTAAACTCAGGACAAAATTTTGAAGCTATTTAGCATTTTTTTTCATTAGCCTTCGTAGGTAAGTAAAAGATTTTTCAAGTAAAAATAAAAAAACATTTTTTTGTTGTTTTTCAATTTTTCACCATATTTTATTATTGTTTTTAAAAGTAAATTATATGACATGATACAAATAATGGTCTGTAAAGAAAGCCCCTTTTGTCCTGAAAAAAAATTATATAATTTGTATGGGAACCATAAATGAGAGAGAGGAAAATTACAGCTAAACACAAAAGTGTTAAAACAACTCTGGTCCTTAACGTACAACATGGCCAAAACAGTCCGGTCCTGGATGGGTTAAATTCTCACTTTGGTAAACAACCCTGTGTGTATAAAAACTGCGACATCCTAAAGTGACACTTTGAGCATTATAACAACTTAATTTGAATTAAGTTGTTATGTTGTAAGGAAGTCCCGGGAGCTGGCTTACCTGAAAGCGTTAAACAGTTAGAGAGACGTTATAGGCACACAGTACACTTTATTCATCTCAGTCTGGGTACCATATCTCTGTAGGTTTAACCCTGCAACTGAAAACACTGCTATACTGGGGGAACAGCAATGTTTACATTGCAGGGTTTAAATTCCTCTTATGGCTATCACCCTGACAACCACTAGAGGTGCTTTCTCCGAAATAGCGGAAAGTGAAACTAGATGGACGCAGTGCAGCATTTTTCTATGGGAAAGCTTTAAATTGGTGAGGTCATTAAGACTAGAGGCGGGGCTGGCCACGGTGAGGGAGAAAAGGTAGGTAGATTTGAACCCTAACTAGTTAGGTCACTATAGAGTTAGAAATACATGTTTGTATATCTAACGATATAGTGTTCCTTTAAGAAACGGTTTAACCACAAAATCTTCAAGCTGGAGTCTGATCACTCTGCCCCTGAACTTTGCTCAATGTCTAAGGTTTTGATCAGGGAGCTTCGGACTGGCTTCCGCTGATGCACTCGGCCTATAGATCTCAACAAGAAAAGAGAGATCTCTTTTTTTTTTCATAGAAGAACTACTGATTTGCTAACAACCCATTAACTCTTTCAGGTAAGCCAGTGCCTGGGACCTTCTTGCAACACTAACAACTTAATTCTGAGGACGTTGTTATGGTGCCTGGAGTGGTCCCTTCATATAGTGGTTTTGGTGTGAAGATGCTGCCCACTTTCTATGACATTTTGCTGAAAACACACTGCCTGTCTAACATACTGTCACTAGAGCTGCTTCCTTCTTTGGATCCTTTGATTTTTTAAGGACTTCTAATTTGATATCATCACATGCAACATGATGACACTGAACGCAGGTAATGATTCTCATAAAGAAGCAATGGATTGATATAGTGCGTCAGTCGTTGCACATGCACATTCTCTATAAGATGCATTTAACTGGACAAAGATAATATTGCTTACTGATCTTACCATAGGAGGATCAGGCAGCAGTGAGGAGACGCTGCAATTAAGATAATTTTACATATTTTATTTAATCTAAGCCTTGTTAGGCACACATTGGACTTTAATACTTTATTTCTTTTTAAACTGCTACTCCATAAAAAATTTTTTTAATAATTAATGCTCTTTTGGGAATTATTCTTTGGGATCCCTACCCAAACGCTACAAAAAAAGAAATAAAATGAGTTTTTACTTGCCTGAAATCCTGCTTTCTACACCCCTCCTGATGTCACACCTGCCGTTGTGCGCTCCAATCAAAGGCTTCTCATAGAGAAGCCTTTGATTGGGCCATTTAGCTGTCCCAGAGCACATGCACATTCTCTGAGCCTACAAGGATAGGAGGACAGGGTTTGGAGAGGGAGCCTAAAAAATTAAACGGAGGGAGGCAGGAAGGCTGCAAAACCTTTCTTGCAACCTCTGCCTGCAAGGGGAGAATTGGATTATGTTTGTCGCCAGCATGCAGTGCAAGCTGAAGACATGTAAAGTATGCACAAAAATTAGTTCTGGGCTGCAGCACACAAGAGAACTAAGAAAGGCCGGTGGAACAGGACCTGAAAATCAGGACTATCCTCCTGAAATTGAAACGATTAGGAGGCATGGTATGAGGAAGTAATTTAGAAAAGTGTCTCCCAACCCCATTTTGAGACAGAACTTTGGAAATCGATGCTGTTTTAGTGGGTCCTTAATGGTTGGGAAAGTTACCTCATATTCATCAGGCTGTAGCAAACTGCCCACAAAAAATGGTCAACTGTAATAGCTCTGCCATTTCCACACTGATGAAGATCCTGTGGGCATTGCAAATAGTCAGTCGAAGATGTTTTCCATAATTTGTGTGTAGTACATATTTTATATTACAAGAACAATGGGTCACTGAGTTAATTTTACAATTGAAGAATGGGTCACCAATCTAATGTCACATATGTAACTTGAGTCCTAGTTAAAAAAACAAACGTTTAAATCTTACCTTTGTACAGGGCTCACTGTGATCTATTATTGATGGTTGCCTCATGAGTACATGCTTATGGTTATCGTCCTATCCCAGAATATCACTGAGGGCCTCAAGAAGTTTTCTTGCATGCACAACATAGACTATAAATGACCAGCAATATGAGAGTTGAGGCTTCCCAAAGCTTCTGATGTATAAGACAGTTTATCAAATGTCATGGCCCATACCTTTGCCCTCAGAATAGAACAGAGCCAAAGTGTTGGCAGGAACCACAGTATAGGCTCTGCTTACAGAGTTTAAACTAATTCAGCAACTGAATGCCTGCGATCCCAGAATATTTTAACAACAATCTAATCAATATGTCATGAAAACAGAATGAGAGCAGTGTTCATTTGTTTATTATCTTTGTGTGACTCTTTACAATGTGAGGCCAATGGTTGCAGTGGACTTAAAGCAGCTCTGGCACCTTCTGGGACTTTGTATATTTTGCAAAGACCCTCAATGGTGACATCATCGCTTGGGAAACAGTGGCCGGGGGGTGCAACAGAGGTGATTTATACTTACCTGATTCTTTCCCTTGCGGGCTGTGCCATCTTCGATAGTCAGTACTTGGTGCTTCATCTGGCAGGATGCTGGACTCTTGCACATGAACGAGAGTCTGTTGAGGAAATCACAAGACGGCGGGAGCCTGAATAAGACGAAGTATTCCCTATTTTGTCTTATAATGTTTTTTGAGTGCTTTGAAATTTCAATGAAATTCTAAATATGTCTTGTCACTGTTAATTTTAAACTAATTTGGTCCTTATAAATAATGTCATAGTCATTGTATCAGTACAGATTCTGTGACATTATGTCAGTCTTTATTAAATAAACATTCTTGTGTTGATCTGTGAACCTCACTGCTTTACATTGTTGGTGCTGTAGTCCAACAGCTGGGTTGCTAGTACATGTCATCCTTCCCTGATGTAGATTATTTCTATATTGAATTTTGGCTGTAAATCCTCTACCAAATAATTTTTTTTTTGTAGGATACAACTGCTAGTATCAAGTTTAATTATAATTAATTAATTAATTAATTAATTATGCTTTCTGTCTTTATAGAGACAGCATATCTCCTTTTTGTAATGCACCATATTAAAAGCATGCCAGACTGTAAAATAGAAATATTTAATTATTTTATTATATTAATGTATTCATTATTTACCCCAGTCTTTGTGCCATTCATGGATTCACTATAAAAGCATTTTACTGAGAAATTGTAAAAAATGGTTATTTAGAAGTTTAACTATATGTTTTGGATCCTTTTAGGTTAGCTAAAGTTTTTTTTAATTTGCCTAGAGGCCACGATGGCACCTAATTCACTGGCCAATGCATAAGGGGGGCACAATTCCACTGGTATTTGGCACATTAATAATTAGCAGTCATCTGAATAGATAGTGAAAAGTTTTAAATAGTAAATTGTGAAGCTATAGTAAGAAACCAGTCCAATCTGTCTTTAGACGGTTAATATCCATTCAGATTGTCAATGCAGCGGTGATGTTACGTTCTAAAATTGTCAAGTGCAGAATTATCTGATTTATTTGGAAATTAAATTCTGCCTTCCATTAGATAGTGAAGCCTTGTTCATGATAATTGATGATGTACAGATTTAGTTGACTGACAACAGACTCTGTTGACTTAAGAGGCAAGAATGTTCATTACATTATGGGGGAATATAACAATAGTACTGTTAAAGAGGAATTTTTGATATCCTTGTCATGGTCAGTTTGTCATCTTTCCACACAGCTGTATTAAGTCCTCATTTCTAATTTCTCATATCTTCCAATAGTGTTAGTGCATTAGACACTGCCCCTTGGTGCCTATTCATGCATCATATACATGTGTCTATTGGATGTTGTGCACTCTGCCGTGTCATTACTACGCTTGCACATTTGTATCTTGTAGAGTTACAGGACAAAAAAAGGGATGTTCAAACCACAGAGGTTTCACGTGATTCCAACTGCCATAGTTGAATATGCTGTAGATAATATTCTGTTAGATGTTGACCAGCCTTATTTCCTTATTCTGATCGATGGCATCCTTGATCTGGATTGTTTTATTTTTTTAAATAATTAATGCCCAGCCGCCCTATCATCTCTGGTATAGGTTCCCTTATAGCTCCCATTTCTAAATGGTTGATTTTCATCTTCAGAGGTATGTTCCGCATTTGCCCTCGTTTATTAAAGATACAGGTCATGTCATGTCTCTTGTTGAGGAGGTTGAGTGGTTAGATCATTATTGTTGGGTCACGATCGATGTAGTATCACTATATACTAATAGTGACCACTCGCTTGGCCTTAAAGCTATCTCCCATTACCTCTTCTCTGATCCTTTGTTACCGGAAATACAGGCTGCTTTTATTTTGAAGTTTACTGAATTTATTTTAAGCATAACTATTTTGAATTTGTTGAGGGTTTTTACTTACAAATGAAGGGGAATACGATGGGGGCGAGTTTCACCTCATCCTATGCCAATTTGTTCATGGGTCTCTGGGAGAGCACCACGATTTTAGAGGATTCGCATTGGATGGGGCGACTCGCCCTTTATCGCAGGTTCATTGCTGACATCCTTATTATTTGGAAGGGAGGTTTGGAGGAAATAGAAGACTTCATTTCTTATTTAAATAGTAACCGATGGGGTCTTACCTTCACCTACCATAGACACCTATCCACTATAGATTTCCTTGATCTCACTCTGATAGGTTCTCAAGGGAGAGTTTTAACTAGGACCTATCAAAAGAGTGTTGACATTAATGGGTACCTTCATGCTGACAGTGGCCATCACCCTACCTGGATCCAGAATATTCCTTCTGGCCAATTTGTTAGGTTAAGACGTAATTGCTCCTCCCATATGGATTATGAAAGAAAATCCCTCTTATTATGCTGTCGCTTCATTGAGAAAGCATATCCTGCTAAACAGATCAGACTGGCATATTTGAGGGCAGGGGCATTAGATAGGGAGGATCTTGTAACCTCATCAGGTCTCTTGAAGGATAGGGTACTGCCATCCGATCAGGAGTCGCACTCGGAAAGGGTGCTACACACTAGTAATCACGAACTTATTCTTAATCTACTAGATGAGTATAATCGCCCACAGAAAAGAAGAGCTACGTACAACATTAGCACAAAAGAAGTGGGAGTAGGGACTACTCCTGTTTTTGCCACAGTATTTAACAAGTGTTTTGATGACATTATTGGCGTCTTTTATAAATACTGGTCTATTCTTAAAAAGGATCCCTTACTCTGTTTCAGCATCTCAGAACTTCCGAATATTAATTTTAGGAAAGCCCCAAATTTGAAAAACATACTGGCCCCTTCTAAATTAAGGGACAATATGCATGGGCATATAACTAGTAAGAATGGTGTTAACAATATGCGCTGTGGGCGAAGTAGATGTCTGACTTGTGGGTACATCTGTCATAATATGTCCACTTTCAAATCGTATAGGGGAGAAGAAACTTTTGTGGTGACCCATAGGATTACATGTGGTACCTCTTTTGTTGTATACCTTTTGATTTGCCCCTGCAATCAGCATTATGTCGGACAGACCACTAGACCTCTGATATTTAGATTTAGAGAGCACAGAATGGCCATATTGAATAAAGATAGGAGATCTTCGGTTGCACGACACTTTGAGTTGTTTCACAATAGTGACCCAGCGTTGACAAAAGTGATGGGAATAGAGTATATACCTCCCTCTAGGGATCCTGCTATCAGGAAACAACATCTTACCAGGGCTGAGTCGTTATGGATTTTTAAATTAGATTCCCTCACACCAAATGGCTTAAATGAGGAGTTAGAACTTTTCTAGTTTGGGCTCTTTGGGTTGTTATGGGTTGGGCTTCATTTTTTATTTTCCTTTTTCAGGGATACATATATATGTGTGTGCTTATACATGGATAATCATATATCGTATATTGTACATGATTTTCATGCACTTTTTGGCTATTATGCTGGATATTTTATTCAGATATTTCACTTTTATATAATTTCTTATTGTTCCTCAGGATGAGGTTCAAGGCCTTGGGTTTAGTACTGTTGCTTCCAATGATGGGGTTTGATGTCTATTATGAGGGGGCGTTTATAGTCTTTTCTGACTTACCTGTGTATATATGTATATATATATATATATATTTATATATATATTTTGTTTTCTTTTTCTCCTTTATTTTTAGCCATATTGTTCCGGGTTTATGTAGCATAAGTTGGTCTGCATAAAATATGTGTAGCTGCATGATCGAGATATATCGATATGGGTGACATCTATTTTGTATTTAGATTCCTCTATTTCTTACCGGATTTAGATTCTTGCTGTCTAATGGAAATTATCAGTCTTTTATATTATTTCGTTAAATATTTTAACAGAGTTTCTTAAGCTGGAATTATACCAGATTTTGTATAATTATATTGCAAAGTGTTGTAATTTTTATTAACATGTCTATTAAATTGCTAATATTACAAATGCCATTTGTGTAAGTTTTAATGTTTAATAGGTTTCACTCTTATTGATTGATTACCTGTAATTATCCACTCCGGTGATTACCTGCTGGTTCTATCTTCAGCAGGTATTTAAACCCTGGGTGGGGGTTTACGTACACGTACTGATCTTGATAAAGTCCCACAGATTGGGACGAAACGCGTCGATCTGCGGGCTGCTGGCTGTTCCCTTCTTTCCGGTCCCCCCTGGGTTTGATGTTCGATATATATTTGCGCAATACCGCTGTCTTTTTTGAAGACTCCGACCGCGGTATATTTTCATGGGCTGTTTCTATCCAGGCAGTTATTGTTTTTATTTCACCACTCTGCACCCATTCATCTTTGCTACTCCATTTCCACCACGGTCTTTTTTTCCCTCCCGCGTGTGAGGGAGTTGGAGTCCCCCTTATTCGTATCATCTGGCTGCTATTTAGATCTGCCCAGTAGTGTTTACATCTTGCCGACCCAGGGAGGTCTTCTGGACGTTTTTTCATTTTTTCTTCTGGTTATATTTACCTCTGGTGGGGGCCCACACCGAGGTCAGGTATTTTTATATTTATATTTATTAGTAGTATTATTGTTTATACTTGTATTTTGATCTTTTGTGTTTTTCATTACGCTATTTGCTATGTCCAACCTATCTCCACTAAGTCATCGATCTTTAATTTTCCATTGAGGTTTTTCACTTTTAATGGCTACCATTTAGTGAAGTTCGTTAGTGGATACATTTAGTTATACATATTGTTGTTCTATGATACATTTGAATTTATCGTTACGATTTTTGTCTGGTTAGATTTAACAGTGGAGATTGGAATCGGCCCCCTGCTTATTACATTTTTTTATATATGTGATAATTAATAAAAGGATTTGTTAATTATTTTATTTTATTTGTCTAGGTTTATATTTATGAGCGCACACACCCAATTTTCTATTTCTGAGTGTATAACTCATCAAATCGCTAGAGTGGGTTTGGAGCTGCTTTCTTTTATAATTTTGTTGTGTTATTTTTGTTGTGTTATTTTTGTGTGTACCGCTTTTATATAAGTTTCCTGGATTGTTTTATTACCTTGCTTTTTTGTGTTTTTAAAGGGACACTCCAGGCACAAAGACCACTTCTGCCCATTGGACTGGTCTTGGTCAGGGCCGGACTGGGGATACGAAGCAGCCCTGGAAAAAAATCTATGCCAGCCCCATAAGTCATTGTGCTATGTAGGGTGTTTTATATGTGGGAAAAGCAAGTCTTATGGCTTGACTGGTGTGCAGATTTTTGTTTAGCATTGTATTATCTATCTATCTATATATATATATATATATATATATATATATATATGCAATTGAAATAGTTGGCTGCACTCTCGGATTTTCTGAAAATGTAACTTTTATTGAAATATTTAAGAGAAGATCAATGTCCTGATGCAAGTCCACAAGAGGGACTGAAACGTTGATCTTCTCTTAAATATTTCAATAAAAGTAAAATTTTAAGGAAATCCGAGAGTGCAGCCAACTATTTCAGTTGCCTATAAATATATATATACTGGATACTGGAGCCCTAGTGATGCAACAGTATGTATGTATGTATGTGTATATATATATATATATATATATATATATATATTTGTATTTTATTGATACATTTCTTCTTCTAATTCAAAATATTAGTTATTTTAGGGTAATTAAATTATACAGTAAAGCATACTCACACACAGACAGACAATCTTACTGATGCACACAAATAGGCTCATTGACAGACAATGACACACACAGACAAGGTTACTGGCACACACACAAATTTAGTACAGACAAATTCTGATACACAGACACAGCTTACTATAGACAAGCTCACTGTCACACACACGCTCACTACAGACAAGCTCACTGATGCGCACTCACTCTCCCTACAGACAAGCCCATTGACACACACATGCTCCCTACAGAAGAGCTCACTAACACACAGATTCACTACAGACAAGCTCACTGACACACACATGCTCACTACAGACAAGCTCACTGACACACATATGGTCACTACAGACAAGCTCACGATCACACTCATGCTTACTACAGACAAGCTCACTGTACACACATGCTCACCACAGACAGGCTCCAACACACCCATGCTCCTTACAGACAAGCTCACTAACACACACACACATATGATCCCTACAGACAAGCTCACTGACACACATACAAGCTCACTCACTAGCAGGCACACACACACACACACAAACTCACTAGCAGGCACACACACACAGAGGCTCCCTCACTAGCAGATGCACGCACACACACACAGAGGCAGACAGTCACTGACACCCAGGCAGACAGCCACACACACACACACACAGGCAGACAGTCACTGACACCTAGGCAAACACCCACACACACACAATACAGGCAGACAGCACACACGGGCAGACATACACAGGCAGACACGCACACACACACACGCAGACAGTCACACACACAGGCAGACAGTCACACACACAGGCAGACAGTCACGGTCAAACACTCACACAGACAGTCACACACACACAGGCAGACGAAGGTCACACACACACACACAGTCACACACACACAGTCACACACTCCACAGACAGTCACACACACACACACACACTCACGCACTCACACAGACAGTCACACACAGACAGTGACACACAGTCACACACTCACACACTCTCACACACAGACAGTCACACACAGACAGTCACACACAGTCACACACTCACACACAGACAGTCACACACTCACACACAGACAGTCACACACAGACAGTCACACACTCACACAGACAGTCACACACTCACACAGACAGTCACACACAGACACACACTGACCTGCTTCTTACCTCCTGCTTGGAGCTCCTGGAGGCTGGTTGTTGGGGAAGCAGGGACTCCTTCCTGCTTCCCATGCTGCAGTTAGCCAGGCCCCCACTGCACAGAAAGCTCTGCCACGGCGCACACTAAGCCCCGCCCCGCCGCATGCTAGCTCCGCCCCTGCCGCACGCTAGCTCCGCCCCAACGCAGTTTTTTTTTTTTTTTTAATGATCCCGGCCAGCCATGTGTGAGCTGTGCCGGCCGCCTGGCTCCCCCTGCTCCCATGGGGCCCTGTGCGGCCGCACAGCTCACACATGGTTGGCCGGGATCACAGGAGCCTGAGCACTTATAAGGGCTGTCAGCCCAGCCCCAGGTGCCGCGGCCCACAGGTGCCGCGGCCCAGTCCGGCCCTGGTCTTGGTGCTAACTCCGACGACCCTTAACCCTGCAAGTGTAATTAGTGCAGTTTTTATATACTGCAATAATCACCTTGCAGGGTTAAGTCCTCCTCTAGGGACTTCCGTGTTCTTCGAACATGAAAAGTGTTTTAAACGACACTGGACGTCCTCGCGTTGCTGGAATCCCCATAGGAAAGCATTAAATAATCCTTTCCTATGGGGAGGTCTAATGCCCGAGCACGGGCGGAGCCTGACCCAGGTAATTCAACAACATGGGATGGGGGGTGGGAGGGAGAGGGGCACTGTAGGGTTCTGCAGTACCAGGGAAATTATGTTTTCCTGGCACTGGAGAGTATTTTTAATTCCTTATTTAAAAGAAGGGATACTGCGATGCGCTACCCCCATCTTGCAACTAGTGTATTAGTCAATCCCTGTTGATCATATATATTTCCTCCATGGATATTACCTCAGTTTTTTTAATGTTTTTTTGACGGTACTCCCTGAGGAAGCCCAAATATGGGAAAACATGTTGGAACTTTTTGCTGCTGTTTTTTTTCTTATTTTGTTTAAAATTTATTATATTTTCATTAAGGGAATTGTCAAGCAAAACACATTGTTGATGCGACATACAGGGTGATACATGCGTCACATAGGAATATCATTGACATACATTTACATCGACATAGGTAAGATACAGCCTTGCATGTTACAAAATGGATATTTCATTACAATAATCTGTCCATCTATGAGGAGGATATCGCATTTCCATGAGGGCCGTCTTGGGTAACTCCTGAGTGATTACATAGGTACTATTGCTTTAGTGTTGCACAGAACAAATAAAACATACACAATATTATAGTAACAAAACTTAACGAAGGTAAAAGGTAGAATGGTTGCTATGAATCCTAGGTGTGGTTATGTTTTTTGCTGCTGTTTTTATTTATTTTAATAAACATATCTTTGCCACATACTTGCTGGAGTCCTCATTATTTATGAAAGGGTCCACAACAGGCAATATATTTTACCCCTTCACGTCATCAGGGGAGGCACCTCGTACATGCTGATACACCTATGCTTCCTATGAGTGGCTTGCAGTGACTTCCTACTGGCTTGCTGACCTTGCTTGTATCCTGATTACAGTTTGCCTCTTCGCTTCCTTGAAAGTAGTTTGTTAAAGGACCACTATAGTGCCAGGAAAACATACTCGTTTTCCTGGCCCTATAGTGCCCTGAGGGTGCCCCCACCCTCAGGGTCCCCCTCCCGCCCGGATCTGGAAAGGGGAAAGGGGTAAAAACTTACCTTTCTCCAGCGCTGGGCGGGGAGCTCTCCTCCTCCGATCCTCCTCCTCTCCGCCCATTCGGCTGAATGCGCACGCGCGGCAAGAGCTGCGCGCGCATTCAGCCGGTCGCATAGGAAAGCATTTACAATGCTTTCCTATGGATGCTTGCGTGCTCTCACAGTGATTTTCACAGTGAGAAGCACGCAAGCGCCTCTAGCGGCTGTAAATGAGACAGCCGCTAGAGGCTTTGGAGGAAGGCTTAACCCATTTATAAACATAGCAGTTTCTCTGAAACTGCTATGTTTATAAAAAAAAATGGGTTAACCCTAGCTGGACCTGGCACCCAGACCACTTCATTAAGCTGAAGTGGTCTGGGTGCCTAGAGTGGTCCTTTAAGCCCAGCCACTCTAAGGATTGACAACATTTTTTTATCCTTTTGTTGCTTTCCTTCCCACCTTGCTACTTGATCATATTCGGTGAGTTGATACGTATAACATTGGGAACAAATATAAAGAGCAATTCTAGTGCAAAGTTTTATGTTACTTATCAGAGCTCTGTATGTAATCATCATTGTTACCTTATATTCCCTTGTATTGGTATGTGATATTAAGTTGCTGCTCCCTGCTTGCAGCCCACACTGCAGACTTTTCTTAATCTATAGTTCTCCTGTGGTGGGCATATATTAGCACTTTAGTTATATCAGGGTCCTGACGGGTTAGGGCTTTCACATGGAGTACACCTGGCTGATTACTACATTTATATGTGCATATAATATTCACGATTAAATCTAAAGGTTTAGCTGGATTACCAGATTCAGGGGTCTCAGTGTCACAAGGCCTTTTAAAGTTCAATGTTTGGCATATACCTATGTAAAAGCTTTAAATCATATTTTTACTGCTTTAAAAAAACTATTGAATTGCTAGGTTGTTAAAAACACCCCTGTTGAGCTATATAACTCTCATCGCACTATCGATCTTTGTAAGTAAGGTTGCTGTGTTTTGTTTTAGCATAGAGGAAATAAATATATCATTTAATTATCTCCTAAGCAAGTAGGACAGTTTCCGTGCTGTATATTAAAATCCCTAATGTTTTGTTAAAAAAAAAAGCATAACTCTTTACTGCACTTTAAAATTACACTACAGGTACTCCAGCTACTTCATCTCATTGAAATGGTCTGGGGCACTGTCCCTTTCCCCTTAACCCTGGAATCTAAAACATTGCAGCATGAAGAACCAACAGTAATTTCATTATAAAAGATCCATAATCACGTAAAATGGCTACCCTTGTTTATGGCAGACACCACAGCAAGAACGCTTTGACTGCAACCCTCCCGTTCCTTCTGGCATGCCGACCAAGAATGAAGGGGGAGATAGCGCTGTTTTCATGCTGGCTGCGTGGAACTGTTTTTGGATTGAATCTCAGCCATGGCCGGTCAAAACTTTAATCGGGTCAGAGTACTATTTCACCAGATTATTTGGGGATACCACGTGTGGGGCTTACCACTGTATTCTATATGTTTTTGAAGATTTTTATGTTCGGGAGATAGTTGCATTAGCGCCTACATGCCTGGGAGTTAATTGAATTAAGCAGTGTGTGTCACAATCCCCTCCCAGACATAGAAGAGCCTGGGTGGGCTTACCTATGTTTTTGCTGGATACCCCATGCTGGGGGTCTGTGTATATAAACCTGTGTTTCACACAGGAAATTGATAAATTGATAAAACAAACAAACTTGGCTTACTAGACCTCTCGTGGGTTCCTTCAGGTGCGGGCGATGTGTCGCATGCAAGTTTATCAAATGTGATTCTAAGAACATAACTGACAGTGAAGGTAAACAGTCCTTCAAAATTAATACATTATTTAATTGCAAAACCGCTGGTCTGGTTTACCTTTTAACCTGTGTATGCAATCTTAAATATGTTGGTAAGACCTTTCGTCCTTTCAAAAAAAAGGATTAAGGAACAAGTAAGGTCTCCCAAGTTAAGCATAGAGACCCCCATCGCCCATCACCTTAAGGAATTCCACTCAGGAGATTACCATGGTCTTTTTCTGTGGGTTGGAACAACCAAAGAAGGGGTGATTATGAAAGGTTCCTGAGACAATGTGAGAGCTTCTGGATTTATCGCCTAAAGACTCTTCAACCTAATGGGTTAAACTAGGGCTTCTCTTTTGCAGCATTTATTTAATTGGCAATACATTTATAAATACATTTTATTATTGGATTCTCTTCTATCCAGCATTGACATTAATTTTGTTCAGGTCACTTGTCACATCTGTATATGAAGCTCAGACAGGATACATAGATATGTACATTAATATCTTATTTTCATGTCCAACACTTCTATATTTATCTGATGCTTACACCGGGCATCCAATTTTCAAAGACTATCTTAATATCTTTCCTCTCCCTATTAGGGATAATTTAAGCATGACTGGACTCTTTACATGCTTTCTATATTGTAAAACGCTACGGAATCTGTTGGCACTATATAAATGGCAATAATAATAATAATAATTCTCTGTCCTCTAACATCAATCACAAAATTTGCTCATTTCATTGGACAGGGAATAGTGAAACCGGATTGGGCAAGCAAGCATTACATTGCACAAAAGGAATTAGCTTATTGGTCAAGATTCCTATCATCATCCATGTAATTTTCCCTCCGTCTCTCTTGTTTTGCCACTTTTAAGAAATCCAAATCACTTTGCCACTTCGAACCTTCGGCGCTTCGGTACTTCCGAACTACCAAACTTTGGCACTTAAGGACTTTGTCACTTCGGACATTCTTAAGCATCCGAATGTCTGAAAGGCATGAAATTCATACGAATATACATTCAGAACAAAACGAATCACACATGTCTACCAGACAGCCACTAGAGGGACCTTTTAGGTTGAAATAGACCTTTGGTCCCGTATCTGAAGTTATTCATGAGGACCGCCAGTGTCAGATTTTCCCTATAGGAAAGCATTGAATAATGCTTTCCTATAGGGAAATCCTAATGCGAGTGCGGCCATTGGCAAGCATGTGCATTAGATCTCCCCCGCTAGCTGACGGTGGCGGGGCAGGAGTTCTGTACTGGCTGCAGAGATTCAAGGCACTTCCCGAACCACCAGAGAGCTGAAGAGGCCATTTCGGACATCCACATGTGGACCTCGGAGTGGGGAGGATCATGGCAAGAGGGAGCCGGCCATGTAAGAGTGGCGTGCAGAATGGTAAGTTCCTGTCACCCTTGCAAACAGGGCCAGATTGCTCATAAGGGCATTTAGTGCTGTAGTCCCAGTTACATTCTACAGCTCAGTCAGGAGCCCTTCCCATCTCCATTGTATCAGTGTAAGTGCATGTTACAAAATGCCTTTGTAACTGTCTCTTTAACCCCTTAAGGACCAAACTTCTGGAATAAAGGGGAATCATGACATGTCACACATGTCATGTGTCCTTAAGGGGTTAAGTGACAAATTGCCCTGCTTCCCTGGATTATGGAGGAGCCTTTTTGCCAGCCTTCTTTCTCATGACTATGGCCCTGGTGTGTATGGCCCTTTAAGAACAGTCTGTGAGCATAGTGGGGCTTATGGACTTTTATGGGACTGGTGCTGGCCCTTTAAGCTAATTTTTGGGACATAGGGAAAATTGGGACAATGCCCCTTTAAGATGGTGTCCCCAGACTTGTTTGGGACACTGCCCCTTTAAGCCTGTGTCCCCGGTGTCCCCAGACTTGGTTAAAGGTGGACCACCCAGAAGTGGAAGCGTGCAGGCAATTTACCTCCCAGGCCGGGAGCCTGCTGTAGGTAAATTGCCGACCGCTGGGTGGCCGCAGTTCGTACAAACGAACACGTGGTGGCGGCCATCTTTGCATATTCTAACACGGTCAGCGGTGTGTGTAGCCAAATCCATTGAACTAAAATGGATTTCAACGAACACCGCTGACCCTTACTTTCGCCTCCACTGAGTTTTCAGCCACAGAGCCTAAGTCCCGTTCAGCGATTTTAACTCACTGCTATACTGAGCCAATTGCACAGACAGCCCCGTTCGTGCATTCAAATGGGACTTAGTCATTTTTCTGCCTGAAAAGTCAAGTCAGAAAGGACTTCCGACTAACTTTTGAATTACTGGAAGGATTTGTCTGATTTTTGAGAGTGTTTATATTTATAGTATGCTGATTAATACTATGTCGTTTATGAAGATTGGATGTGTAGTTTTAAAGTTGCAGTGTATGTATAAAAAGTGAATTTTTCCTGCCTGTGATAATTACATTAATCCATTGTGTTCAGTAATTATATCACAGGCAGAGTGGAGGATTTTGTGGGAATGAATGGGAGTGTTTTATTGTATATTACGTGTGTTATTGGTTGTTCTGCAAAACCCTGTGGGCGGTCCTGTATCTGTAAAACCTGCATAAAAGAAGGCCTTTTGGTGCCAATTAAAGAGAACTACTTTACCCTCTAACTCGCAGCCTCGACTCGTGTTTGTAGGGGACAGCTATAATCACTACAGGGATTGCTATGCTCTGCATACTCCCTTAGCTACTGAGCTCTTGTAAGAGCTCTTGTTCCTGATCCTGCTTCGCTCTACAGAAGGAAGACGTTCACCTACTGGAAACTGGAGCCTGGTCATAGATCCAGGGTGTATAGCAGACGGCGAGATCCCAGCCCAGCAGTGGCGGTTCGTGGAGTCTGCAGTGTTTATGGTGTCTACGGTTCTGATGGTCCTTTGGTGAGCGCTAGAAGCATCCTTTCTATGGTACAACTTTCAGCTAGCCTGGAGGCAACCGGAACAGTGCAATTATAGGCTCCCTCTTGTATCTTACTGCTGCTGAGAAACACACGAATGCCGGGAACATTTCACCATTCGGGACTTGGTTTATGCGAAATAGACCGACCCCAGATTTCACCATTCGGGACTTGGTTTATGCAAAATAGACCGACCCCAGATAGCTATAGTTGTGGAACTCCAAACACCAAATCCACCAAAGCACTCTGTAGTGGTTATGGTGCCAAGAGCACCCTGGCTCCCTATCAATGTAAGTAGTCGAACTGTTTGGTAATGGCTAGACTTCTTACCCTTGGCACTTCTCTGCCTCTCTCCTTCCTGTACTGAGACAATTGAAACCATGAAAACACAGCACCTACAATTCTAACAGCATTATTTACTGAGAATTGTCAGAAATTCTAAATAAATTCAAAGTGAATTTAATATTTTAGGTCAAATGAGCCAAAATGGGAGCATATTTTTTTTTGTTTCTTAAATTAAAAATTTACTTTGAATTTCAGACAATTCTCAATTTAGTAAAAACCCTGCTGTAAAGGATCCTTCTATTCGTGCAGTGCTGATCCTTGTAGCTTCTCCCAAAATCCAGCTGAAACAAAGGGATTATAGCTTCCAATCCCCCAAACATGAGTCGAGACTTCATGAAGGGGTAAAACGATCTGATTTAATGGGGGCTACTTGCCCAGTATTTATGCAGGTCTCCCACCTGGTGGACACTCCCCTAGGGGACCAGATGGAAGACTGGGACACAAGAATTACAGTAGCCAATCGCAGTGGCTTTAACATAGGTAAATCCCTCCTCTCTATCCTGGAGATAATTAACTTAAGTTAGTAACAGGAACCTTAATTATCTTCAGGTAGAGAAAACCATGGCTTTTTATATATTCACCAAACAGCATAAAAATCTATAACTTATATTTTACTGCACAGAAACTTCAAGTCCCACATACCCCCAGATAGCTTGGATCTGAGCGCATATTATAGGCGAATAGCGCTCAGATCCCACGAACACAGTTCTCAATATCGTCGAATGAAGTTTGGACTTCACCGGCGGTTTGCGTGTTTGTATCCGACAAAGAGTTCCACAACTGTAGCTATCTGGGGTCGGTCTATTTCGCATAAACCAAGTCCCGAATGGTGAAATGTTCCCGGCATTCGTGTGTTTTCAGCCGTATGAACGAGGACCTTGGTAGGCATCAGCGGTGTTCGGCAGAATAAGTGTCCGAAAAAGAGTTCCAGGGCATCGCCGCCATTTACCGCTGAGCATTCGACAATTTAAAATGGCGACTGCCATGTGTTCGACAGATGAACGTGGACCACCAAGCTGTTCCCAGATTACTCTGCGGTTAACCGCAAAGTCTGGGTGGTTAATGGGCGCCATACGACCTCAGTAGGAGGTCGGGGATTCGGCAGTTTATTCGTTTTATTGGTATTTGCACGAAATCACCCCACACAAGCATAAATAACCGAACAGGCTGTTTCGCATAGTCTGGTTAATAGGGAATTTCGTTACACCTGCAAATGGTGAATCAATACTTATCTCAAATACTCTCCCAATACTCCCAGATCCATCCAACCTATTTCTTCAGATTATGAAGGTCAACATGAGATATACGTAGATATACAAATGTTTCACTTATTTAGTGCAGTTCACAGAATCAATTATCTTGTAGTTGCCAGGGATAAAAGAATTTAGGGGAATGATGTAATTTGGATAGAATTATAGATTTAGTACTGGTGCTTCAAAAAGTTCAATAATTTTTTAATATCTATATCATTTAAATCTCTTAACTGCTAACCACTACATTGTGCAAACCTTAAAACACTTAAAAACATACAGAACAGTGAGATTGTAGTGTAGCGCTTTAAAAATCCAAGTAATAATTAAACCAATGTGCAAAAACAGAAATACAGAAATAAAAAAAAAAATACAGAAAAAATAAAGCAATAGGGAAGAGTGTTTGTAGAAATATTTGGAGTATCTCTCCAATTTATCCCTTTGGACCTCCACTCATATTTACTCAAGCCTCATACTTTGCTCTAGTTTGACGCCTCCGAGTTTCTCTTATGGAGGGACTCCTTCTCTCGTGTCTGGTGGTATCAACCTCCAGGAATAAAAATGCTAAACAACACAATCTAATGCAGTATATAAAAATAGTATGGCAGAGTGAATAAATATATAAAAGTGGCCTTTAAATAGGCTTTATTTTTGTTGCAGTGCGCCTAATTATGAGGGGGACACCACCTTTTGACTTTCAATGAAGGCAATTTCCAGATCCAGATACAGGTTAAAATATTATTTTTAATTTAATCCAATATTTTAAAAAGTGTACTTAATTTTCAATAAAATCATCCTCAATCAGGGGGCGGGGCCTGACTGCCTTGGTGGGGAGCCTCGTTCTGAGAGAGTTCCTCCACTATCCTGACAAAAACCACTGTTAGCAACCTCATCTGGTTTGAATACAGCTGACCGAGTGAAGTATTAGCTTCCTGACTAATTTGGCATACCGTGCAATGATATGCAACATCCTGGGAGCTTGCTCAACCCATTGTGGCTGCTGTGGCCTGGTGCATGCTGGGCAGGACAAACGGTCGCTTTCCTGGCTCAGGGGTGCTTGGACACAACTTAATCCACTTGCACCGGAGGGGGGGTGATCAGGGGTGTATTAGCCGCGAGGCAAACAAGGCATTTGCCTTGGGCGGCATTTTTCAGGGGGCGGCAAAAGACGAGGGAGCTTCCGCTGAGCGCTCTGCTCAGCTCAGAGGAAGAGCTCCCTCGCCAGCCGCCCGCACAGCAGCCAGCGCTGCCCAGCCCGACCGGCAGCCACTGGACCACCAGGGAGAGAGAGACCCCCCCCAGCACTCCCAAAGGTAAGGAGGCTGGAGGGGGATTAAAAAAAAGTAAATGTGAGTGATTTTGTGTGTGTGTGTGTGTGTGTGTTTGTGTCTGACTGTGTGTTTGTGTCTGACTGTGTGTGTGTGTTTGTGTCTGACTGTGTGTGTGTTTGTGTCTGACTGTGTGTTTGTGTCTGTCTGACTGTGTGTGTGTGTGTGTGTGTTTGTGTCTGTCTGTGTGTGTGTTTGTGTCTGACTGTGTGTGTTTGTTTGTGTCTGACTGTGTGTGTGTCTGACTGTGTGTGTGTGTGTGTGTGTGTTTGTGACTGAGGTGTGTGTGTGTGTTTGTGTCTGACTGTGTGTGTTTGTGTCTGACTGTGTGTGTGTGTTTGTGTCTGACTGTGTGTGTGTTTGTGTCTGACTGTGTTTGTGTGTGTATGTGTCTGACTGTGTGTGTGTGTGTATGTGTCTGACTGTGTGTTTGTGTGTGTGTGTCTGACTGTGTGTGTGTGTATTTAGAAGGTGGGGGAAGGGTTGGGTGGGGGTGGCACGGGGAGCGCTGAGTTTTGACCTGCCTAGGGCAGCACAAAACCAGGATACACCACTGGGGGTGATCCCTGTACACACTTGAGAGGCTACCGTAACCTAGCAGGAAAAAGGGTGCAAAGCCTTCCATGCGAGATAATTCTGCTTTACTTACCCAAAATGTCAGAGACCACATGTCTCACCCACTTCAATGAAGCACAGACTGACTTTGAAATGTATCTCAACATCAGCTTTACAGAGTTCTGGAGAGCAGGATCAGGGGATGTCGGCAGGCTGATGGCCCTCAGAAAGTCACAGGACACCCTTCCAAGAGACTCCTGATGCGGTAAAGAACCCCGGCACCTAGACCAAAGTGCACCCAAAAATGTCGGAAGCGTCTGGACGGTTGTTTTAATGCTTTCCTATAGGGTTTTTGTTGATGCTGGAGGCAGAGTTAGTACTGCAATGTAAGCAGGGCCATCTTTAACATTGATTGGACACTGGGCAAGCATTTGCTTGTGCCTCCTGGATCCTTCCCTCCACCCCCACACTTCCACCCCCTGGCATGCAATTACACCCTCCATCCCAACACAGTGGCAGAACAAATATAGAGTGGGCCCTGGTACAAGAATTTTTGGTGGGCCTCCCCTCTAGCGCAGTGGCGTCACAAAGGGGGGGGCAGGGGGGGCCATGGTCCCCCTACATCATAGCAGCACAGCTTAGTGGAATAGGGCCTTGACAGAGCTAGGAGGTGGGCATTCATAGTTAGTGTGTTTGGATTGGCTAGATATCTGGGATGTGCAGGCTGATACATATAGGGCAGCCATCTTAAAATTTTTCCATTCTAATCCTTTCTCACAGACTGTGTTGTTGTCCCTCCCACCCTCCCTGATTTTGGTTAGGTTTAGAGTCATTGTCTGTCTGGACACAGCGGCGGGGGCAGGGACGTATTAGCCGCGAGGCAAACAAGGCATTTGCCTTGGGCGGCATTTTTCAGGGGGCGGCAAAAAACTCCGCCCCCAAATGCCCAGGGCAAATGCCTAGTTAGCCTTGCGGCTAACTGCATGCCGGCTGGCGAGAGAGCTCTTCCTCTGAGCGGTCTGCTCAGCTCCCTCGCGCGCCGCAGAGTGAGGCTGCGAGCCGGAATATGACGTCATATTCCGGCTCCCAGCCTCACTCTGCGGCGCGCGAGGGAGCTGAGCAGTCCGCTCAGGGGAAAGTGCTCCCTCACCAGTCGCCCGCCCAGCAGCCAGCCTAGCAGCCTGATCGGCAGCCACGGGACCCCCAGGGAGAGAGAGAACCCCCCCCCCCCAGCATTCCCAAAGGTAAGTAGGCTGGGGGGGGTTAAATAAAAAAAAAAAGTGTTAATGTGAGTGATTGTGTGTGTGTGCGTCTGACTGTGTGTGTGTGTTTGTGTCTTACTATGTGTGTGTGTGTGTGTGTCTGACTGTGTGTGTGTGTCTGACTGTGTGTGTGTCTGTGTGTGTGTGTATGTCAGAATGTCAGTGTGTGTGTGTCTGACTGTTTGTGTGTGTGTGTCTGATTTAGAAGGTGGGGCGGGGGGAAGGGTTGGGTGGGGGTGGTGCAAGGGAGGGGGCGCCTGAGTTTTGTCCTGTCTAGGGCAGCGCAAAACCAGGATACACCACTGGGTGGGGGGCTGGATAGGTAAATTGGACTTGGGGTTGTTTGGGTATCTCGGTATACTCCTACACTGGATCATTCGGGCAAGTTGTTTGCACTTTATTATGTTTCATAATGTTAATGTTATTTATGTTATATTGTTACGGTGTTATGTTGTTAATTTTGGGAAAATTGTCATTGTAATGTTGTGGGGGGGCTAGTTATATACTGTGTCATAGGGTTTGTTTGACAACGATTTTTCATATTATAATTAATATTATATTGTATTAAATGTTGTGGACATATTTTTACCTAACATATCGGTGTTCATGCATTATTGGGTATGTATGGGGTTTTTTATTCTCAATTCCCAAGGGTACAACTATGCACCTGTCATGCTTTCACTATAATTTCACAGCTAAAGATCACTGATCCAGAGAGTTAGAGGAGCAGGTTTTTATAATCAATATATTTAATATCAATCTAAAAGGAAATTTAATAATCACAGAACCATTTCATTCATTCTGTTCCTGAGTGTTAGTTACTCTTCTGTCTGTCTGTTAATCATTCTGCTTCTCCACTTTATTTATTCATACCTCTAAAGCTTCTCTTTCCACCGTCACATAAAATCATGCCTTTTGTCTCAACTTATAGTTCTCCCGTTATTAAAGAAACAGTTCAAGCACCATATCCAGTACAGCATGCTTATGGTGCCAGGAGTCTGCCAGTCAATCCATTCCAGTCAAACTGTTTTAGAATGGATTGACTTCTAACCTGGTGTTTGCCATTCAACATACAGCCTGAAGCTCTCAGTCTGAGCTGAGAACTGTTTGACTAATTACAGTACGGAACACTAGGACACTCCTGGCACCAGAATCACTACACCACCCTGGAGTGGTTATGGTGCTTGAAGTTTTCCTTTAAGTTTCAAAGTGATATATTCAATAGAAAGTGATATATCCAAAGTGATATATTACCACGAGCACTTCAACTTCTTTCTACTGCTAATACCTCTCCCTATAGAACCAAGCAACCAAGCTGCTCTGTTACATTGTCTGCCTACCTTTAAGTCATCAGAAATAATCACCCATAAATCCCTTTCCGCAGATGTTGAGGTTAGGACTCTATCAAATATTCTGTACTCTGCCCTTGGGTTTTTTATGCCCAATATGCATTATCTTGCACTTATCCACATTAAATGTCAGCTGCCAAAGCTCTGACCATTTTTCTAGTTTACCTAAATCATTTGGCTTATCCCTCCTGGAACATCAACCCTGTTTCATATCCTAGTATCATCAGCAAAAAAGACATACCTTACCATCAAGAGGTATGATGCAGTATCACTCATAAAAATATTAAAGAGAATGGGTCCAAGTACAGATTCCTGAGGTACCCCATCTGACATCACATTCTATGTATCTATGTTTCTATGCAGCATATTTCACCACTGCCATGTTTGCAAAGGGTTAATGCACAATAGTTGTGGCATGGAAAAAAATGCAAACAAGAGTCTCTCCAGACCCTAAAGCACTTCAGCTTGCTGAATTGCTTTATGTGTGAAGACTGTGTCCTTTTTTTTATTTTTTTTAAATTTAACAAAAAGTGCAGACTTTTTAAATCAAAATTGGCACTTTTATCGTTTTAAATGTGCTAAACCCCTGGCTGTCTATCAGACATCCTGTCCTATTATTTCCTGGTTTGGTTAGCTCAGTGGAGAGATTGCCCAGAGCACCTGCCTTGCAAAGACTTCTTATTCAGCTGCATTGGGAAGGCTGTGATTAAAGAAACACTTTAGGGTTAGGAATACAAACCTGTAGTCCTAATACTATAGTGTTTCTCTGCTCTCGTGCCTGGCAATTAAAGGGTTAAAAAAAATACTTTAAACACTCACCTTAGTATAGCGCCAAAGTCCCTCGGTGTTGATTCCAGTTCTGGCGTCCCTCTGTGCAGGCTCTATCTCTGCCTCCCCCGACATCATTGAGAGGGGAAAGCTAACGCACATGCGGGGCGAGTCGCTAATGCATTAGGCCTTCCTCAAAGGAAAGCATATGTTGTATTGGTGCCCATATGGCCACTTTTACTTTCACAGCACTGGCCCTCTTTTTTTTTTAAAATAAAAAAAAACAGTTTTTCCTCGCCTTCCTATCTAGCACAGGCAGTCTCCATGAGCAATATCTCTTCTTCTGAGATCATCCTGAAAGATTATATTGATCAGCCACAACATTAAAACCACCTGCCTAGATTGTGCAGGGCCCCCTCATACTGCCAAAATAGCTCTGATGTGTCAAGACATGGATTCCTGGACTGCACAAGACCTCTGAACGTTTCCTGTGGTTCTGGCACCAAGACATTAATAGCAATTTTTGCAGTGTGGCAAGATTCATTATCCTGCTGAAAGAAACCACTGCCATCAGGGAACACCATTGCATCAAGGGGTGTACATGGTGTGCAACAATCT
Source organism: Pelobates cultripes (assembly GCA_933207985.1). Lineage (NCBI taxonomy): Eukaryota > Metazoa > Chordata > Amphibia > Anura > Pelobatidae > Pelobates > Pelobates cultripes. The sequence continues at coordinate 293,597,936 of OW240913.1, read as the reverse complement.
CTCAAAGTAACATCTACATGAAAGCCAGGCAGTGGTGTACTTAGGATTTGTGCTGCCCTAGGCAGGATGGTGCTCAGGCAACCCCCAATTTAAAATTTCCCCATCTCTTCCTGTCAAGGCCGCACTTTGACTGACTGACAGACGCTCACTCACTGACAGACGCACACACTTACTGATAGATGCATACATTCTTATATACACTGCCAAACAATGACATACACACACACTCACTGATTTGACACACTGATAGACAGACATAAACTATGGTCCATACACTATTACTGGGACACACACTGACAGACTCACACTCACTGACAGACTCACACTCAATGACGTCATATTCCGGCTCCTGGCATTACTGCGAGTTGCGTGAGGGAGCTGAGCAGACAGAGCTCAGGGGAAAGTGCTCCCTCGCCGCCCGGCCGGGAAACAACGGTCCACCTTCCCCGGGGGAGCCCAAATGTGGGCTCCCACAAAACGAGGCAAAGAAGGTATTTGCATGGGCATTTGGGGGGCGTTTTTTGCCACCCCCTGGAAATTGACGCCCAAGGCAAATGCCTTGTTGAAGCCAGGACCCAAAGTTTCCCAGCAGAACATTGCCCAGAGCATAACACTCCCTCCGCTGGCCTGCCTTCTTCCCATAGTGCATCCTGCTGCCATATCTTCCCCAGGTAAACGCTGCACATGCACACAGCCACCTGATCTAAAAGAAAACCTGATTAATCGGATATTGCTCTATGGTCCAGTTCTGAATGTCACGTTCCCACTGAAGGTGCTTTTGGTGGTGGACACGGGTCATCATGAGCACTCTAACCGGTCTGCAGCTATGCAGACCTATACACAGCAAACTGTGATGCACTGTGTGTTCTAACACCTTTCTATCATGGCCAGCATTACGTTTTTCAATTTGAGCTACAGGAGATGTGTGATTGGAAAAGACAGGCTAGCCTTTGCTTTCCATGTCCATCCAAAGAGCCTAGAACACCCATGATCCTGATGCTGGCTAACTGGTTGTCCTTCCTTGCACCACTTTTGGTAGGTACTAATCACTGCATTCTGGGAACACCCCAAAATACCTACCATTTTAGAGACATCCTGACCAAGTGGTCTAGCCATCACTATTTGGCCCTTGTCAAAGTCAAGCAGATCTTTTCTTTACTTGCCTATTTTTCCTGCTTCCAACACATGAAAGTCAAAAACTGACTGTTCACTCGCTGCCTAGTATATCCCACATCTTGATAGGTGCCATTGTAACAACAATATAGTCAATATTATTCACGTCACCTGTCAGTGGATTTAATGTTGTGGCTAATCAAATGCTTCTTGTAGCGCTGGATCATATTGGGTATGCACATTGGTTACTTGGCTCAGTCTGATGTTTCTCGTAGAGAAGTATTGGGTATGTAACTTCTCTATGAGTACCATTCATTTAAATTATTTTGCAGCACTGAGTGTGTAGTCTTTCAACCATTGAAATTCTTCACTAGAAAGTGCCCCTAGCGGCTGTCTGCTTGACTATCTTTAAGCTATATGTATGGTTTTTCTGGGGTCTAGTGAGGAACAGGCATCTGAGTACAACCAAAATCTAAAAATAAATTTGATTTGATTGTAAAAATTGAATCAAATGTTGATTTCACCGACTATTTGCTAAATGTTATTAACAGCACAATTATTTATATTATCATATCTGTTAAAGCAGGCACTTACCATTCCCAACACCAAAACTTATCAGTGGCAAGTAGCAACACAAACACAATCATGATGTAACAACCCTCAGGATACAGTACCTTGTTGTCAGTGTATGTTCATGCTTTTTTACTTGCATTGGCAAGTAGAAATGTACCTGTAGTATATATGCTTCTATGCCTTGTAGTACTTCATATATCAAGCCCTGTATGTGTGTATGTGTATATATGTAACACTAATATTTATAAGAAAAGTTAAAAAAAATTGACAATTTACCTGCTCACTTCAATGTTTTACTAGACTGGCAAACAAAGCTACAGCTTTACTAGATTGTTGTTTACGTTTTAACACATACTTTTATTTAACATGTGATGCACACTATACTAGTTATGGGAGAGTAGTCTCAGCTAATTCACAATAAGGTTTATCATGTACATGTAACACCTTCAGTGTTGCTTACATGGTTCATCATACAGTATGTCTTTATTAATGGTTCAACTTTGAGTTTTACCAACAACCACAAACCACTGATGAGCCAATCTTGAACAGGACCTCCATTGATATCTTCACACTCCTGGTCTGATATTCTGATATTCTCCACCTCTAAATCTGGATCCAGTGGTACTTTCCTGAAATGCAGTTGCACTGTGCTAGACTGTGTGCATTTATCATATTACAGCATGCATTTATCATATGACCAGCCTTTTGGTATGAGTACAGGTGAGCAGAAACTTGATTTGACACAACACAAGTGTTCTGAATCACAATTAACATCTTGAAACAAGCTCTATCATTTGCCTTTTTCTATGGAAGTGGATTTTGACTGACAGATGTGTGCAGTAAGGTCCACTAATTTCATTTGTACATATAAAATTAAAAAAAAAGTTATCAACACAAATAACAAGAAGAGCACACACATTCAAGAGATGGGTAGCAATTCCATTGTCAAATGGAGATAAAAAAAAAAAAGCAAGTAATTTGCATCTTTAGATGCCACACATAGGGGATGACCTTGTTATAAGTGTGGTCAGTCTACATTGTGAGGCTCCCCTTGACACAGATGCAGGCTTCAGTTGTCGAAGGAAAGTATATCAGCCTCTTGCATTAAATATTCATGGCAGCCAGGTGCCTTTGCATAGGTGGACTACACTATCTCACAGGAAAGGTAAGTGTTCCTTTTGAAGGAATATGTAAGTCCTTTTATCACTATTACCTTGTTTTGCTGCTTCTACAACAGATGTGTTCATAACCCATTAAGTTACATAGGTGCATTGGCGTGTGTATGTATGTGTTCGTGTTCAAACAGACTTTTCAGGTACTGTGTATGTTTATTATTTTATCAGTTAACATTATAGTATAGCTACAGTGCTTATTTATCCTATAATTTCTATAACTTAATATTTCTTTCTTAATGAAACATTTTACCCAGGAAGGATAATATGAGATTTCACATGAACTGTATGTCGTGGGGAGCATAGACAAATACAATGGTACAATTACAGTATGGTTATAAATACATTTATACAGATACAATGGAAATATACAATACAGTAATAAATTAACAATGAGTGCAGTTGCTTTTTTATTGAAGGTAGATGAAAAGAGATGATTTCAGGGATTTAAGGTTGATGGCAGAGTTGATCTTCTCTGTCAGGTTAATCCATGTATGTGGAGCACTCCAAGAGAAAACTACCTAATAAACCTATTTTTTGAGTTGGGGAATGGAAGAAAGGCACAGGATGCGAAAGGGAGAACATGGATGGAGGTAGTGGGAGGGAGTATGCTACTCAGGTAGTACAGGAAGGTACCGCATGAATTTTCCAAAGAAGTGGTTATCAACCAAAGAAGAAGGTATGTTTGCAGCAGCCATTTTCTTGTTTTCATCGTTTTATCGTTTTTTTCTCTGGCTCTGCCCCCAATTGCCTAAAATCTTAGTTGTGGTTTAGTTATGGTGGCGGCCGGATGGCTCTTGCGTTTTTATCTACAAATTGTGATTTTTTTCACTACTGTGAGTATTTTAATTCCCTTACCATGTTTTTTTAATTGTGGAATACTCAACTTTTTCCTTTAGGTATTATTTTACTTTATTCATTCCCTTAGTCTTGTCTGTATATTTATGCTGCAATCTGACAGGGACCTTTATGTGTCTTCTGGGTGTACAGCACCCATGCAGATTACTTTACAAGCCTTTCCAAGTATCTCAAGTATAATAATAATTGACACTTCCATGTCAAAAGCAATAAAGAAGGCCCTGGTGTCAGTGATGAGGGTGTTAAAGAAAATATTAACTGCCTATATCTTGCCCTGTGTTTAATATCACATTGATGCTTTAACCCCTTAAGGACCAAACTTTATGTAAGAAAAGGGAATCATGACATGTCACACATGTCATGTGTCCTTAAGGGGTTAAAAGCTATAGCAAACAAAAGTTTTTCTGCTTGGTTCATCTATTCTGTTTGCATGCACAAATTTACTCTTAAATGCTACATCAGCCACCCAAGTACTGTGAGGACGAGATAAAGAAACTCAGAGTTGGAGAATGTGCAGAGATTTGGATTGGTCAAACCACATCACTGGGACATCTTCAAAAAAGTATAAAGACACTGTTTTATCTGATCATAGTGCGCGCAGGGGCGGACTGAGCACTCGGGCATATCGGTCATGGACCGAGGGCCGAGGCTCTGGGGGGCCCGTCCGTGGTGCAGAATATAATAGCAGCTGGGGAGTTCGGCAAGCTCCCCAGCCCCAGCATGCACTCAGTAAGGGGCCCGCACGAACTTCTACGGGCCCTTGCTGTTAGTGAAGTTCCCCCCATGGTCGGCTATACTCACAGTCAGCAGACCTTTGTAGCACACTGAGAGACAGCCCAGGGGCCTTATCAAAGACCCTCAAGGCTGCCTCTCACTGTGCCTGTCTCGGCTGAAAGAAAAAAAAAAATCCAAAGAGGCTCCAGGAGCAGAGCACTCCATGCAGGCTGCCTGTAACTGATCAGAGCAGCCCGTGCGGAGCTGCTTTATCAGTGTTTCTGGCAGCCTGTCCGCAATTCCATGGCCAGCCAGGGAGGGAGCTCTTCTAGACACTCACATGGCAAGATGGAGGTTGGACTCTCTGCACCATTGTGGGTAAGGATTACCTACTTGAACTTCCTGGACAAAGGTAAGGTTTAGGGAGGGGGGATACATTATTTTAACTTTTTTTTAACCTATCCATCCATTCCCCTTTATTCACCAAGCCCCAACACACACTACAACCCCTATCATCCCCTACACACACACAACCCCTATTAACCCCAGCACACTCTACAACTCCTATCACCCCTACACACTCCAACCCCTATCACTCCCTAACATACTTTAACCCACACACACTACAACCCCTATCACTCCCTAACATACTTCAATCCTTACACACTACAACCCATACACACACTACAACCCCTATTACTCCCTACATACAATACAACCCCTATCACCCCATCACACACTACAACCCCTTACACATCATACAACCCCTATCACCCCTGCACATACTACAACCCCTATCACCACTTACACATCCTACAACCCCTATTACCCACTACAACCCTATTACCCCCCTACATATTCTACAACCCCTGTTACCCTCTTCAGCCTCTATTCCTCCCCTGCACCCTCAATAGCTTATGTTACCCTGCCTCCTACTATTGCCTCTTTTACCCCTTCCCCACTAGAGCACTTATAACAACTACATGCCCCTGTGTTCACCCACACGGATGTTCCACACATGCAAACTTGAGTTCACACACAAACTACATCCAAATATGGCCTTGCATGCAGACCCTCAATATAAATACATCACTGCACACACACCCTGATGTCATGGACATAGTAGAATGAATTACAAAACAAACAAAAAAATAAATGTGTATTTCTGACCATATAGTTTAAAAAACACCATTTAGGTTACCGGCATCCCCTTGCCCCTTCTTAAAAGGTAATAAACTTACCTTTATTTCAGGGCCACACGGGTCCGCCGGCGCTGGCTCAGCCCATGCTCTGGCCCCTTGACTGAGATAATCAGAATTGATAATCTCAGCCATTTCAATGCTCTCCCATAGGAAGCATTGGGAAGCTTATTGGCACACATGGCAAAACACTGTGTTGCGCCAATCAGCATCTCCTCATAGAGATGTATTGAATCAATGCATCTTTGTGGGGAAAGTTCAACGCCTCCATGCAGAGCAATGAGGCACTGAACATCAGTGCTGCACATTGTCGATCACTGACCCAGGAAGCACCTTTAGTGGCCGTCTGAGTGACTGCCACTGGAGGCGTCCCTATGCAGCAATGTAAACGCAGCCTTTTTCTGAAAAGGCAGGGTTTACATTAAAATGCCTGTAAGGACTGGCTATACATACCAGAACAACTACATTAATCTGAAGTTGTTCTGGTGGCTCGTAACTTTTAGCACATGGTTAGTACTTCAAGACCCAAAATTTGGATGCCTGCATTGCTCATTTAAACACATTGCCTTAATTCACATACACACATAAAGGACCACTATAGACACCCAGACCACTTCAGCTCAATGAAGTAGTCTGGGTGCCAGGTCCATCTAGGATTAACCCTGCAGCTGTAGACATAGCAGTTTCAGAGAAACTGCTATAGTTACATTAGGGTTAATCCAGCCTCTAGTGGCTGTCTCATTGACAGCCGCGAGAGGCGCTTCCGTGCTTCTCACTGTGAAAATCACAGTGAGAAGTCGCTGATGTCCATAGGAAAGCATTGAGAAATGCTTTCCTATGGACTGATTGAATGCACACGCGGCTCTTGCCGCGCATGCGCATTCAGCGCTGACGTCAGAGAGGGAGGAGATTTCCCCAGAGCCGAGAGAGCCTGACGCTGGAGAAAGGTCAGTGATTAAGCCCTTAACCCTTCTTGAGCCCGGCGGGAGGGGACCCTGAGGCTGGGGGGCACCCAAAGACCTATAGTGCCAGGAAAAATTTTTGTTTTCCTGGCACTATAGTGGTCCTTTAACTACTACCCTATTTAAAAAAAAAATGTTTTTATATTACTCTGAATCCACACATTGTGACACTAGACACAAACTTACATATATTCACTTAAACCAAGGGTCACAGGGAATATGCACACAAAAACATACATTCTCTTTACATGCACATATATAATCGAATACACCGTACATACACCATCTTATATACCAGCATATATATTGGTCTGGGGGGGGACCAGGTCCTAATTTTGCCCGGGGGCCCAGGCCACTGTCAGTCCGTCCCTGAGTGCACGCCAGCTGAATTACTTTGAAAGTGCTAAAACTCTGGCACTTTGTTTTGTAATGCTGCTTGATTGTTCAATAATAAGTTTTTTGATTTGGACCAGTTGTTTCACGTGCCTTATTTTCTTCAACATTTTGGTGCCGAAACCCGGGAGGTGAAAGCGATCAGCGGACGGAATCAAGGTCTGGAAACTGAGGACAGGAGACCAACCAGTACCTCTAATAGGTGAGAACCTTTGTATCTCAATTGATCTCCATTCCTCTGATTCCTAAACCCTCTGTCCTCTGTCGTAAGTCAAACCTTCCAAGAACCTGAAACAACTGTTTTATGTTTTAACCCCTTAAGGACTGGACTGTTTTTGCGATGTTGTACATTTGCGACCAGGAATATTTTTACACTTTTGTGGTGTTTGTGTTTGGCTGTAATTTTCAGCTTTCTCATTTACTGTTCCCATACAAATTATATATTGTTTTTTTCAGGACAAAATGGGCTTTCTTTACATACCATTATTTATATAATCTCATGTATTTTAATTTTAAAAAAATAAAAAAATCTGATGAAAAATTGAAAAAAATACATGTTTTTTGACTTTTACTTGAAAAATCTTTTACTCATCTACAAAAGCGAATGAAAAAAACTGCTAAATAGATTCAAAATTTTGTCCTGAGTTTAAAAATACCTAGTGTTTACGTGCTTTTTTGCTTTTTTTTGCATGTTATAGGGCTATAGGTACAAGTAGGATATTGCGGTTTCAAAACATACATTTTTAAAATTTATCAATAGTGACATTGTAACACTATTATCTGTCATAAATCTCTGAATAACACCCACATGTACATATTTTTTTTAAAGTAGACAACCCAGGGTATTCAATATGGGGTATGTCCAGTCTTTTTTAGTAGCCACTTAGTCGAAAACACTGGCCAAAGTAAGCATTCATATTTGTTTGTGTGTGAAAAAAGTAAAAAAACTAAATTGAGCGCTAATTTTGGCCAGTGTTTGTGACCAAGTGGTTACTAAAAAAGACTGGACATACCCCATTTGCAATACCTTGGGTTGTCTTCTTTTGCAAATGGTATGACATCATGGGGGTAATTCTCATTCCTGGGCTACCATACGCTCTCAAAGGCAACGTAACCAACCTGGCCATTTTCAATGTAAAAATATTTGACCCATATATTTGACCTTGTAACGTTCAAAAATGCTATAAAACCTGTACATGGGGGGTACTGTTTTACTCGGGAGACATCGCTGAACACAAATATTAGTGTTTAAAAACTGGAAAACGTATCACAACAATTATATCATCAGTAAAAGTGTTGTTTGTGTGTGAAAAATGCAAAAAAAGTAACTTTCACTGACAATATCATCGCTGTGATATGTTTTACTGTTGTGAATCACTAATATTTGTGTTCAGCGAAGTCTCCCGAGTAAAACAGTACCCCCCATGTACAGGTTTTAGGGTGTCGTAGAACGTTACAGGGTAAAATACAGTGCTAGCAAATTAAATTCTCTGGAATTTAGGCCTGGGTTGGCAGGCAGGTCCCTCAAATTGCAATCAATAAAATTACTGAATTATGTAAAAATATTACATAAATACGCACGTAGAATTTAAATATATGCATATTTATATATTTGAAGTCTACGTGTATATTTATATAATTATTTATGTAATTTTGTATATGGACATATGTATATTTGTTATTATTTTTATTTATTTTTATATACATAGATATATATACAAATTCATTCTAAGTGTATTTTGATATAAATATATATATATATTAATTTTAAAATACAGTTAGAATAAAATTTCATATAGCTATAATTTTTTTAAATTTATTATTATTTAAAAAAAAATTTATTTAATTTAAATTACTTATTATTTATATTTTATAATATATATATACAATATATAGTTATTATATATATATTATATATACACGTGTGTAATTTAATTATAAGTGTATTTTATATTAATATAAGTACATATTAATATAAAAATACACTTAGTATGACATTATATATATGATATATAGACATATATTATATAGATATAATATATGTCTATATATCATATTTATACATATATAATTATTATTTTTTTTTTATTACCATTAACTTTAATTTTTTTTTTGATTTTACAGTTGCAGGGAGACTGCCTGTCAGTACAGGCAGTCCCCCTGCAGGCAGACACATGGACACCTATTGTGACCATGTGATGGCTGTGTTGAGCGATCACATGGCCACAGGGGTCCTAATCTGCCGTGGGGAGACTGTCTGGGCTGCAGGCAGTCTCCCCACAACCGGAGCCACGCTGATCGCCGCCGGGGGAACGACGGCGATCAGGTAAGTAGCCCCAGACCGTTTGGACGGTTCAGGACCGTCATCGGTCGGCAAGGCAAAAATGCCGATGACGGTCCTGAACCGTCCTCGGTCCTTAAGGGGTTAACATCTTTTGTTATGAATGTGTGAGTGAGGGAGGATACTGGTGCATAAAATCCACCGTATCAGTATGCAAGAGGTGCCTCAATACGCACCTCTACCGAGAGAGCCAGTGGGAGCAGTGATGTGCTAAGTAAGAGGACCCTATCATCCACAGACACAAATGTTTTCTATCTCTCGGAGTTTGTCAAGTAAATTGTAACTAACTATAGTCTGCACAGCAAAGGGACAAAAAATCATAGAAGGTTAAGTGTGTGTTGATGCAGAGTTTCTTACTAAGTAGAGGAGATGTTAGCCCCCACTGAAGAGCTGGCCGCAGGGCAGAGCGCTGCTGGCCTCTGCCCCAACTTCCCCCTTGCTACCGAGCAGGACTATGCCCCGTTCCCCCCAGCTGAAGAGTTGGCATCTGGGCAGAGCGCAGTTAGCCTCTGCCCTCCCCTTTCCCCGAGCCTGACTTCCTGCAGGCTACTCCAGCAGAAGAGCTGGCATCAGGGCAGAGCGCCACTGGCCTCTGCCCTACCTACCACCTTGTTACAGGACAGGATTGTACACCCGTTACCCCAGCAGAAGCACTGGCAACTGGGCAGAGCGCAGTTAGCTTCCGTCCTCCCCTGGTCCATTATCCAGAAACTGACTACCCATTTCTCTACCCAGCTGTAACGCTGGCTGCAGGGCAGAGTGCTGCTGGACTCTGCCTAACAGTCCCCTTGCTACCAGGCAGGACCATACCCCGGTCCTCCCAGCAGAAGAGCTGGCATCTGGGCAGAGCACAGTTGGCCTCTGCCCTCCCCTTCCCTCTTGTCCCGGGCCTGGCTACCTGCAGGCTACCCCAGCAGAAGTGCTGGCACCCGGGCAGAGCGCTACTAGCCTCTGTCCTCCCTGTCCCGTTGTAACAGGGCAGGATTATTTACCAGTCTCCACAGCAGAAGCGTTGGCATCAGGGCAGATCACAGCTTGCCTCTGCCCACCAAGTACCCACGGCTCCATGCCTAGGAACACCAGGGAGAACAAGGGTGCTGAACAACCACTCAGCAATCTGGGACACACAGGCCAGAGCTGGACACCAGGACTCCCCAGGTGCAGTAATTGTTTATTGTGGGTGGGTTACTTGACTAACTCAGGCACTGACTGACAGAAGGTCAGGTACCTGGTTAGTCTCCCCCGAAAAGGGAAGATGTGTGACGAACTGCACTTCGTCACTGGTTTTTGGAGGGGCCTGATTGCCAGCCTCCTACCCTGGGACTATGGACCGTATGATAACCCTTGTTCAAAAGTACTGTTTCTGCCCCTTGGACTTTTTATTGGAACAGATTCAAACATGTGGTGGCGGCCATCTTAAATTGTCCAGTAGTGTTTTGTGGTTTAGTGTATGGAACTGCTTTGGGCATGGGACCATGTGCACGGTGGGGCAAAAATAAGATTTCCAGGAAATTCCTGAACCTCTGAACTGATCTGGGTGATTTTTGGATATGTTGTTCACCCAGATCAGGGCTATCAGGGGATGTGACTGTGGGGATATGTTGTATTTTGGGGTACTTTTTGGGGTTTGTAAAAATGTATGTTTTTTCTGCTTAGAGTTAATTGAGTTAGTCCATTGTCTTTGTTAATTATATCACAGGCAGAGGGGAGGGCTTGCTGACTGTATGTGGGAGTATTACAGTAATAATTATTGTTCCTATTGGTTTGTGTCCCTTTTGTCTCTTTGTTCCAGCAGGTTCAGGGGGTGTGCCTCTGGCCTGAAAATGTGTATAAAAGAAATGCCTTTGTGCTCAATAAACCAGACATTCTTACCCTCAACTCGCAGCCTCGTCTCGTGTTGTAGGGAACAGCTATAACTGCTATATCACTGCTAGCTCTTGTAAGAGCTTTCTTCAGCTATACAGCTACACTCTCCTGGAGGAGAGGTCCTTCCCACACGGTCCTGGATCCAGAGGTTGGACCAGGGTGGGAAGGAGACGGCAAGACCCCAACCAAGCTACGGTAGTTCGTGGTCTGCAGCGCTTATGGTGTCTGGTGCGGTGATGATGGTCCTTGAGAGGAGCATCTTTCGGCTGAGGTACCCAGCCAGGGTACAGGGAGCTCCGTCATAGCATGTCCCAGAGCTGTAACAGACTTGTCTCCCATGAATAATTAAACTGTTAAGCCGAGCCCCTTAGCGTGGTTTGACTTTGATGATGTAAGAGGCCAGATACATTTTGGGATAGTCTACGTGCTGTTTATCATTTGGTTCTGTTGGAAAATTTGGAGAGATCAAAAGTGGGGATTTGTAGTGTGGGAATTTCCCTGACAGCCACAGCCACAGTGTCGCTAAGAATCAAGCGAGAACGGAAAAAGTCCCCTCCATCATAGCCGGGTTATGGGAAACGATCTTAGCAAGGGTGATACTGCCTCACCCTCAAGTAAAGGACGTGCATAAAGTCCTCCTACCCCACAGGAGAGTATGAATAAGAAATATGGCGTGTGGGTCAGCCGGCATCTGCCAAAGTGGAGCAAGCTGACTAAGGAAATGGATTTGGGATTACCAAAGGGGTAACCTTTGAATTACCCCATTGGGAGAATCCCTACAAAAATTTCAAGCAAAAATTAGTCGAACCAAATGAGAAGGCAGCTTGGAGCAGATGGACAGTAGAATTCTGTCAGAGACAGCAAAAGGCCAAAGGTATTTTTACTGTAGAGACTAAGTCAGAATCAATGAGAACAGACCAGCAGAGGGAGGAGAGTCAGTCTGAATCAGAAAGGAAAGAGACAGAACAGATATAGCAGCTTGCAATCTCTCTAGTGGAGCATGCCGTTGACAATACAGAGACCCCGAAAGACCTAGGGGCCAAACCAAAAACTCCTGTTGGCCCAACCACGACATGCCCCACTGGAGGATTGAATCTGCCACTCCCCCTATATGTTGAACCCAAAGTTAGAGCCACTGCCCCATCATTTGTCCCCCCTCCCCCCTCGTGGCAATATCTATGTGCCCCAAGGGGAGGAAAAGTATTTTGTGGAGTGGAAGGAGAACTCCTAATCACTCCCAAAATAGACTCTGAGGAGGTAAGCAAAATGGCTGACAAATGTTTATCACCTCAAGCCTCAGCTTACCCAGTCAGAAAGCAGTTTATTCCAGGCACAAATGGTCAGGCAGACAGGCACATTACCCAGCATGTCCCATGGACACCTGGAGAAATGAAGGGATTTCTCTCCTCAGTCCCTAAGCCGCAGAGCAATCGATATGGGTTTGTAAATGAGCTGTACAATATCACGGTCAGCTACAACCCCATGTGGAGGGATCTGCTGCAGATAATAAGAGTTGTGGCTGGTCAAAAAGACACTGCTGCCATCTGTACTAAACTTACCCTGCCACTTAATCCATCAGAGCTAGAGAATACCCCATGTAGGACATTGGAATATGTCAACCAACTCAAGAAGAAGATTACGGAGGTCTTCCCTCCACAGTCTTGGGTCCGGTTGACAAATATCCAACAAAAGGCTAAAGAACTAGTAGAAGACTAATTTGAAAGATTTAGGCAGACTGTGGAAGAGGCAGGAGGTAACCTTGAAGACCAAGGTATGGGAAAGATGCTCACTGCCACGTTGGTGTCTGGACTGAATAAATAAATCCATGACAAATTGGTTTCTGCCCATTCTGATTAGAGAGACAAGTCAGTCCCAGCACTAATGAGCCTGGCGAGCTCAATCTAAAGAAACATTGAGGAAGTGCAGGAAAAGAAAGCAGAGAGGAACCAAGAAAAGTCAAATGCTAAAAGTGTGACAAACTGGGTCATTTTTCAAGGGACTGCAGAGCCCTAGAGCTGGGGAGACAGGAGAGCAATTGACGGGCAGGGTTTCCAGTGCTACCAATCATCTCTGAGAGCAGAGGAGGTGATGCCTTTGTTCACCTGTCATGCCCAGTGGCGTACACACAATCCATGGGGCCCTGGTGCAAAACTGATCCACGGGCACCCCTCTCCCTGCCTCCCCCGATCCGTGCTCCCCTCTCTCCCCCTTGACACATACAGACACACACACACACACACAAACATACACACAGACACACACATACATCCATCGACAGACACATACATATATATATATATATACACACACACACACACAGACACATACAGAGACACACATACATACAGGGCCCCATGGATTGTGTGTACGCCACTGCATACATAGACACACACATACAGAGACAGACACATACATACAGATACACAGACACACACACATACAGAGAAAAACACACACATACATACAGAGAAACACACACACATACACAAACACAAAATGTTTCCTACCTTGTTACTTTCCCTGGGGTCCAGTGGGGGCTCAGCCTGATGGGTGTCAGAGTTCCCACTCTGACTCCCTCCTCCTTCCTCCCGCGTGGGCTCTGATAGGTGGGAGGAGTGATGTGTGGTCACTTCCTCCAAGCTCTGATGTAATCACAGGGGGCCTGATCGCGCTCTTAAAGCGCCCAGTGCAGACCGGGCCCCCTTACAATCCATATCCATCAGGTGGTCCTGACAGCATGGGCCACCCGATGGACTCCTCCATATGTGGCCCCGGCGGTTTACCGCAAAATGTGGCAAAAAGAGGCCTGGTACCTGGTCGCAGGGTGGCCGGGCTTCCTGGAGTGCCAGGCCCGGTCGCAGCTGCGACCCCTGCGACCACGGTATGTACACCGCTGGACATGCCATACCATTCTGTGGAGTGACTGGTGGACACTGGAGCAGCCTGCAGTGTTCTCAAAATATCAGAAGCCCCAAATCTGAAAATTTCTGGACAAATTGATGCTATAGGACTAGCAGGTAAAACTATCATGCTGAAGGAGACTGTGACTATAGGTCCAGTTGAGACCTCCTTCTCCTTTATCCTCAGTGACACTGTCCCCTGCAATTTGCTAGGAAGAAATGCACTGATAAAACTAAAGGCGAACATCCAATATACAGAGGATGGACCGGTTGACAATACATGGGATCAGAAGACCACAACACCTTGGAGAGTCTGATCCCTCTAATTGCAGTTCGCATCCTTCCAGAGCAGGATATTCTGCCTGACCTGAAGTATGCCCCCTAGATGTTTGGGCTATTAAAGGTGGTCCAGTGGGCCTGATAAAAACAAGCAGACTCAGTGGTCATTAAGCTCAGCCATGGAGCTAAATTGCCTAGGATTCCGCAGTATCCCCTCAGCATGAAACAATTACATGGTGTAAGAGACCAAATCAAAAAGTTTGTGAATCCAGGAATACAGATTCCTACAAAATCACCTGTAAATACACCCTTGTATCCTGTGGCTAACCCTGGGAGGATTCCCCATTTGTTCCAAACTACACTATTCTAGGAGAAATTCCTTCGAATGCCTCCTGGTTCAGGGTGATAAATTGTATATACGCTTTCTTTTTTGTCCCTGTACATCCTGACTCTCAGTACCTGTTTTCCTTTACTTTTGAGGGACAGCAGTATGCTTGGACAAGGTTGCTGCAGGGAATGGTCTCTTCACCATCTGAATTTGGTCAAATCATGAAGTAAGTCCTAGAGGGGTGGCATGCATCCATTGGTGTTACTATTGTGCAGTATGTTGATGATATCCTGCTGGCAGCCACCTCAAGGGAGCTGTGCACCAGTGCAACTGTTTCCCTACTTTCCCATTTGAGCACTGAGGGATGCAGGGTTTCCCCCAGTAAGCTACAGTTCTGCCAGGAAAAAGTAATTTTCCTAGGCCACTGCATATCACAGGGCCCTAAACAC
The DNA here is from genome assembly GCA_933207985.1 of Pelobates cultripes. Taxonomy (NCBI): domain Eukaryota; kingdom Metazoa; phylum Chordata; class Amphibia; order Anura; family Pelobatidae; genus Pelobates; species Pelobates cultripes. Next base: position 293,582,789 of record OW240913.1, on the reverse strand, counting down.
ATCACTGCAGATCTGGTCTCTGTGATACAGAAGGCACCATACCCACAGAATGTCAAATGGATCAGAGCCTTTTTGGGATTGGTCGGGTACTACAGACAATGGATACCAAACGTCTCAACTCGCTGCTCCCTTACATGCTATGACCACTCAAACTGGATGCATAGAGCTGACTGAGGAGGAAAAACAGGCTGTGGACTAGTTAAAGGCTGCTATACTAAGCACACCATCACTGGCACTCCCAAACTACACCAAGCCATTCTACCTGTTCTGTCACTCACCCAGAAGTATGGCAGGAAACAGAAGCCAGTGGGGTACTTTAGTGCCAAACTGAATCCTGTGATATCAGCAGGAGCTGCATGTGTAAAATCAGTAGCTGCAGCAGCAATGTCAGTTGAAAAAACAACTGACATTGTCCTTTGGAATCAGTTGTTTCTTATGGTTCCTCATGCTGTACAAGCAGTCCTCCACAGCCTGACAACCAAGCACCTCTCTGCTGCCAGGATAACAAATATGAAATTTCCTTGCTGGTACCGTCTAATATAACCATTCCCAGGTGCAATGTTTTAAATTCAGCTACCCATTTCATTTCATGAGAAGGACTGGGAGCAACACCCAGGACATGATTGTGAGCAGGAGCTCTACTATGCCCATCCCAATCCTGTCTTGGATGAAACCCATTCCAAATGTTGAAATAACACTACATCATGGGTCGTCAACCTGGTCCATACCTTCCACTAGTGGGCGTTTCAGGATTTCAGGTGGGCGGTAGGGATTTCCTCCTCATTTGGAGAGATTGGGTGGGCGGGCGTGTGCAAGCCGGCGGTAGCCCCGCGACCGGGTACCGCCATCACCATCTGTGGCCCCCGGCCCGGGCGGCAAACCCGTCGGGGCCTCCGTCCAAGGGGTCCATCGGGTGGCCGATGCTGTCAGGGCCACCCGATGGATGTGGATTGTGAGGTGGCCCGGTCAGTGCTGGGCACTTTAACAGCGCGACCGGGCCCCCTGTGATTACATCACAGAGCTGGGAGGAAGTGACTGCACGTCACTCCTCCCAGTTAACACTGAGAGCCGCCCGGGAGGAAGACCAGGGAGTCAGAGTGAGAACTCTGACTCCCATCCACCTGAGCCACCACTGGACCCCAGGGACTGTCACCCTCCTGCACCTTAAAGGTAGGAAAAAGGAGGGTGACTTAAATATAATGTGTGTGTGTGTGTGTCTCTTTGTATGTATGTCTTGTGTGTGTGTGTGTGTGTCTGTATGTGTCTTTGTATGTGTGTCTTATGTATGTGTTTTGTGTGTGTGTGTCTGTATGTATGTGTGCCTGTCTGTTATAGTGGGCTATAGTAAGTGGGCTACCTAGCTCAGCCTTCCTATTGGGCATTGATATGTCAGGTAAAAAAAAAAAATAGAGAAAAAAAAAAAGTGGGGAGGGGAATTGAGGAGGGAGAGGAGGGGAGCGGACGCACAGATGAGAAATCATATTATGCGCAAACAGAGAAGTCGTCTGAATATCACCGAAAGAGGAGACCTTTGTTTGTTCCTTACGAAAATCGAACCAGATATCAAATATTTAGTCTCGCAGCATCAACCTCAAGGATCTCATTAATCACTAGCAAAGGTAATTTCAATTTACTTTATTGTTTTCTCATTAAACTTTATAAAGTTAAAAACATTATAAACATGCATTAAGTGGAAATAAAAAGATAAATGTACATACATTTATTTTTTTAAAAACACCCTCCTTTCTAAAAAAATATTCAGCACTTGCGCGAAAACTGGTGGACGGTAAGGAAATTTTTCCATCAAGAAAGATGCATTAGTGGGCGGTAGGAAGAAAAAGGTTGACTACCACTGCTCTACATAGACGGGTCTATACTCCAGAAACCAGAGGGAGGGTTTGTCACTGGTTTCGCCTTAGCGGACAACACCTCCATTCTGTACTCTGAGCCCCTTGAGCCTGGCATGCACTCGGCACAAAGTGCAGAGTTGCTTGCCCTAACCAAGGCATGTGAATTGGCAGAAGGGAAGACAGTGAATATCTATACTGACTCCTGTTATGCCTATGGTTTTGGCTTTTTGTGGGCACATAGAGGCTTCCTGACCTCTAGTGGAAAAGTGGTGAGACATGCAGACCTCACAAGGGATTTGTTACAAAAGGTGAATCTACCAAAGCCGTAGCTGCTATCAAATGCCAGGCACATCAGCGAGTAATAGATCCTATCACTATGGGTAACAGGGCAGATTAAGCAGCCAAGAAGGCAGCTCTTATGTTTCTCCAAGAGTACTCTAAAACTGTGGAGAATTTGGCAATGGAAGTCTTAGAGACCCTCCAAAACTAAACAGGTTTCCATACTCAGAGCAAGTGGAAAAATGCTGGTTGCAAGCCGGAGATTGATGTTTGGAAGCATGGGGATGGTTGATTGTGTGAACCTCCAGTTCTATATCCTGTTCTAGCCAGTTTCTCTCATCTCCCTTTGCATGTTTCCAAAGGGGGAATGATCGCGAGTGTCAATAAATTTTGGTTTTCACCAGATTTCTCACAATTTGCAACTGAGGGGTGTAAGCAATGCATGATCTGTGCCAAATACAATCCAGCTAAAACGACGAAGGTAGAGATGGTAGAGATGAAACAACTTGTAAAGTCTAGCTACCCATTCCAAAGATTGCAAGTAGACTACATCCAGCTACCCAAATGTGGAGTCTATGAGTATGTTTTGGTATGTATGGACATGTTCTCCTCCTGGGTGGAGGCCTGGTCCGTTACCAAGGCAAAGGCAAGTGTGACTGCTAAAAAGCTATGGCCTACCTGAGACAGTAGAGTCTGATCGAGGGACTCATTTTACTGGCAAGTGTTTGCAGAAATAATGAAAGAGTTGCAGATTAACCGGCATCTACATACTCCTTACTGTAACGGCACCCCAGGCATAAAAGGGTTAAACCGCCGTTTAGAAGATCTTCCCCTTCCAGAGATACAAGCACAGCTACTGCAGAACACCAAACTCCTGAACCGCATGTAAGGGAATGCTCCAAACTCCAGAACTGCATACAAAATAGCACTCCAAACTCCCGAACTAGAACCTCACGAATAGCTGCTAGCAGACGAATAGGAAAAGCACCCAAGCGGCTTACACTCCTAGCAATCAGTCTCTATCAGCATACAGTAAATCCCCCAAAGACGAGACAAGACTCTGTGTTGAGGGTCAAGCAGTGGTCTGTTTAATGAGGGCTACCTGGTGGACCAAATGGGAGACTGTAACAAAGGACAGACAGGTATCAATCTAGGACATACAGTCACAATATATTCCCACAATGCATCCTGGCATCCTTTTACACCGAATACATTAGAACACTGAAAGTCCCGAATGCTCCGTTGTTCATTTCCCGAACGGGTTTGCAGACCTCCAGCCTCAGCGGGGCTTGGAAGCTAAAGTGTCTGCTTTTGGTGTCCTGCCGCTGGGTAGAGCAAGCGCTGGCTACCCTGGGAGCTTCCATAACACCGCGACCACCCAGTAATTGTCAATTAAGCTGCGGTTAACCGCAGCTTCTGGGAGGTAAATTGCCGACACACTCCAGCTCCCAGGCGGTCCAGTCATTCGTATGGTTGTTCGGTACATAGAATTTACTGAACATCCTGGCAGAAAGGCACGAATAAGCCTTTCTGCAGGGGAAAATACAAGTTTTATCATGGGGCCATAGTCCAGAGGCAACAGGCGAGCAACCAGGCTTCTCCAATGCAATGTGGCGAGATTGGTCTTGTCACTTTACCATCCACAATCATCTGGGAAAGTAGAGAGAGCAAATGGTGTTTAAAAAAAATAAAATAGCTAAGATCTGTTAGCAGACAAACCTTACCTGGGTACAAGCCTTACCATTAGCCTTTTTGCAGTAAGGCACACCCCAAAGGGAAAACATGGCCTTTCGCCATTTGAGATTTTGTTTGGCAGACCACCACTGACAGGCCTTTTCTTTCCACAAGAATTACATGGACAGTATGCTTTTTTAACTTATTAGGTTGTCCAGCTGCACAAGCAACTGACTAAATTGCATGGAAAAGTTCTCTCTTCATTACCAGATCCAGAAGAAACAACCGGAACTCACCACCTGCATCCTGGAGACTGGGTGGTGATAAGGAGATATATGAGGAGACATTTAGAGCCCCGATTTGATGGCCCATATCAGGTATTACTGACCAAACACAGTGTGGAAGGGAAACTAAACTGGATACACGCTTCCCACTGCAAGCTAGTAGATTTTCACGTCAGTGATAAAAACCTGTGTTCAAAGGGTGAGGCCAATGGGGACAAAAAGGATTAAAAAACTGTCAAAATGCATGTACTGCCCTGCTTGTTTTTCCTGTGTTTTATACCTTCATGCACAGGTGGGCGGCGGGAAGCAGCCAAATTCCCTCTGGCTTCTACACCAACAAACTGCCACTCAGCTGAATGCTACAGACTGCTGGATATGTTCCCACATTCCTGCCACTCATAGATGAATCCCTTTAATTGGTGTACCAATATCAATGAATGCTTTAAATTTAACAGATTATAGTTCTGAAGTTCAAATAGATGTAGATCACTCTACTCATAATGCTCTCTCAGATCAAGGGACATATTTAGAAATTGCTGGTATAATCTCTCCACCTACAATATGTCTGGGGCCCATGTACGTGAATCACATAGCAAAAATAAAAAGGTCACTTTGCCAGTTTACCTAAGGTACATGTGGGGGTAACAGATTGTAGAAGTGCTAACATTTAACGTGGAACCTAATGATGCACCATGCGATATGGTAGATGCCAGTTGTAACCGCTTATGTTTTTGCCCAACATTGAAAGCTTTGTGTGCCCCCAGGTGTGCTTGCCCTGAACAAACAGACGAAGATGAGTGGAGCGGTCAAAGTCATGTGCACCACAATATGGTATGGTTTCAAAAATGGCTGGGATGTCATGGTAAGATAATTCCCAGGGTCTTGAGACAAGGACTCTATTACATTTGTGGCAATAAGGCCTACTCATGACCTCCCATGGGAGCATGGGGTAACTGTACCATAGGGAGAATTGTACCAGCCATTAGACCACACTCAAATATCTCATTGTTTGAAATATATCAAGGGGGGGACTAGGTATAAGCGAGAACTATTCTCATCTGCAGATAAAGCCTGGATGTGGTCCCCCTCTTGGACAGATTGGAGAGTCAAATTAGCAAATAAGATAAATAAATATGCTAGTATCATGTATGGAATTATTAATGAAACCACAAGTTCTATCCATGCCCTGAATGAAGAGTTAGCCCATGTCAGAAAAGTTGCCCTTCAGAACAGCTCTCGATTACCTGCTAGCTATAGAAGGGGGAACTTGTGCCATCATAGGCTCAGAATGCTGTGCCTAGGTTGAGGACTCCCATGACCCCATAGAGGCACACATTGTGGCGGAACAAGCCTCGCCACTGGGCATTGGAGAAGCCTGGCTGCCTGCATGCTGCCTTTGGACTATGGACCAGACTTTATGTAAATGTGTTAACCCAAATAGCTATGCCATGGAGCCCATTCGTGTAGTTAAAGACTTCGGCTCCATGGCAATTGAACTGTGTGAATAGGATCTGAGCACTATTCGGTAGTTTTGTGCGCTCAGATCCCAGCTATCTGGGGATATGTGAAATGTCTGTGTGTTATGTGTAAAAGGTTACTTTATGTATTTTAAAGTGTTTTATGTCTTTTTGCAACCATGTGCTCAATGGAGTCTGCCTCTATCCCTGGATAATTGGATTACTTTCCCCCATTGTCTCCAGGATAGAGGGCTCTGTAAAACCTGTTTGAGCCAGATAACCATGTGCCAGCCAGGGCCCAAAAGATACTTTTACTAACTTTTGAACCCCTGGTCTGATTCATGCTATTTTTTAATATGTTGTTCCCCTGAATGGATTGATTGTGAATATGTAATTTTATGTGAATGTGATGTATGGTTTTAAAGTTATGAAAGTTGGGTATGTTTTAACTGTATGTGTAATTGAGTTTCCTCTCAGGATAAGGGGAGGGAATATGTGGGATGTAACTGATATGTGATTGGTTGTTTTATACCTCCCTGTGGGCGGTCCTGTATTTGAAAAGACTGTAATAAAAACCAGGCTGGGTGTGCCAGCACCTGAGTTCCTGCTTAACCCTCAAAGTGAAGTGTCGTCTCATTATTGGGGGAGGATTTATTGTATGCTGTTCCAGTTTGACTGCTAGGAGTGTAAACCTATTCACATGGTTTTTCCTATTTGGCTGTATACAACATTCATATGCTTGAGAGCATTCATATGCTCCTACGGTTCGGTGGTTTTGGTGTCTGCTGCAGTGCTTGGAGTCCTCAGGAAGTGCTAGGAGCATCCTTCAACAGAGGTACCCAGTCGGGGTGCCAGGTGATCCGTTACACACATAAACAAAGTAAAATAGTTGCAACAAAAAGCTAGAGATATATCTAAGGAGGATGGAACCCCTTCTCCTGGATGTGATCTATTGGTGTTTGGTTTAACAAAATGCTTTCAAATTTCTTAAAACCCATAATGGTGGTGATAGGATTGATTTTGATGGGCTTAATTGCCTGGAAATTGTTAGTAATTTGTGTTTCTTGTTGCAGCAAAAGTTGCACCACATCAGTTTGGGCATTGCATTTGTTTTAAATAGGGGTTTCCAGTGTGTAGGATTTAACCTAGGTCTGTGATGGGGTGCATCTCTGGCTGATGTTGTTATCCATTTAGATAGAGATTGCATGCCTGTGCTTGTGTGTTACCAGTAAAGATGTGTGAATGCTTAGAGGAAGTGGTCACCAGGTAGGCAGACCAGGAATGGATACTGGAATCCCACTGTCTATGCAGCTTATCTGTGTAGTCTGTGATATACGGGCTGTCTAGGGGGTCACTTCCAGTTCAGTTAGGCAGGCTGTTAGTCAAATGAGAAATGCAAGGTAATAAATATCTTTCCCTGTGTTTAATATCACATTGATGCTTTTAAAGCTATATCAAAAAAAGTTTTTGGGCTTGGTTCATCTATTCTGTTTGTGTGCACAAATTTACGCTCACATTCTACATCTGTCACCCAAGTACTCCGAGGACGAGATAAAGAAACTCAGAGTTGGAGAAGTGCAGAGACTTGGATTGGTCAAACCACATCACTGGGACATCTTCAAAAAAGTATAAAGACACCGTTTTATCTGATCATAGTGCACGCCTGCTGAATTACTTTGAAAGTGCTAAAACTGTCACTTTGTTTTGAAATCCTGCTTAATTGTTCAATAATATGTTTGACTCACCTTCACAGTCATCTGCCAGGTCCTATTACAGGCACAGAGATCGCCTCAGCCAACTACTCAGGCGGCAGTACCTGCACTAACACCTGCTCCATCTCAACCTGGCCGCAAGGCCTCATATAATGCTAAACACTCCTCCAAAAACAATAGAGATAGACAGTACCATAAAGATACAAAACTACAGAAGGGGTAGAGCAGCGCTAGACAAACTAAATACAGTAGGAGGCAGCACACCTGATAGTAGGGGAATCCCTTTGACCCCCAAGGAAACTATAACAAGTCTAAAAATATGACATAGGTAGTGCAAATAGTAAAATATTGACATGAAAAAAAAAAGTGCATAAAATAAAAAAAAAATATATATATATATAAAAAAGTCTGCATTAAAATCTAACAGTAAAACATACCAAGTGGTTTAACAGTCTCGAAAGTAGTAGCACATCTTTTTATTCTTGTATGGTACTAAAGGGTAGTCTCACTTGATAACAGCATATGAAAAGAAGTAAGAACAAAGGTGAACCAATAGTGCAATATGGCAGTAGATGATAGGCAGACGACGCTTATAGTGGATGTTAACTCATGTATCATAGAGCTATAACCAGCTCTAAGTAAAACAGCATGTAGTGGTTTACAATTCCCACTTGTAGGATATCCCTCGGAGTATGGTACACAGTAGAGTAGTGGTAAGGCAAATCACTACTGCATAGCGATGAGGTACATCATATGAAATGATAAAGGCAGCCAATAGTGCTCTCTACACCCTGTTCCAAATTATTATGCAAATTCTATTTAAGTGTCACAAAGATTAAATATTTTGTTTTTCAGTTTAACTCATGGATGGCATTGTGTCTCAGGGCTCTTTTGATCAGTGAAAACAATCTCGGACATTTGATTGCCAGGTGAGCCCAATTTAAGGAAAAACTACTAAAGGAGGGTGTTCCACATTAAGCAGAGCACCATTTTCATGCAATATGGGGAAGAAAAAGGATCTCTCTGCTGCCAAAAAGAGTGAAATAGTTCAATGCCTTGGACGAGGTATGAAAACATTAGATATTTAATGAAAACGTAAGCGTGATCATCACACTATTAAGAGATTTGTGGCTGATTCAGAGCACAGACGGGTTCGTGGAGATAAAGGCACATTGAGGAAGATTTCTGCCAGATCCATGCATCGGATAAAGAGAGCAGCTGCTAAAGTACCATTACATAGCAGCAAACAGATATTTAAAGCTGTTGGTGCCTCTGGAGTGCCACGGACATCAAGGTCTAGAGTCCTCCAGAGTCTTGCAACTGTGCATAAACCTTCTATTCAGCCACCACTAACCAATGTTCACAAGCAGAAACGGCTGCATTGGGCAGAAAAATACATGAAGAGTAATTTTCAAACAATCCTGTTCACTGATGAGTGCCGTGCAACCCTGGATGGTCCAGTAGTGGATGGTTGGTGGACGGCCACCCTGTTCCAACAAGGCTGTGACGTCAGCAAGGCGGTCGTGGAGTCATGTTTTGGGCCGGAATCATGGTCAGCCCCTTTAGGGTCCCCAAAGGTGTAAAGATGACCTCTGCAAAGTATGTGGAGTTTTTGACTGACCACTTTCTTTCCTGATATAGAAGGAAGAACTATGCTTTCCGTAATAAAATCATCTTGAAGCATGACAATGCACCATCTCATGCTGCAAAGAATACCTCTGCATCAGTGCCTGCTATGGGGATAAAAGGAGAGAAAGTCATGGTGTGGCCTCCATCCTCCCCTGACCTCAATCCTAGTGAGAACCTTTGGAGCATCCTCAAGCAAAAGATCTATGAGGGTGGGAGGCAGTTTACATCCAAACAGCAGCTCTGGGAGGCTATTCTGACATCTTGCAAACAAATTCAAGCAGAAACTGTCCAAAAACTCACAAGTTCAATGGATGCAAGACTTGTGAAGCTGCTATCAAATAAGGGGTCCTATGTTAAAATGTAACGTGACCTGTTAAAATGGTTAAAAAGTTAAAATGTTGTTAAGTTTGATTGAAATAGCTTTTGATTTCAGTAAATATGCTGCAAACACAACAAATGACAATTTTTCAGTTCTTTACAACCTGTAAAAAGTGTTTTGAAATGTACTGTGCGTAATGATTTGGAACAGTGCATTGTAAGTTTATGTTTTTAAAAAAAAATACTGTTATCATTAGGTTTGTTCAATAAAATTTGAATTGTACTTGTAACGGACCGTTTTGCACAAAAGGGATAAAAACCGCTTAGACGATAATCCCCTTTCAGAGACAGGCACAGCTACTGTAGAATCACCAAAACTCACGAATTGAATACAAGTGAATGCACCAAACTCCCGAACTGCATACAAGGGAATAAGGTAGCACTCCAAACTCCCGAACTGGAACCTCACGAATGGCTGCTAACAGACGAACAGGAAAAGCTCCCAATCGGCTTACACTCCTGGCAATCAGTCCTTAGCAGCATACAGTAACTCCCCCCAAAGACGAGACAGAGCTCCGTGTTGAGGGTCAAGCAGTGGTCTGTTTAATGAGGGCTACCTGCCCATATTTATGCAGGTCTCCCACATGGTGGACACTCCCCTAGGGGACCAGATGGAAGACTGTAACAAAAGACAGACATGTACCAATTACAGACATACAGAAGTAAAACATCCCCACAATGCATCCTGGCTTCCTCCCCTCTGCCCTGGAGAAGTAATTCAATTATCTCTCAGGACAAAGGCAAAACTCCATTACACATGTGGGGACACAAAACCAGTATTATACTTTAAAATACATAAAGTAACATTTATTACATAAAACACAGACATGTAACATATCCCCAGATAGCTCAGGTCTGAGCGCACATTATTAAGCGAATGGCGCTCAGACCACACGAATACAGTTTAATCGCCATGGAGCCAAAGTCTTTACACAGTCAGTTTCATACGAATGGGCTCCATTGGATTCCTATCTGAGGTATAACACATTCGAACAAAACTACCGAACACCGGGCCACTCGTGCACTTCCACCGAACAAGAAGGGAGGTCGGCGGCTTCAGCGGTGTTCGCGCAAAACTGTGTCTGATTTTAGTTCCATGAATCTACCGAACAACTGGCAGAAAAGCACGAATGCAGCTTTTCTGCAGGCAAAATAAAGTATTTTAAAAGGGGGCCATAGTCCAGAGGCAGCAGGCGAGCAACCAGGCTTCTCCAATGCAATGTGGCGAGATTTGTCTCGTCACAGTACTCTTAATAGTTGATAACATTAGAACTATGCTGACTGTTATTTACATCAATTATTTAGGTAAATGAGAAAAATATAATTTGCATAATAATTTGGAACAGGGTGTATATATGTGAGTATTATAAAGCTGATTTGAAATCAGGGCCGGCGCTACCTGTAAGGCGACCTAGGCGGCCGCCTAGGGCGCAACTTAGCAGGGGGCGCCGGCCCTGCTGCTACTGCCTCCGGCTCCAACTCAAGTAAGACCTCAGGCTCAGACGGGCGCCGGTGGATGGCGGCGCCGCCGCCGGCAATTGATGCGCCGGCAAATCATGGGCGGGCGGGTGCGAGGGAGGGAGGGAGCGAGGGCGGGCAGATCCAAGGGAGGGAGGGAGCGAGGGCGGGCAGATCCAAGGGAGGGAGGGAGCGAGGGCGGGCAGATGCAAGGGAGGGAGGGAGCGAGGGCGGGCAGATGCAAGGGAGGGAGGGAGCGAGGGCGGGCGGCCGGTGCGGCACTCCTCCTCATGCTGTGCCGCCTGAGTGCTACAGAAAGCCTCAGACGGCACAGCAGCACAGTCCTGGAGGGCGGCCGGCCGCAGAGAGACGCGACCGCCCATGTGAGACCGCCCACCCTACGAGACCACTCATCATGCAACAGTGAAGGTGGGTGGTCTCTCGGGGTCAGGACAGGTCACACAGCAAAGCCTCTACCGACCTCCATGATCCTCCATTGAGCACGCTTGAGGGGGGATTTTAAAGTGGTAAGGTGCCCACTTGAAGTCCTCCTGTAGTTGGTTCCTGCTTCCCCAGCCTCCAGAGCCTGTATTTGACCAGGAGCCAGACTGCAGCCAGAGATCATCCTTATCTGTGGTAAGTAGAAAATCCAATATTTTTATTCTTTTGTAATATTTATTACATAACTGATTTTACTTCACATTAAAAGGACACTATAGTTCCAGAACCACTACAGTTTAATGTAGTGGTTCTGGTGTCTATAGCCTGTCGCTGCAGGCTTTTAACCCCTTAAGGACACATGACATGTGTGACATGTCATGATTCCCTTTTATTCCTGAAGTTTGGTCCTTAAGGGGTTAAAAGGTAAACACTGTCTATCTTTTCAGAGTAAAGATACTGTTTGCAGTACTGGTGTTAAAGGATCACTATAGTGTCAGGAAAACAAAGTGGTTTTCCTGACACTATAGTGCCCTGAGGGTGCCCCCACCCTCAGGGTCCCCCTCCGTGGCGCTGAAAGGGGTTAAAACCCCTTCAGCAGCTTACCTTATTCCAGCGCCTCCCCTCCCCCTCAAGTGCCGCACGCGCATTCAAATTGTCCATAGGAATGCTTTCCTATGGACGCTCTGCGCGATGGAGGCATTAAATGCCTACAGCGTTGCAGATGCACCTCTATTAAGTCTGTCCGGAAGATTTAACCGCAAATGTAATCATTGAGATGAAGTAGACAGGGTGACTATAGTGTCCCTTTAAGCGTCTCCACGCCCTGCGTGGAGGAGCTTAAAGGGACACTCCAGGCACCCAGACCACTTGTGCCAACTCCCACTACCCTTGACCCTGCAAGTGTAATTGCAGTTTTCATAAACTGCAATAGTTACCTTGCAGGGTTAAGTCCTCCTCTAGTGTTAGACAGCCGCTAGAGGGACTTCCATGTTCTTATAACACGAAAAGTGTGTTTTACGACTCTGTGAGGTCTAATGCGCGTGCGTGGCCATTGCCGTTCATGCGCATTAGGTCTCCCCCACTGGCTGACGTTGGCGAGGGAGGAGAGTAGGCAGAGTCTGCCCCTCGGCGCTGGACTCTGGTCAGCAACTTGGGGTGGGAGGGAGAGGGTTACTACAGGGTCCTGCAGTGCCAGGAACACTAATATGTTTTCCTGGCACTGGAGAGTCCCTTTAATGTTCCCATATAGATGCATTGATTCATTGCATCTGTATGAGGAGATGCTTTTTGGTGCAGTGTTTCGCTGCACAGGCACAATAGCCTCCCAATGCAAAGGTTAATGATCTGTGTGGGGGAAAAACGTAATATCACTTTATGACCACACACAGAGGTTGGGGGGGAGGGGAGGGAGTTGCTCTAATGTAACAGGATACAGGTGTATAGTGTTCCTGACGATATAGTGTTCCTTTAAGCTGCTCTCCACCTCCACTACATCAAGCGTGCCCACTCTTGCGTAATGCAGAGATCTTCTGGCTTTTGGCTGATGTAGTGAAGGTAGGGCCATGAAGGTAAGAAGTCAAACTGCTCTAATACGGTTTGACTACTTACATGGGGGGCGATGTCATGTCAGACCACTATGCTATGTAGTGGTAATGGTTCATAAAAAATGTCTCTTTAATGAAATGTACAATTTGAACTATGTTTTATTAGGTTCATTTCTAAAAGTGTGAATTTTTGGGAATCAAAGTGAATGTCACAGTAGCCAAATGGTGGGGAGGGGGAATGGGGATATTGGGGAACTGTAACATAGTGATGGATATCGCCATATGGTGTAACTGAATCCCAATTTTTTTTTTTGCTGGTAGTGGTGATTTTAAGTAGCTTCATAAAATTTAAAACTGGATTTATTTTGTGCACTGTTCCCTAATCTGTATTTTGAGGATGAAACATGGTCATTTCAGTAGCGTGCCAACAAGGGGCGATAGCAATAGTTCAGAGGGGGTACACACAGTAACTACCCATTTCATTTTGTTGCATGGACCCAGATAGCAGATTGAATTACTTTGTAATGTGACTGACCATGTATGACTGTAGGTGAATGTTTGTGACTGTGTGTAATTATGTTGTGACGCTGTATGATTGTGTGTCTGTGCATGGGGGGTGCTAGCTCTCACTTGCCCTCTCCATTTTTAATTCTTCATGTTTACATCAACTGCTCTCATACATACACATATTTTTGCGTCTTTCACACTCCCACACGTGCGCACATATGTACAGTAGGTTTCTAAATGATTTTCAGGTATTATTGTGGTTTAATGATCATCAAAGAGAATATTAATTGAATTTTAATAATTTTTGATGTACATTTATTCTACAATAGTTTTTTTGATAATTGAACAAGATGTCTGCACCACGAAAGAAATTGTCTGGTGCCGCTTTTCGAAAGAAAAGAAGGCTCCAAGAAGAAGACACTTCTAAGATGGCTGGATCATTAAATAGGTTCTTTAAACCTGATCCAGTACTTAAAGCTGTAAGCGAGACTAAAGAGAATCGTGAAGCTGTAGATGTCGAACCGCACCCTTCTACTTCAACTACTACTGTGGGCGAACATTCTTTGGGCATAGAAAGTGATACAAACACCGAGGAAGAGAGTTCACCGAAATCATCATCATCATCATCAGAAGATGAAAATGCAAAAAGCACGCTGGCAGACCTCTTTGATCCAGCTGACTGGCCTGAAATGCTTACTAGCTCACTAAAAGAAACCATCGTTCTGAAAGGTCCGGCAAAGCCAAAAGAGCACTTTGCATTTCCTAAAGATGCATCCAAGAGACGGTTCACATCAACCCACTATAGACGGCGCCTTGGAAATGGTGAAGTGCATGTTAGAAAGTGGCTTAGTTATTCTCCTAGACTGGACAAAATATTTTGCTTTTGTTGTAAACTCTTTACAACTACAAAAATGAGCCTGACTACAGGAGGCTACAATGATTGGAAAAATTTGTCCCAATGTCTGGCTACACATGAAGTGTCTCCATCTCACCTCACTGCTATGGGAAACTGGACAGAACTGTTAACAAGGCTTGGGTCTGGAAGTACTATTGACCATTCATACCAAAGATTATTGGCAACTGAAACGCAGCACTGGCAGAATGTTCTTCAGCGGCTTGTAGCCATTGTTCAATATCTTGGGAAGCAGTGCTTGGCCTTCAGGGGCAGCAGTGACACGCTGTACTCTGAAAATAATGGAAATTACTTGAAACTTGTCGAAATGATGGCAACATTTGATAGTGTGATGCAAAGCCACTTGAAAAAGATACAGAATTCAGAAATTCATCAACATTATTTAGGAAAAGACATCCAAAATGAACTAATTGGTTTAATTTCAAAAGAAATACGGAGACGCATTCTACGGTTGCTTAAGGATGCCAAGTACTATTCCATTATACTTGACTGCACCCCTGACATCACTCTTGTTGAACAGATGACTATGGTTTTCAGGTTTGTATCTGTTAAGCAAGGAGACTCGCCAACTGCAAATCCTGAAATACACATTGAGGAAAGATTTCTTGGTTTCCTGCCAGTTCACAACTCATCTGGAGAAGGATTAACAGAGGCAATTTTGAATGAGCTTGAAATGCTGAAGATACCACTCAGTGATATGAGAGGTCAAGGGTATGATAATGGCTCCAACATGAAGGGAAAGCACTCAGGAGTGCAAAAAAGAATCATGGACCTGAACTCACGTGCTTTCTATGTCCCCTGCAGTGCTCATTCATTAAATCTTGTAGTAAATGATGCTGCTATGTGCTGTAGGGATGCCAGTACATTTTTTGGCATTCTTCAGAAAATATATGTTTTTTTATCAGGTTCAACAAATCGATGGGATGTTCTAAAAAAGCATGTGAGTAAGCTGACAGTTAAGCCGTTATCCGATACTAGATGGTCAAGCAGAATTGATGCTATTCGGCCATTTAGGTTCCATGTTGGAGAAGTGTATGACACCTTAATTGAAATCGGAGGTGATATGAATTTTGCTGCTCTTGCAAGAATTGAGGCTTCATCCTTGGCAAAAGAGTTAAACAAGTTTAAATTCTTGTGTTTAATCATCCTTTGGTTTAACATACTAAGTCGAATTAATTCTGTCAGCAAAGTTCTTCAAAGCCAGTCCATTTACTTACCAGATGTTGTGGAACTTTTGGAATCAATCAAGACAATTTTTCAATCTTATCGGACAGATGATGGTTTTGAGGATTTACTTAAAGAAGCAGGAGAGCTAGCAGTGGAAATGGAAATAGACCCAGTGTTCCCCCCTCAAGTACATCAGACGAGGAAAAAAAAGGTTGTTTTTGTATGAGGTTCCAGATGACCCTATCTTAGAACCTAAAAATAAATTTAAAGTGGAATGTTTCTTCACAATATTAGACACAACAATAAAATCTGTACATGAAAGATATGAACAGCTTAAATTTCATTCCACGCATTTTCAATTTTTGTATGACATCCACAAGCTAAAAGATATGCAAAAAGAAGAACTCCTGCAGTTCTGCATGGAATTGCAGAATGTCTTAACCGATGTAAAATCAAAGGAGTCTGATGTAGATGGAAGGCAACTGTGTGAAGAACTTGCTGTATTGGCTCCTGTTATAAAACCTACGATGACACCTGTTGATATTTTGGCCTATGCAGTGAGGAATGGATTTGCTCCAAATGTGGCAATTGCACTTCGAATTATGTTGACCTTACCAATCACTGTTGCCACAGGTGAGCGAAGCTTTTCGAAACTGAAAATTATAAAAAATTATCTTCGTTCTTCAATGTCCCAAGAACGGCTTGTGGGACTTGCCATGATAGCAATAGAAAATCGGACGGCACAGGAGATTGACTTTGAAACATTACTGAAGGACTTTGCGAATGCCAAAGCAAGAAAAGTTAAATTTAATTAGATAGAATAACTGTTAGAAAGTATTTAAGCTGTTTACAAAGTTGTTTAGCACTTAAATTGTATGCTGCATTTATGTATTTATTTTGCTATGTATTTGGGGTTCTTTGACCATACCATTTGTATTGTTGCACTTATATTATGCAAGTATGCCACTATAATCTAAATGTGGCCATGTGTTTTTCTCTTAACAACTGTATGTTGTATTGCACTTTCAGAATGTTAATGTATTAAACTATTTAAATTTGCACTTTATTTTACATTGTTGCCTTTTGTGCAATTTGTCAGTGTCTTGAACCAAAAGGTAGGTGGGGGGGGGCGTCAATTTTTATTTTGCCTAGGGCGGCATAAATCCTTGCACCGGCCCTGTTTGAAATATACTGTAACAAACCACCTCTTTTACTGGTAGGATTTTGTAACAGATCTTATGGTAACCACAGCCTTCTAGGGTAATCAAAGTCAAGGACACATTCAGCTCAGTTTTTCTGATTTATTTGGTGCAAAATATACAGGTGCGTCACAATAAAATAAACAAAACAAAATTCCTTACTCTTGTTTGAGCACTTACTAAACAGAGTAATTACTATCTGGAAATGGGTGGCTTTCCCACTTACCAATTGACAATAACAAGCTATGGCTGCAAAACACACCATTCCTCTGGCTCTTTTTTCCTCACTCTGCAGCAGGCTGATCCCTACTTTTAAAAGCTTGCCTGCTAGTTGACCAGCTACAAGTGAGTATCAATTAGTTCACATCTCTGGAACTCCTAAGGCAGTGATGACGAACCTATGGCACGCGTGCCACAGGTGGCACGCCGAGCCCACTCTGTGGGCACGTGGCCATAGGTCGCCGGAGGGAGGGAGGGTGCGCTCCGCCGGCTCATCCATAAGGTGGCACAAGTGGCCGCCTTAGGGTGCACCGGCCCGGCGGGCGCAAGGCCGGAGTGACCGGCAGGAGTTAAGCGCACAGCACTCCCTCCTGCCAGGCACTCTGTGTAGCGTGGCCGAGCGCGCCGCAGTACAGGAACTTATGTTTCCTGTACCCGGGCAGACGGAAATAAAGTGCTCACAGAGAGAGCACTTCCTGTCCGCCAGGTACAGGAAACTGAGCTCCGCAGTGCGCTCGGCCACACTACAAGGTAGGAGACTGAGGGAGAGATGGGGGGCGGGAAACCAAGGGAGGTATGGACAAATAGAGGAGAAATGTGGGAGGGGAAAACTGAGGATGTCGGGAGGGGAACAAAACCGAGGGAGGCATGGGGGGGAAATAAACCGAGGGGAGGTAATGGGGAATGAAAACCGAGGGAGGTGCATGGGGATAAAACCGAGGGAGAAATGGAGGGGAACTGAGGGAGAAACGGGAGGTGGGGAAACCGACAGATGGGGAACCGAGGAGAAATGGAGGTGAAAACTGAGGGAGAAAATGAGGGAAACCGAGGAGAGATGGAGGGGAAAACTGATGGAGAAAACCGGGGAGGGGAAACTGAGGGAGAGATGGGGGGAAACTGAGGGAGAGATGGGGGAAACTGAGGGAGAGATGGAGGGGAAACTGAGGGAGAGATGGGGAGAAACTGAGGGAGAGATGGGGGGAAAGAAAACAGTGGGGGGGAGAGGGGGGACAACATACACATATCACCCCACACAAAGACACACACACATCACCCCACCCACACACATCAACCCACACACACACATCACCCCAATAATCCCCAACCCAGCACACACCAATCACACATCAACCCAGCCACACCACACCCACAATCAACCCACACACACACACACATCAAATCCCACCACCAAACACACACATCACCCCCACACCCCACCCCCCCACACACACACACACACACACCACCACCCCTGCACACACCCCACACACACCACCCCACATCACCTCACACACAAACACATCACCCCACACACAAATACATCACCCCACACACAAACACATACACTGTAGCCCTCAATGCAGTGCGTGTACACTCAGCAGTCTGTGTACACTCAGCAGTCTGTGTGTGTGTGTGTACACTCAGCAGTCTGTGTGTGTGTGTGTACTCAGCAGTCTGTGTGTGTGTGTGTGTGTGTGTGTGTACTCAGCAGTCTGTGTGTGTATTTAGCAGTCTATGTGTGTATTTAGCATTCTGTGTGTGTACTCAGCAGTCTGTGTGTGTATTTAGCAGTCTGTGTGTGTGTGTACTTAGCAGTCTGTGTTTGTGTGTACTCAGCAGTCTGTGTGTGTGTGCGTGAGTACTCAGCAGTCTGTGTGTGTATTTAGCAGTCTACTAAATACAGACAGACTGCTAAATACACACACAGACAGACTGCCGAGCACACACACAAACTGCTTAATACACAGAGATGTTAATTAATTCGGACAACTGTAGGAGTTGTTTTTTCTAAACTTAAACCTCAGTATTCAGGTTTAATTGCCGTTTTGGCACTTTGAGGAAAAGAAAATTGGCATGTATTACAGTTTGGGCACTCGGGCTCAAAAAGGTTCGCCATCACTGTCCTAAGGTATATACACAAGATCTGGTCTGGCTGTTCTATAGCAACTAGTGCTATTGGAGCACTGGTCCACCCTGCTCTCCAAATGCTCTGCCCCAGGGACATGTACCATGGTTTGCAGAGTACCAACAATGTATATTGCAAACCTAACATCTCTCCCTGGGGCATTTAATTGAGAAACCTCAGGCTGCTGTTTAGTAAATCAGGCCTAATATATATTCCCTCAACAACCATTCCACATTTTCTCTCACAATACTTACAGTAACAAGAGCAGACTAACCGCTTAAGGCGTGGGCGGTACAATCCCCACCTATGAATTTATGGTCTTTAGTCCGCAGATAGTGCAGGAGGATAAAAAATAAAAAATAATTTATAAAAATAAATATCAAGGTATATGGCTGCAAACAAGCAATAAGATAGCCAAAAATACTTTATTAGAATCAAAGATAAAACCACACACCGTTTCTCCCCTGAGGGCTTTCTTAAGTGGATAAACATATACCTGACAACATTGAGTTTATATAGGCTACCCACATTTTTTAAACACTGGCACCAAAATTATGTCATCGTCCCGTAATAGCGATCAAGTGACTCTGACTTTAAAAATACAAATTATTATAGTGCAAACAGTCTTATGTGTGAAAGAATATAATCTATAGGTTCAAATTTTAAAAACTAAAGAAAAAGATACATCAAAGAATTGCCATTACCGCTTAAAAGAGAGTATCTTAACTTATTAAAAATATTGGAAAATTTTTTATGGCTTAAAACAGTGATAAAGAACCTATGGCATGCGTGCCACAGGTGGCACGCTGGGCCCTCTCTGTGGGCACGCAGCCATAGGTTCGCCATCAATGCAGAGTAGGCACGTGCCCAAAACAGCAGGCGCCTACTCTGCTTCCGTGTCGGGAGGCAGGGGGAGGGCTCTAGTAAGCAGCTCTCCTGTCCTCCCGCGAGCGATCTGTGTGGAGCGTTGCCGCACGTTACCATGGCAATGCTCCACACAGCATCAGCACCCTTACCCCCAACCAGCACCCCTACCCCACATGTAGCACAGCACCCCTACCTCCCCACGCAGCACAGCACCCCTACCTCCTCACACACACAGCACCCCTACCCTCACCACACACACAGCACCCCTGCCCCCAACACACAGACAGCACCCCTACCCAACACACAGACAGCACCCCTACCCACCACAGCACAGCATCCCTACCCCCACACAGCACAGCACCCTTACCCCTGCCCAGCACCCCTACCCTCCACGCAACACAGTACCTCTACCCCCCCACAAACAGTCCCCCTACCCCCACACACAGTCACACCTACCCCCACACAGTACCCCACACACAGCACCCTACCTCTCACACACAGCACCCTAACCCCCCCCACACACAGCACCCACACCTCCCACACACAGCACCCTACCCGCACACACAGGCCCCACACATAGCACCACTACCCTCTACACACACAGCACCCTACCCCCCACACCCAGCACCCTACACCCCCACACAGCACCCCTACCCCCACGTCAGAGCAACACTCCTACCCCAACACACACACAGCACCCCCTACCCCACAACACCTACCCCCACACACAGCACAGCACCCTTACCTACCCCACATGCAGCACAGCACCCCTACCTCCCCATGCAGCACAGCACCCCTACCTCCTCACACACACAGCACCCCTACCCAACACACAGACAGCACCCCTACCCCCACACAGCACAGCACCCTTACCCACGCCCAGCACCCCTTCCCTCCACGCAACACAGTACCCCTACCCCCCCAAAAACAGTCCCCCTTCCCCCTCACACACACAGTACCCCTACCCCCACACACACAGCGCCTCTACCCCCCCACACACTGGCAGCCCTAGCCCCACACACACAGCCTCACCCCCCTTTGGCACAGCACCCTTACTTTGCGCCCAGCACCCCCCCTGCCACCCACATGCAGCACAGCACCCCTACCCCAACACACACAGCACCCCTACCCCCCACAGCACAGCACCCCTACCCCCACACAGCACAGCACCCTTACCCCCGCCCAGCACCCCTACCCCACATGCAGCACAGCACCCCTACCTCCCCACGCAGCACAGCACCCCTACCTCCCCACACACACAGCACCACTACCCCCACCACACACACAATACCCCTACCCAACACACAAACAGCACCCCTACCCCAGCACACGCATCACACCCTGCCCAGCACACCCTACCCTCCACAACACAGCACCCCTACCCCCCGGCATAGCATCCCCTTACCCCGCCCAGCACCCCTACCCCTCCATGGCACATCTTCCACCTCCCCAGCTTTACAGCACAGCACCCTGCCTCCCCACACACACAGCACCCCTACACCCCCCACACACTGGACCCCTACCCCCACACAGCCTACCCCCACACACAGCCCCTACCCCTCCACACACACACAGTACCCCCCCCTCCCACAAACAGTACCCCACACAGCACCCCTCACACAAACACACACACAGCACCCCTCACACAGACACACAGAGCACCCCTCAGACACACAGTACCCCTCACACACAGCACACCACACACACAGCACCCCACACACAAACACATACACTGCACCCTGCAAGGCAGTATGTGTGTGTGTATTCAGCAGTCTGTATGTGTGTGTATGTATTCAGCAGTCTGTGTGTATGTATTCAGCAGTGTGTGTATTCAGTGGACTGTGTGTGTGTATTCAGCGGATTGTATGTGTATGTATTCAGCAGACTGTGTGTACTCAGCAGTCTGTGTGTGTGTGTGTGTACTCAGCAGCCTGTGTGTGTGTATTCAGCAGTCTGTGTATGTGTACAGCAGACTGTGTGTGTATGTGTATTCAGCAGACTGTGTGTATGTGTATTCAGCAGTCTGTGTGTATGTATTCAGCAGTCTGTGTGTACTCAGCAGTGTGTGTATTCAGTGGACTGTGTGTGTGTGTTCAGCAGACTGTGTGTGTAAGTATTCAGCAGTCTGTGTGTATGTATTCAGCAGTCTGTGTGTGTGTACTCAGCAGTCTGTATGTGTATTCAGCAGACTGTGTGTGTGTGTGTGTGTGTGTATTCAGCAGTCTGTGTGTGTACGTATTGCATTTGTTGGAGATACTAATAAATATAAGCTTAATTTTATCCATTATTTAAAATATGTATCATTGAACTCTCTGTTGTTGTGTTCTTTTAAAACAAAAGTTGTTAATTAGTTTGGACAACGGTACGAGTTATTTTTTCTAAACTTCAACCTCAGTATTCAGATTTAATTGCCGTGTTGGCACTTTGAGGAAAAAAAAGTTGGCATGTATTGCGGTTAGGGCACTCGGCTCAAAAAGGTTCGCCATCACTGGCCTATCAGATCCAGAGGAGGGGTATTTAGGCCCAGTTCTCATCCTGCTCAGTGCCCTGTCGTGATTTCCCTAGTGGTTGTCCGACAGCGCATTCCTGATTCAAGTTTCTTCTGGTTTTTGACTTTGCTTTGATTTTGACTTCCCTGTATTCTGGTATCCCTGACTTCTGGCTTTCCCTTATCGTTGTGTCTCTTTCTGTATCCCCTGACCTCGGCAAGTATCCTGACTACTCTTTGGTACGTTAAGTCCGGCCATTCTAAGGCCCGGTAATACATTACCTATTAGTCATCTGTGTGACACAATTCTACGTGCTGGATCAACTAGTAATCCTGACAGCATGCACCCCCTTTTCCACATTGTCCTTCTGTAATTTATCAAGAAATACTAAGCTATTGTGTAGCAGCTTGATTTATCTTTTCTCTTGTACACAAATCGTTAATTATGTCTAGAACAAAAGGAATATGTTCTTTGCCTTAAGTTAGAATATTGAATCTTTGAAAACCTATTTTATCAGCACATGGGGAAGCAGCACACACTGTAAAATGAGCAGGAACAAATTCCCTTTTCATAAATTATTACAAGCCTTTCAAAGATATAAACATCTACGACAACAGTTTTAAAAAAGACTATAATTTGTTTTTTATTCATTTATATATTGGGATGCCTGTTAAATGAATAGTGATTAAATGAACCAGCAGGCAAGAGTTGTGCAGGACATTTGCTAGCCCAGCACTGTTTAGATTTGTGTTGGACGGGTGACCTGCAGTCTACATGTTCGTCAGCCCGGAATTGTTCCACTGGTATGTATTTTCAGAGAGTGAAGTATTTGGAACTGACTGGGCTTCCAGACTGTGATATGTATGTAATGTGCTGTCATGTGAAAGAGGATCACTCGTGCTACGCAGGCTATACTGATGGATTTTGCAGTGAAATATGATGTCACACCTCATGACTCCAGAAGCATACATATCTCATTGTATATTATTTGAGCAGTGTAAGGAGAATTGCTAGCTTAGTAACAAAAACATGATTGTTGTTTTAACTTGTCCATCAGGCCAACTGTTGCAAGACCACCTCCAGCCAAAAGAAGGTGGACACCTGATTAAAAAAAAAAAAACACAAAACCACAGGCAATAATCTTTTTTTTTTCTTAAATAAATTTGTATTAGTTTTATCACAAAATACATAAAATTCATTTACTTACAACGCATTTTACATATGTATTGAATTGGCACAGGTTACAGAAAAGACATACAACAATCTATCAAGCAATGCAAAGTATTTTAATAAACTAATAAACCAAAATACAGGTAATAACCTGTGCCCTTCACCATTCTACCCAGGGGGTACTCTACCCAAATCTTATCTCAAATCTCCCCATTGTCCTAGATTAGAGGCATACTCCAGCTCCACATATTGGTCTTCGTATGCCTCCATATCCTGGGAGAGAGGCCCTATAACATATGAACATCTTCTGTACGGAAGATAGAGGCACTCTATATGAATAGGAGTGAGGAGATATACATAAAGATGTAATTGATAACCCGCTAAGATGGAATAAATCAGTTCAAAAACCCTCAATACCCCTGTTTAACAAACACTAACATATAACATACATTGTTCTGAGATTCCATGGGGATGTGAGCTGACGAGGAGAAAAAACTATAAAAAATTTTGTTCATGGGATAAACAATAATCGTCCCAGATGGCCCACCTATACTTCGGAGCTATATAAACCCCTAAGTATCCGTCCTCTCTTTCTAATGTTCTGTTTCTCTGCATCATCCTTTCCACATCTTACCATTTTGGCAACCTACCTGCTTTCCAATTTACAACAATCAACCATTTTGCTATTGAAAAAATGCAAAGCAGGAAGGATTTTAGTTCTTTTGTGCGGTGACTAGGTATAAAGTGAAACAGAGCCAGTTCTGGGGTTAAATCAATCTTTTCACCAATAATTCGAGATATCCCATATTTTACCTCCTTCCAATACTTTTGTATGTGAGGACAGGACCACCACATGTATCGCTAAGCCTACTTGGTTACAGCCTCTCCAACAAAATTTAGAAGTGGGATCTTTCTTTATTTGCCCAAGTTTGAGTGGCGTTACATACCATCTGTTTACAATTTTAAAATACAACTCCCTATATGAGACATGTTTAATTAATTTATCCGTTAAAACGGAAGCAGCCCACCATATTTCCATGGGCCAGGATTGGTTTAATTTTTCTTCCCAAATTCTTATATTTAAACATTTGGTGTTACAATCCCTATCTCTCAAAAGACTAAAACATTTTGAAAGCATATGCCTCCTATTTGTTAAACATATTATTTTTTCACATGAAGTTGGCTGTCTAAACTCTTTTAGACAATAACAGCCTATTATATTCCAACCACATGCTAGCTGGAATATTAAAATTAGACTGAATATAGTCAAATGGAAGGAATTCATTATTACCATATAAGTCTCTTAAGTATCTGCATCCTACTTTTTGTAATATCTCTAACAGAGGAGAATTACTATTTTCCTGAATCTATAAAATAGGAGTGATCGGACTTGGAAATGGAATCAGGGAGTATTTGCGATTCAGATGTATTTCTTTAAAAAAGAAAGCTTCGGGGCGGGACTTCCGGTCTCACGGAGCAGCCGCATGGAGTGAGAGCTCCGAGACCGGAACGGACTAAAGCGGCAATTAAAACCGGCTGAGGGAAGAAAAAGTGCCCTCCACTACATCCCACACCTGTGGGGACCTCACCCTGCCGAATGGCGCCCCCAAAAGCACAGCGGGCGTCGGATTTTTTCCGACAAGGTAGGAGGGACAAAACGCGGCCGGAGCAAGATGGCGGCGGCTCACACTCCCCAACACCTGCCTCGGATCAGGGATCTGACACAGAGGCACTGCAGCCTCCCCCTGGGGACATTTCTATCTCGGAGGCAAAAATGGCGGCAATGCTGCAGAAGCTCCGCTCCTCCATGAAAGAGGACTTACAACTGGCTGTTGATGACATTCGCAGAGAGGTGCACGAGGTGGGGACCCGCCTAAATGCCCTTGAGGAGAAAACGGACGACTTATGCCAGGCTAATGACGGCATCTTGGACAAGATCCGCCAGATGGAATCGGAGCAAGCGCGCCTAACAGCCAAACTGGCGGACCTCGAGGACCGATCGCGCCGCAATAACATCAGAGTGCGCGGGGTCCCGGAGTCTGTCGCAGGGTCAGATATCCCGGAGTATCTTCAGCAACTCTTCACGGCGATCCAGCCTAACCTGGAACCAGCTGACCTGCGCTTAGATAGGGCGCACCGGGTACCCAAACCCGCTACGCTGGCACGAGACATACCGAGAGACATTGTCACAAGGCTACACTATTTCAGCGCCAAAGACGCCATACTTACGGCGCAACGAAAATCTACGGCAATGCCACCGGGCTATGAAAAGATCTCCCTATTTGCTGATTTGTCTCCTATGACAATGGCGAGAAGAAGAGACTTTATAAATGTCACAAAATGCCTCCGGAACCACAAGATCCCCTACCGCTGGGGATTCCCCACGAAATTGCTGATATGGAGAAATGGGACCCTAACGAAGCTGGAGGACCCAGACCAGGGCATGCACAAGCTGAAAGCTTGGGGACTCTTCCCGGACCACGCACCGCCCAACCACCCAGCACCCCCAGGACAAGTGGCCCAGGAGTGGACCAAAGTCCAACGGAAGAAGTGACTGATTTGTTCGGCCTCTCCCACTGCCACAAACTGCCAGGTCGACCGATGCCATGTGAGGTGAAGACGTCCCCGCCTTGGAAGCGGTAGAGACTCTAGCTGGACTCACCCCCCTTTTTTCTTTTACCTTGGGGGAAAAGCTTGATTGATGTTTGCAGTCTGAACCTTCACGTGAGTAACTGTGTCAGGAGGTGGCCCACAGGACTCCCCCCCATAGCTGACATACTGTTACCCCATACGCTGCACTTAAACGTTTCAGCTATATGCGGCTCCCACCGGCACTGAGGTCGGCCTTAGCCCCTGGTTGTCCCGACCACATCTACGCCTATACAACCCGAGGCACCCTGATGGCATGCCTAGTGGCACGGCCTATCTCACCAAGATGACCAGCTTTAACCCAGTGAACTCGGGTGGCTCCTACACTTGATGTGCCCAAGTTATACCCAACACTAGACCCTCTCCTTCCCTCTATTCATATAGTCCACCACCGGTCACAGACCCTCTCCTTAGAGCCCCCCCCCAACGCCGAGACAATCCTCTGCGATGCTACCCCTCCCCACCGTGAGGAGAAAGGTGCACCTGCGGACCAGTCTCCACATAATGCTATTAAGCTTATTGAAATGTATATACTTTTGTTATGTTTACTGTTTTTTATCCCCATGTTACACTCTACCCTTGTCTAGGCACCCCATTAGAGATGTCGCTCACCCTGGGCCTTGGAGGCACTGGAGGTTTAGGGACGCAACCCCCCTTCACCAAAGAGTACTACCTGTGTCTGTAAACCAGTTTTGTAACTGCTGCCTCAGAAGCACTGAGCCCCCCCCAGGTCTCTACTGATGTCTTCCCAACACCAATTTAATGTTCTGTCCCTAAATGCCCGAGGCCTGAACACTCCGCAAAAACGCAGGCTTGCCTTCTCCCAGCTCCGCGCCCTGCACGCTTCAGTAGCCTGCATACAGGAGACACACTTCTCGGCAATAAACCCCCCAAAATTCCTCTCAGCCAGGTACCCCGTCTCCTACCATGCTTTAATAAAACCAGGGGAGTCAGTATCTTGATCCACTCGGATTGGGCCTTCACGTGCACAACAGAGCACAAAACCGCTGATGGTAGGCTACTAATTCTGGTGGGTAGGCTAAACGATATCCCGGTAACCTTGGCAAACCTTTACGCCCCCAACTCCAACCAATATGACTTTATCAGGAAATCCCTAAAAACGCTAGACAGGATAAAACAGGGCCAAACTTATGTCTGCGGAGACTTTAACTGTGTACTTGACCCAGACCTGGACAGATCTGGCACCCCAGGTTCCCACCCTCGCTCTGTATCTATCGGTGACAGGCTCTCAGCTCTCTTACACTCCCATGGCCTTCACGACACGTGGCGCTCCCTCTACCCGGCCACCAGAGATTATACTTTCTACTCGAAAGTCCATGACCAATACTCCCGCATTGACATGTGCCTGGTGGATGAGAAATCCCTGGACACTCTGGCTAGGGTTACCATTGACTCAATCACCTGGTCAGACCATGCCCCTTTGCTGTCCTCATTCACCACCTTGCATCCGGTGAGAGGACGAGGCACGTGGTGCCTCAATGCATCCCTCATAGATAGCGCTGAACGGGCTGCTGAGATAAGCAAAATCATAGTGAATTACTTTGCGGACAACAAGCCCCAAGACACAACCATGGCTGCGACGTGGCTGGCCCATAAGGCCGTGATACGGGGTGCACTGATTAGAGCTGGAGCGACACTAAAACGTAAACTAGAGGAAACCAGCAGAGCAAAGCTCAGGGACCTGAGGCTTGCGGAGGACCTCCACAAATCCTCACCCTCTGACGTGACACGACAGGCTGTCAATGAGATTAGAGCTGACTTGGAAGTCCATCAACTCCAACGAGTTGAGAGGGCTCTCCGCAAACTCAAAAGCGAATATTACAGACAGGGGAACAGGGCGGGGAAACTGTTGGCCGCCCAACTGAAAGACAAACACGCCCAAACGCGCATTCCATACCTAGTAGATAAAAACGGGACGAAACTGACGAACCCCAAGCTGATAGCTGATGAATTTGCGACATTTTACGGTGCCCTCTATAACCTGGGGAATGATCCTCTACAACACCAGTCGACCCCACTGGAGATAGCCGCCTACTTAGATAAAGTGGCACTCCCCCAGCTCACCAGCGCCCAAGCCTCACTACTCACCAGCAAAATTACTCCAGAGGAAATCTCAAAAGCACTTAGAGAAACCCCCCGACATAAAGCCCCAGGGCCTGACGGCTTCCCCGCTCACTATTATAAGACCTTTGAGGAACAACTCCTTCCCCACATGACCTCCCTGTTCAATAACATCATGGAATCAGGCTCCATACCCCCCGAAATGCTAGAGGCCACCATAATTACTATTCCCAAGCCGGGCAAGCCCACGGAATTTTGCGCGAACTATCGCTCCATCTCCCTGCTTAACGCCGACACAAAGCTCTTTGCTAAAATTCTTGCCAACAGAATACGCCCCCTCCTGGGTACACTCGTGTCCCCGGAACAATCGGGTTTTGTCCCGGAACGCCAGGTAGAGGACAACACAAGGCGTGCACTAGACATAATGGAACTCCTGACAGTACATAGAACACAGGGACTACTAATGGCCCTTGACGCGGAGAAGGCCTTCGACCGGCTACACTGGGGCTACATGACGGAGGTCCTCCGCAGGTTTGGATTCCCCGACAAATTTCTCAATGGCCTCCGGTCATTGTATTCCTCCCCGACAGCCGTGGTGGTGAGCTCCGGTTTCACCTCTCAACGTTTTGCCCTGACAAATGGCACGAGACAGGGATGCCCATTGTCGCCCCTTATCTTTATCCTGTCACTAGAACCGTTAATGCACAAAATTAAGCAGGAGGAGAGCGTCACGGGTATCCCCACACTAATAAGTCCCCAAAAAATAGCGGCCTTTGCTGACGACATCCTGCTATTTCTGACTAACCCGACAGAATCACTGAAACATCTTCTACTCCTGCTCCATGATTATGGCCTTGTGTCCTTGTGGCCTTGTGTACAAAAACAACGAAGCAAAGACTCAGGTATTACCCTTTAACGTGCCCCACCCTCACCTAACTCCACTGCGAGCTCAGTACCCCTTTGACTGGCGGAAAGACAATCTCTCCTACTTAGGTACAAAACTGGCACCCTCCAGACGTAACCTACTCCGACATAACCATGACGCCTTGCTAAATAAAACCGAGACACTGCTGGAGAGCTGGGGGGCAAAAAACACATCATGGCTGGGACGCATAAACTCCATAAAAATGATCATACTCCCCCAAATATTATTCCTCTTCAGGGCCCTCCCCATTGATATACCGAAGGGGCTACTACAGCGATTCCAACGTTTGCTGAACGCGCACATATGGAAGAAGAAACCACCTAGGGTCTCTCTGGCAATTACATCCCTGGTTATGGGGAATGGGGGGCTGGGTGTACCCAATATTTCTAAATACTACATAGCCACGAATCTATCCCAAACAGTAAGACTGCTGAGAACCCCAAACCGCCCCCTGTGGTACCAATTAGAAACGGCAACTGCTACGCCCCATGCATTATTAGACTTACTCTGGGTCCCGACCAGTTCGCACCCATGCGACGCAAACATGCTGGTGACCACAAAACACTCTCTACGCATATGGCACAGGTGGGCCCCGAAACTCCTAGCCCAACCTCTGATACTATACGCCCCCATGACTAGCCTAAAATACCTCACACAAGATCTGGTTCTAGACGGGTGGTTGGCACAGGGGATAGAGAGGGTATCCCAACTAATGGAGGGTAGCGAGATCAGACAATTCCCGACACTTCAGCAGACCTTCCTCATCCCGAGTAGGGAACTCTTCACCTACCTTCGCATTAAGCACATACTGCAGGGGGTCAAACAAGCGACGCCTAACACCAGAGAGCCAGGCTCGTTCGACACACTGTGCCTCAGACGTAAGACCCAAGCAACACCACTCTCTCTATGTTACCAAAATCTCCTGGAGATAGGCAAGCCCGATAAGCTAAGCTACATGGTACACTGGGAATCGGAACTCAATAGCACAATAGAGAGTAGTAAATGGTCCGCAGCGATGGCGCTTGTGAAACGAGCCACACACTGCCTGGACCATGTTGAGGCGGCCTATAAACTCTGGATGAGGTGGTATCTCACCCCACGGAGGCTGGCACTTATATACCCAGGGGCACAACAAGTATGCTGGCGCTGCTGCGCACAGACGGGTACTTTGAGCCATATCTTCTGGCACTGTCCAGTACTACACAATTTCTGGAGACAGGTACAGGTGTTACTCCAAAACAATATACAGAAAAGGATACCATTCACACCGGAGGCTTACCTCCTACACATGCTTCCCAAATCACTGTCCCACCCGGAGGCGGTGCTGACCACCCATGTTACCCTAGCAGCCAAACACTGCATAGCTTCCCTCTGGAAATCTACCTCAGCCCCGGAAATAACAGTGGTAGTTAATAGAATAAATCTCACGCAACACCTTGAGAAAATAGCGCATACGATCCGGGGCACTCTAGCACGATACAACCTGATCTGGTCCAACTGGTCTGGACAATGAGACGAAGCCCGTGTCGCCCTAGGTCAGCGTAGAGAAAACAGTAATAGGGAACTAACGCACCCCAGATGTACGAGGATAATGTAATACAGGGAAGCCACCCTAAGCAAAACTCCCGTATAAGCAGAGGTAGTTGGAGAACAGTGGCTAAAAGAGCCACCGCAAAACAAAACATGGTGTAGAGACATCTCAACCCACCATCCTTACCCTTACCTGGTTGCTGACCCCCACCACCCTCTCCTCCCCCCCCCCAAAACCCCATCATCCCAAGCAGCTAACCACGTAGAAAATGACGCAGAAATGTACAAAATGTACACACAAAAATGTAACCATACAATGTATCTTGCGCAACATGTGTGTGTAATAATCAATAGTATTTGCACTCAACAATGTGACCTGCTTGTGTGAAATTATATACCCTTCCCTTTATTTCATTTCTGTACCCCGCTGTTTACATTTCTATGACAAAAACCAATAAAAATGATACATTGGAAAAAAAAAAAAGAAAGCTTCTATCGATGCCCAATTATTGTTTTGTGCCTCTTCCTCCCATCTCAAAATATGTACCAGGAGGGAGGCTTCCTGATATTTCTTAAAGGACCACTATAGTGCCAGGTCCCCCTCCCGCCCGGCTCTGGGGAGAGGAAAGGGGTTAAAACTTACCTTTCTCCAGCGCTGGTCGGGGAGCTCTCCGCCTCCGATCCTCCTCCTCTCCTCCCTTTTGGCTGAATGCGCACGCGCAGCAAGAGCCGCGCGCATTCAGCCGGTCTCATAGGAAAGCATTTACAATGCTTTCCTATGGACGCTTGCGTGTTCTCACTGTGATTTTCACAGTGAGAATCACGCAAGCGCCTCTAGCGGCTGTCAGTGAGACAGCCACTAGAGGATTTGAGGGCTGGATTAACCCATTTATAAACATAGCAGTTTCTCTGAAACTGCTATGTTTATAAAAAAATGGGTTAACCCTAGCTGGACCTGGCACCCAGACCACTTCATTAAGCTGAAGTGGTCTGGGTGCCTAGAGTGGTCCTTTAATATCTGAATATGCAATCCCTCCACCAGAAATTTTTTTGACCAAATTTGGTATCTTAATGCGCATTCTTTTATTCTGATGGATGAATACATCAATCGCCCGCTGTAAATTATTCAGCAAATAAACGGGACACTACCAGGGTATGCAGCGCATAATATAACTGATCTTAGGTAATATAGTCATCTTAATCGCTGCTATTCTACCTGACCAGGAAATATTGAGATTTTTCCATGTGGCTAGCACTTGAATTATATTAGAATAAACTAATTGGAAGTTAACTGTTATAGTTTTTTTCATTTCAGCAAACAGTTTAATTCCTAAATGAGTTATTGAGTATTGCCAATTAAACTGATATAGTTGGCTCAGGGAATTTTTCTCAGACCGTCCCATATTGAGGCACAGCGCTTTGGATTTTTTAACATTTTATTTATAATTAGAGATTTCACGATATTCAATTATAGCCTCTTGAATGGCTATTAGGAATTTTTCCGGATTTTCTATTGTTATTATTACATCATCAGCATATAGGGAGATTACATCAGGTTTTCGATTTACAACAATTCCTGTTATATCTAGAGATTCCCTTATCGCAGTCGCCAGTGGCTCAATTATCAAGGCAAAAATTAGTGGGGAGAGTAGGCAACCTTGCCTGGTACCATTTGAAATGACAAACCTTTCAGACCGAAAGTTTTGACCCGTACCGCTCGCAGTTGGAAATGTATATAGAGCAGCTATCGCCTTAGAGGCAAAGTCACCTAAGCCATATTTTGACAGGGTGAGGAACATAAAGTCCCAATCCACCCTGTCAAATGCTTTCTCAGCATCGAGTCCCACAAAGACTGCAGTTGTTTTTTTATTTTTAACCACTGAGATTAAATATAGAAGTTTACTAATGTTATCTGAACCCTGTCTCCCCTGAATAAAGCCTGTTTGATCAAAATTGATCAAATTGTGGATATGTTGATTCAATCTTTCCGCTAAAATTTTAGCATAGATCTTAATATCCACGTTAAGAAGGGAAATGGGTTTAAAATCTCTACATTCAGGGGTTAGATTGTTTGTTTTGGGGATTGTTATTATTTGAGCTTCCAACATTTCTGTATGTGCTCGGCCAGTCTTCTTAATTTCATTACTCTAGTGACAGAGTGAGGGAGGGTGTGACTAGTGAGACAGAGAGGGAGGGGGTGACTAGTGACAGTGAGGAAGGGGGTGACTAGTGACAGAGGGAGGAGTGACTAGGGACAGAGTGAGGGAGGTGGTGACTAGTGACAGTCACCACCTCCCTCACTCTGTCCCTAGTCACCACCTCCCTCACTCTGTCACCAGTCATCCCCTCACTCTGTCACTAGTCACCCCTTCCCTCACTCTGTCACCCCCTCACTCTAGTGACAGAGTGAGGGATGGTGTGACTAGTGACAGAGAGAGGGAGGGGGTGACTAGTGACAGAGTGAGGGAGGGTATGACTAGTGACAGAGTGAGGGAGGGGGTGACACAATGACAGAGGGAGGGATGGGGTGACTAGTGACAGTCACCACCTCCTTCACTCTGTCACTAGTCACTCCCTCCCTCCCTCTGTCATTGTGTCACCCCCTTCCTCACTCTGTCACTAGTCACCCCCTTACTCTGTCACTAGTCAGCCCCTCTCTCACTCTGTCACTAGTCATCCCCTTCCTTACTGTCACTAGTCACCCCCTCCCTCTCTCTGTCACTAGTGCCACCCTCCCTGTCAGAATATTTATATCGGTAGACATTGTGTGCTAAGAAAGAAATTAAAAGTGTATATTGCCAGAGTCACTCAGAACAGAGCGGACTCCATTTTGCTATCTTCAGGATAACAAAAACACATAATTTCCTTGATTTCACTAACCACTGAGTTTGAACTAAGGAATGCATTATATAAACACAGACACTAGTGACAGAGAAGACTAAGTAATTAATTTTACTTTCTAAATTTTACAAGGTTCCATTGTAAGTAAGGGGTGAAATTGAGTTTAGAACTGTCAATTTTACAAAGTACGATCAAAGTAGTTGCCACAAAGACTGAGACAAACACTTTGAACTGAGAGCAAATCTAAGTTATGGTAGTCATTTTAGATAAGCCAAATGACGTCAAAATCGTCATCAGGAAAAGTTAACTCTTTTCTGGATAAGAAGGATTAGTTAGGCAAGACTGCCCTCTATGGATCAAATACCTAAATTGCGATCCATAGATTGAACACACCTACGGCTTTCTATTGGCTTCATCAACTAATGACGTACAGAGAGTCTGGCCCTTTAAAAGTTAGGACAAAGGGAAGAGAGACAGAGTTGGAGAGAGTTGGTGTTTGGGCATTCAGATTCGGACATGCGGAGAGAGAGACTCAAGAAACAATCTCTGGGACTAACACTCTACTCTTAAACTCTCTTGGACACTCAACTCTTAAACTCTTTGACACTTAGAATTTTACTCTGACTTTCTAACCAACACCACTTTCTCTATTACTCACGCACCTCCATACAACCAATCAAGTTCCTGGGACTACCTACTCATCTGATGAGAATATCTACATAACTGGTAATTATGCTGGTTTTATTTAATTAATTAAAATTAATAAAAATTTACTAATAGCATGATATATGACTGGATAAACCACGGTCAGATTTCAATATTTAGAAATCTTAGTTAACTAAAGAATATATAGTTATAAGCATTACATTCTGCAGGTGGAATTAAGAATAATTATATATTAATGTGATAGTATCACATGTTAGCATACCGCTGTTTTTATCCAGGTGTATTGATTTGCTCTAAAATAAGATAAGATATCTTTTTAGGCAAATTAAAATTCGGCTTTTGTAAAAATCTGGTAGATTATTCTTATTGGATGGTTCCAGGAAATGATTAATGAGCTGGTTCAAATGTTATTTTAATTGAAAATCACAGGAGAATAGGATACTATATGCCTAGGAGGATCTAGCCAGCATTGAAAGGGTTACTCAGTTGATTTAACTGTTAGCCAAGGTTTTACTCTGTGTGAAGTTTGCTTTCTGTGTCTGCGAAAACCTCGTAAATCTTAAGTGACAGATGATGCTGTTAGCCATTGGAATTTGTATAGACATTCCATTGTATTACATACTTATGTTAAACTAAATATTCACTGATTATTATCATGCATGCTGCCTAATATTATTTTTTAATTAATTTGTTACAATAAATAAATCTATTTTTATAACAAATTGTGATTTTATTGTATGGAACACAATTCACTTATTTGATAAACGATCTCTAAGATCTAAGAGTATTGAAATAGTGGGCAACTCTCGACTGCTTAATATTATCATCCCATAAATATCCCCACATCCCTCACTCTGTCACTAGAGTGAGGGGGTGACTAGTGACAGAGGGAGGGGATGACTGGTGACCAAGTGAGGGAGGGGGTGACTAGTGACAGAGTAAGGGACGGAGGGGGTGACTAGTGAAAGAAGGAGGGAGTAGTGACAGAGGGAGGTGGTGACTAGTGACAGAGTGAGGGAGGTGGTGACTAGTGACAGTCACCACCTCCCTCACTCTGTCACTAGTCACCCCTTCCTTCCCTCACTCTGCCACTAGTCACCCCTTCACTCTAGTGACAGAGTGAGGGAGGGTGTGACTAGTGACAGAGTGAGGGAGGGGGTGACTAGTGACAGAGTTAGGGAGGGAAGGGGTGACTAGTGACAGAGTGAGGAAGGGGGTGAAAAGTGACAGAGGGAGGGGTGACTAGGGACAGAGTGAGGGAGGTAGTGACTAGTGACTAGTGACAGTCACCACCTCCCTCACTCTGTCACTAGTCACCACCTCCCTCACTCTGTCACTGGTCACCCACTCCCTCCCTCACTCCCTCTGTCACTGGTCACCCACTCCC
This sequence comes from Pelobates cultripes, assembly GCA_933207985.1. Lineage (NCBI taxonomy): Eukaryota > Metazoa > Chordata > Amphibia > Anura > Pelobatidae > Pelobates > Pelobates cultripes. The sequence continues at coordinate 293,547,566 of OW240913.1, read as the reverse complement.
TCCCTCACTCTGTCACAAGTCATCCCCTCACTCTGTCACTAGAAACCCATTCCTTCCCTCACTCTGTCACCTGTCACCCCCCTTACTCTGTCACTAGTCACCTACCTCACTCTAGTGAGGGAGGGTGTGATTAGTGACAGAGTGAGGGAGGGTGTGACTAGTGACAGAGAGAGGGAGGGGGAGACTAGTGACAGAGTGAGGGAGGGAAGGGGTAACTAGTGACAGAACTGAGAGCAAATCTAAGTTATGGTAGTCATAAGTTATGGTGATTAGTGACAGAGGGAGGGATGGGGTGACTAATGACAGTCACCACCTCCTTCACTCTGTCACTAGTCACCCCCTCCCTCACACTGTCACTGTGTCACCCCCTTCCTCACTCTTTCACTGTGTCACCCCCTTCCTCACTCTGTCACTAGTCACCCACTCCCTCTCTCACTCTGTCACTAGTCACCGCCTCTCTCACTCTGTCACCAGTCATCCCTTCCTTCCCTCACTCTGCCACTAGTCATCCCTTCCCTCACTTTGTCACCAGTCATCCCCTCACTCTGTCACCAGTCACCCCTTCCTTCCTTCACAGTGACAGAGTTAGGGAGGGATTGACTAGTGACAGAGAGAGGGATGGGGTGACTAGTGACAGAGGGGGTGATTAGTGACAGAGTGAGGAAGGGGGTGACTAGGGACAGAGGGGGTGATTAGTGACAGAGTGAGGAAGGGGGTGACTAGTGACAGAGTGAGGGAGCGGGTGACACAGTGACAGAGTTAGGGAGGGAGTGACTAGTGACAGAGAGAGAGATGGGGTGACTAGTGACAGTCACCCCCTCCCTCACTCTGTCTTCACTCCCTCCCTCTGTCACTAGTCACTCCCTCCCTCTGTCACTTGTCACTCCCTCACTCTGTCACCAGGCATCCCCTCACTCTGTCACCAGTCATCCCCTCACTCTGTCACTAGTCACCTCTTCCCTCCCTCACTTTGCCACTAGTCATCTCTTCCCTCCCTCCCTCACTAGTGCATTAATGATGCTAACAGATGATATTGACTTGTGAGTCTTATGGGCTTTGTGTTGTCCAATGCCCAAATAAACTGAAATAAATCAATCACTGCTGAATAGATATAGCCCCAATGAAAACATGCATGCATTTAATAACACATTCTTTCATAGGGGGTATATAAAACAGCTTGCACAAGAAGCACATCTCTTGTCTGAAGCCTTTGCTAGCCTCTCCCTTTTAACCTAGCCCAGACGTTCGCATTGTTCAAATTAATTTTACAACTATTGATTTGTTTTCCGCCAAAAAAACTTGCCAGCGAAACAGTAGATATCACCAGGCTTAGCTTAATAATACCGTGCAAAACAAGTTTTAAAATATATATTTTTTAATTGTATTGAAACGTCATGCAATCTGTAGAAATATAGGGTTTACTGACATAATTTACACACATCAGATGCTTGGAACTGCTTTAGTAAAAATGGCTAGTGGGTGGAGATAAAAAAAAGTATGATTTTCTGATATAATTTTTTTTTAAGGGTGTATGTTGCGATAATACTGATTCATAGAAGCATATGATGCATGATATGAGATAATGCTGTCTTAATCTCTGTGCAGAGGCCGCTAATGTAACACAAAAATGCATCTTATAGAGCAGATGTAGACAACCTTCGGTACTACAGATGATACGAACTAAATTTCCCCAAGATGCTTTGCCATCATTATCGCTGTAAGGACAGTGTGGGATTGTGGGAAATGTCCAAAACAACTGAAGTGTCGAAAGTTGCCTACCCCTGTTATATGGCATCGTGCAGATAATCATTCTGCTATGATGATTGATAGTATATGAAACACTGGTTTTCACACATTTTTGTTATTCTTGAAATAGTCTTCATGATAATTGAAATGTCTGTTATTAGTTTTGTTGTATGAAATGTTTTTTTTATGCAGTAATTCTTCTTTAAGTATTATGTTTACGCACACCAAAAAATTCTATATGTAGGTGTACAGTATAACCTTATTTACCCTTGTTTTTTAAGAATAATCACTCTATACATGTTGTGGCGGCCCCTTTGGAATCGAGTAAAGAAAGGAGAGGAGAGCTTCTGACGGGTGCAGTAATTTATTCTTTGCATCAGAAATGTTTTGGAGTGCTATGAACACCACAGTGTCAATATCTTTAAACACCATGAGCACTGTGAACACCCTAACCATCATAAGCACCATGAAAACTCGCTCCACTTGCCAAGGGGTACAACTTTAAACTTTAGAAAAACCTTGATAACAATCGCCTTCCCAAGAGGTGCTGCTAGCTTGCGTTGTATCTGAATTCTGAGTTACAGAGAGCTTTTTCCTGCCACAACTAGAGGAAGGAGGGGTCTGATGATTCAACATTCCACTAGGAAACAAGAGGAAGGCAGAAAGGTTCCGCCTGTGGCAGTCAGTGCAGAACAAAGATTTAAAGTTATAAGCGGACACCTACACTCCCACCAAATTATGTTATGATGAATGTAACTTAAAGAGTCTCCAGAGCTGCACCATTCATGTGGAACTCACTTCCCTCCTCCGTTAGATGCTCACCCAGTCTCCACTCCTTCAAAAAAATCGTTAAAAACCCACTTCTTCATAAAAGCGTATCAATTAAACTGTTAAATGTTTCAGACTGATTCCTCTCTTGCAACTGTCACTAGTCTAATACTCAGTGGCGTACTAAGAGGCGGGGCGGGGGGGGCGGTCCGCCCCGGGTGCCAGCCGGGTGGGGGGTGCCATGGCCAGCCCCGCCGGCCCCCCCCCATGCTGCAGCCGCCTGAGCGCTCTGCAGAGAGCCTCAGGCGGCTGCAGCTTTGCCCGGGGGGTGCGTCCATGAAGGCGGAACGCACCGCCCGGGCGCAGCATGGGGAGAGGGGGCTGACAGGAGGGAAGCGCTCAGCGCTCCCTCCTGTCACTCCCTCTGTAGAGCACGAGCCCGAAGCATGGCACAGGAGCAGCTGCTCCTGCACCGTCGGACTAACAGGAAGTGCACACACCAGTGTGCACTTCCTAGTCCAGCCGGTACAGGAAACAAAAGCCCTGCACCAAGAGACCATACTGCCCCGCCACGCCACAGAAAAAGGTAAGTAGGGCAGGGAGGTGAGAAAGGGGAGAAAGAGAGTAGAAGGAGGAAAGAGAAGAGAAAGAGGGGGTGAGAGAGAAATGAGGGGGGAGAGAAAGGAGGGGGTGTATATTAATTATGGGGGTGTGTATATTAATTATGGGGGGTATTATTGGGGTGTATTAATTATGGGGGGTGTATATTAATTATGGGGTGTATTAATTATGGGGGTGTGTATATTAATTATAGGGGGTGTATTAATTATGGGGGTGAATTAATTATAGGGGTGGATTAATTATGGGGGGTGTATTAATTATGTGGATTAATTATAGGGGTGGATTAATTATAGGGGTGGATTAATTATGGGGGGTGGATTAATTAGGGCGGAGTGGATTAATTATGGGGAGTGGATTAATTAAGGGGGGTGGATTAATTATAGGGGTGTATTAATTATGTGGGGTGTATTAATTATGGGGTGTATTACCATGGGGGTGTATTAAGGGGGGTGGATTAATTATGGGGGTGGATTAATTTAAGGGAATTAATTATGGGTAGTGGATTAATTAAGGGGGGTGTATTAATTATGGGGGTGTATTAAGTGGGGTGTATTAATTAAGTGGGGTGTATTAATTAAGGGGGGTGTATTAATTATGGGGGTGGATTAATTATGGGGGGTGGATTAATTATGGGGGAGTGGATTAATTAAGGGGGTGGATTAATTAGTGTGGATTAATTAAGGGTGTGTATCAATTAAGGGGGGTAGATTAAGGGTGTGTGGATGAATTAGTGTGGATTAATTAAGGGGTATGGTTTAATTAAGGAGTGTGGATTAATTAAAGAAAACCTTTAACATTTTTTAAAGGTTTTTTTTTTTTTTTTTTGGGTTGGGGGGGGTTGCCAAGCACAGGATCCGCCCCGGGTGCCAAATGCTCTAGGTACGCCCCTGCTAATACTATCCTTACCTTTTTGTGTCACTTTACCCCACTCCCTCTAGCATGTAAGCTCATTGAGCAGGGCCAACAAAGCCTCTGTTCCTGTGTGTCCAACTGGTCTGGTGACAACTACATGTCTGTTCGTCCACCCACTGTAAAGCGCTATGGAATTTGTTGGCGCTATATAAATAATAACATACTAATAATAAGAGTCATACATAATTTATAAAGGTGAGCTGTACACAATTTAGCTTATAGGTACCTCTGTAACTGGCTACTGTATTGTGTGTTAGTGTAGCACTAAAACTGATACATTATTTACTCTCTATAAAGACTACTAATTTTTGAATAGGGTGTTCAATTATTGAAGGTTTTGATCTTGACAGCCTTCCACCAACACGAAGAGGTCCTTGAACCAGAATGGGGTCAAGGTAACTAAGTGGGCTTGAACTTGGAAGACTATCTCCTTTTTGAAGAAGTTTTAGCTCTTGGGGGAAAACTTGCTGTTGAACTAAACCTACCTAATCACTACCTCCCCAGCCCTTCCCACGTTCCTCCACAGTGCACAGCAAGGCGTGGTCACCCTTTTAGGAGACCTGGCTGGATTTGAACTCAGTCTCCAGCATCCAAGTCAGGTTCTCTACCTTGCTGGCCACCAGGGTTTTCAGTATCTACCTGTATTTGTCTGCTTCATGACTCCTTGCCTTGATGGAGCAGTGCTGATCCACCCGCAGCCCCTTACCAGTTAGGGTCAGCTGCTCCTAATCAGTAGACTGTAAAAGCCAGCTCTGCCCGAGGCCTGGTATCTAGTCGTTTTGTTTTTTCATGCCGGATCTTTGTTACTCTGCTGACTGATTTCCTGGACTCTGACCTCTACATCGGCTTCTCGTCTGACTCTGCCTTTGGATTATCCCTTCATCTGTACTGCGCTTTGGTTTTTGCTTCCTCCTTGTTCCATCTCCTGCACCTGTGCTCCAACTCCTGGTAAACTGTGACACTTACAGGATTGCTGCAGTGATGTGTCTTCAATCTTATTCTCTTGATTCTTGCAATCACCTTAATGAGCATTGACCAACTGGAAAACTTGTTCAGACAATTCAGAACATCAGTTTGCTCATTGACTTGTGATGCAAGGGTTGTAAGGGATTTGACTTCAGGGTTGCCTACAATCAGTTCTGCTGAAGAGCGTGGAGATGCGAGCATTTCAGATTTCCATAAGAAACTTGGCCCAGATAACCAGCTTGAGGGAAATGCAGGGTTAAATTTAATGTTAGAAGTGGTTATGGTAAAGGGGGGTTTTAGGTTACAGAGGGGTTAATATTAGAGTTTGATTGCATAGGGACAAAGGGTATTTAGTGTTAAGAAGATTAACAGCTTGAGAGGTGTTTTAGTATAAGGACTGATTTTGGGCTAGACTTGTACTAAATTTAGTATTGGGATACAAGAGGTGTTTAGTTGTTAAGAGTAGTTAAACATAAGATTAAGGTAAAGGGCTGGACTGGGGATACAAAGCAGCCCTGGAAAAAAAAATCTATGCCAGCCCCATGAGTCATTGTGCCATGTATTGTGTGTATTATATATATATATATATATATATATATATATATATGTGTGTACAATAATATTGAAACATAGAATGTGACAGCAAATAAGAACCATTCGACACATCTAGTCTGCCCAATATTTTGAAATACTTTTAATTAGTCCCTGGCCTTATCTTGAGTCTAGGATAGCCTTATATATAGTGTGTGCTTATATGTTACTCACTCATCTGGGGTGTCAAGACATAGCCTTACATAATATTATTGGTATATTTATTTTTCTAATTCAAAATGTTGGTCCTTTCAGAGTAAAACATTTAATTATACAATATTCATACCCACATTCAGACACAGACAAACTCACTGACACAAGCTCATTAAAGCACAGGCTCACAGACAGACAGACAGACAGACAGACAGACAGACAATCTCATTGATTTACATATGCTCATTGACATAAAAACACAAGCTCACTGATGCACATAAGTAGGCTCACTGACAGACAACCTCACAGACACACACAGACAAGTTTATTGGTACACAAACAAATTTGGTACAGCCAAACTCCGACACACATAAGATTACTACAGACAAGCCCACTGTCACACACACACATGCTCACTACAGACACACACATGCTCACTACAGACAAGCTAACACTACAGACAAGCTCACTGACACACACACAAGCTTCCAACAGACAAGCCCACTGACACACACATGCTCACTACCCCACACACACGTTCACTCACTAGCAGCCCCACACACAAGTTCACTCCCTAGCAGCCACACAGACACACATGCACACACAAACTTACTCACTAGCACACAACTCACTCACTAGCAGTCACACACACACCTCACTTGCTAGCAGCCACACACAAATTCACTCACTATCAGGCACACACACAGTCTAAGCCAGCATCACACTGAGCAAGCATCAATCTAAGCCAGCATCAATATAAGCCACCAACTACCTAAGTGTCGTTCAATCTAAGCCAGCATTTCCTGCATGGCTGTACCGCCAAGCAATGAAATTGAGCCGTGTTAAATACACTTTCAGACAACAATATAGAGCGGAGTTTGGTGACACACGACTAGTTGTCATGGTGTGCACAGTACAGTACATTAGAATGTGACTATCACCGTCTAAACTTTACTTCAGAAATACTCATTTACAAAAGGAGGTATATCGAAATATGTTGGGTTTTAGTTCCAGTGATAACAAGGTTAGCAGAGAAATACTGTGATACATACAGAGACTGTTACATGAAAACATAGAGAGCTAACTCATACTCTCCTAACAGTGCCCCTGGAGATCCAACCAGGGGACAGGGGAGACAAGCTGGCCATGCACTCAGCCACAGGGGGCAGAGTCTGGCCAGCAAACGGAGCAGACTCGTATTGCACGAGCTCCTGACTCTTAGGCCGATTTTGGGGTTATAACCCCGATCATCAAGTGCTCTCCGATTCACAGTATGGATCTGCTGTACTCCTACTCCTCCCACGCCTCTGGACATATGGGGGTGATCCCTGTTCTCACCGGCCTGATACAGGTATTTGCTGCGGCTTCAGTACACTGACATCGCTGACCAAAATGGCGGACAAGCCCAATCTTCCCAGGCACAACATGTCACAGACAGGAACAATCCAGCATAGCACTGTGTAGCGCTGCCTAATAAGGCTGAACTTAATTTTTGACAGATTCTGGGCAGCATTGCAAGAGCATGCAGCAGCCTCACGAATGCAGCCCACAGCGGGGAACCAAGGGAAAAAAAGGGAGTCTCACCATGGCATGGCAATCCCTAGGGAAAAGTCTCCACCAAACTAGCCGAGTTGCGGACAGCCGGAACCGTCTTAACGGCTGACGCCGCAAACTTGGATGCTACCAGAAGGTCTCCAATGTAGCGCGACACAGGAGAAAGCGCAAGAGGCTGCTGTGGAGGAGGTCTACGCTTCCAGGCATTAAATGGACAAACAGTTGCTGGATCAGCGCTTAGTGGCCAGTTGGAAGCTAAGAAAAATGGAAGGTAGGCCGCAACCTAAGGGTATGATGTTCCCTCACAGACCATCAAAAAGAATACAATGCAAAACCAAAAATTATAGGTTGTGCCACAGTAAAATCAATGATATAATATAATAAAACCAATGGTATACTTACATACAAAAAGTCGTAAATGGGAAATAGAATAGTCCTGGTTTAAAGACATATAGATGAAAAGTCCAAATTGATTGAATAATTTGAGTGAGATATGGATATGTTGGTTGTAGAGGTTCAGAGGTAGTCGGATATTCAGATTCCGTAGGAGCATGTAAATGAGAAAAAATTCCAATAGTGTAATCTGTCTCTGGTAGTGAAAAGAGGCGTTTAGCAGCAATGGCAATACTCCTATTCACCTTTTAGAGAGCTAGTACAAGCTCAGGTGTAAATGGCATTCAGTGGCGTCGATCCCCCACTGGGAGGATGAAGGTGTTGGTAGGTGGTGAAAGTCCTCGGTATGGGGAGAGAGATAAAAACAAAATAGTGCTCTCTGTATATAGTAATAAAAGGTTGGTATATAAAAGGTATAATACTCACATTTAAGTGAGCAGGGTATACAGCTCACTATAATATAGTGTGGGTGGCATAATCCCCACCTGGGATTCTTGGGTGAGTAAATACCAGGTTAAAAATAAAATAAATAAAATAATATGTAGAGAATGTATATGGCATACACATTCTACCACATGATCCACATGATCCCCCCTAAATCATTATGGGAAATGTATGCTGCACTAAAGCTGAAGATTTAGGCACGCCCTCCGGCTGTGTTGCAGCAAAAACTGTGTTGGAACCGGGCGGAGCCTCCCTTTGAGAATATGCACATGAAGGAAAACCAAGGGAAGAAAAGTGAGTCTCACCCTGGCATGGCAACCCCTAGGGAGAAGTCTCCACCAAACTAGCCGTGTTGCAGACAGCCGGAACCGTCTTAACCGTCTTCCTTACAAAAAATTTTTTTTTTAATAGTGACTTTCCTTACAAACTTATTGATATCTAAAAATGCTTGGAAAGGTCTGAAAGGAGCATATTTTAGGCCTTTGCTTAAAAGCAAAATTTAGGCAGATGTTAAAACTTTTTGTGAGAGATAAAAAATACCCAGTTCTTTTTCGTCTGTATCAGTTATTGTCTCTCTATTCTTTCTCTTTTGTAGTCTTCTGCCACTTCTCCTTCCTCTATACTCAGACTTATTTTTCTTGCCCTGGGTAGGTATGGAGTTTGTGTATGAGAGAAATTGTATATTCGGATGTCTAAAAAATTATACTCATTGTCAATCCGCCTTCACTCCCTCCCACTGCACTGTTTTCCTTCACATGCATATCCTCAAAGGGAGGCTCCACCCGGTTCCAACACAGTTTTTGCTGCAACACTGCCTGAGGGCGTGCCTAAATCTTCAGATTTAGTGCAGCATACATTTCCTATAATGATTTAGGGCAGATCACGTGGTATAGCGCGTCACAATCTATCATGCACCACGTGACTGCTCCCTTACACTTCCTTATATATTTTCTTTTTATATATTTTATACAATCCTCGTTTTAATAAATCAATTATATTTCATACCTTATCCACATATCATTTTAACATTTCTATCAATTTGTTTTGTATTCTATATGTCCTATAATCATGATGTCATTTTGGGGCCAAAATTTGAATAATTAATTGAATGTATTGCCTATATAAACCACTATTTACCAGGTTATTGTTTTTACTGCCAGTTTATGAAGCCCTGTGTTGGCAAAACGCGTTTTGGCTATTTTAAATACTTTTTTATATGTACCATTAAAGGAATATCGGCCCCTTAATTTTGTGTGTGCCATATACCTTCTCTATATATTATTTTATTTATTTTATTTTTAACCTGGTCATCAAGAATTTTGGAGTATTTACTCATCCAAGAATCCCAGGTGGGGATTATACCACCCACGCTATTATAGTGAGCAGTAATAAAATAACTTTAAAAAATAGTTTAAATGTGAGTATTATACTTTTAATATACCAACTGTTTATTACTATATACAGAGAGCACTATTTTGGTTTTATCTCTCTCCCCATACCGAGGACCTTCACCACCTACCAACACCTACATCCTACCAGTGGGGGATCGACGCCACTGAATGCCATTTACACCTGAGCTTGTACTAGCTCTCTAAAAGGTGAGTAGGAGTATTACCATTGCTGCTAAACTTATCTTTTCACTACCAGAGACAGATTACACTATTGGAATTTTTTCTCATTTACATGCTCCTACGGAATCTGAATATCCAACTACCTCAGAACCTCTACGACCAACATATCCATATCTCATTCAAATTCTTCAATCAATTTCGACTTTTCATCTATATGTCTTTAAACCAGGACTATTCTATTTCCCATTTACGACTTTTTGTATGTAAGTATACCATTGGTTTTATTATATCATTGATTTTACTGTGGCGCGACCTATAATTTTTGTTTTTGCTTCCAAGCATTAGCCTTCCTACACGACACAACTCACCCCAACTAAGGGGGAAACAAGCTCACTCAAGCTAGACACGTCCTAGCTGCTATGGAGTCCTACAAACAATTACACAGAGCCACTGATCCGCAGATGCAAGCCCCAGACGAAGATCAAGATGACATCTTGGAATGGTGGAGGAGCTCCATCAGTGCCGTTTGGGTGGCAGAGACTGGGACTTTGCCTCCCTGGAAGTCGGATGAAAGATCCGCTGCCCTTACCCACATTCTGACATAAGTATGATCCCACTGACCGTAATATTTCATATATTCAAGTTGTTTTACTCTGTACTTGTGCTTACTTAACTATCTGCAACAGTCAAACCTGGCCACCCTGTGGTATTTCTCTCCTGCTTTTACTTACAGTTCTATTTTACATCTATCCTCCCTCTCTCCCTCCCTCTGTCTAATCTCATAGAATTGTGGCTTTGCAGACTTCTCTCACTTAATATAAAAAGGCTGTATTCTTGAGGTTTCATTCTGTCTTGGTGTATATCATGAAAACCTACAACCGGGCAAAGCGCCAATAAAGTTTACTAGATGCCATTTTGTTACACTCTACGTTATTTTACTTTGAGAGCTGCATGATACCAGTGGATTCAGCTTGTAATTTTAGCCTGATTATATTCCTTATCATATACCTATACCACTCTCTTCATTATTATTATTATGATATTTATTTATGTCTATTCCATTCTCTGAGTTTGACACAAACTCTGTTTTATCCTGGTTCCAGACATGCCGGCAGGGGCTGGCTTGGATTGGGATGGGGGTCAGGGAGGCAATTGCCCCCCAGGCCGCCCTAAATTAAGTTAAAGACGACCGCTGTCTCCTGGTCCTGGGACTTGGGAGATGACAGCTAGAAACGGACTCAGCAGCACAGAGGCTTAGCCGTGCGCCCCTTGTAAATGTACTCAGGCTGCCGGGAGAAATCAGTGCACAAAGTCCTGTGACTCCTGTCTGCATCTCCGCCTCCACGGTTGCAGAGCTGCAGACCATGATGGATTGTTGAATTCTTTTTCCAATTGTTGCATATAGGAGTCTAGTTGTAGAGTTGAACGATAACAAGTCAATAGCAACACAGAAGGCTAAATAGTGTGGTCCTTGATCCTTTTGTGGGTCAAAAAAGCTCAGAAAAAGATAGGAGCGCTGCAGGGTTAAACAATTGGCATACCATAAGCAGTCCATGAATTAGCCAAGTCTGGAGTAAATTGCTTCAGGGTGGTAAGAGGAGCAAAAAAAAATTATATTGGTTTGTATTAGCAATTATGGGGTCCATAGCCTCCAGATTGTCTGGGAATGCATAATAATGGGGAATATAGAGTCTTGGTCCATGGGATTTGCTCACAGCATTTTGAGAACACAGTTGAGGATGGCCGGCCTGGGAGTGCTGGATATCAAAGTCTACTATTTTGCCTTGATCTTGGCACATGTAACTATAGCAACATTAACAGAAGAGTAGGCTTAGTGTGATAACAACTGGAAAACATTTTAACAAAGACAGGAAGGACCAAATCCCTTGCCTCCATGAACCATAATAACTATAATAAGTTGTAGTGGTTATGGTCCTAGCAGAGCCTCTTTAAAAATATAGTGTAAAAATGCATTTAGCATCGTACCATGAGCAATCAAAAGGCTGCAGGTCCCATAACTGCTATTTTAATAGCCCTTGTTAATTTGTACCCTTATAGATGATAATGTGTTATTAATATAATGGAGATCTAGAAGGAACACCGTAAATATTTCTCATCATGCTGTGTTATTCTAAAGCAGTGACACATCATGCAGCGGTAAATACATCCCTCCTTCATGAATCACCCTTGTGTTATTGCTTAGCATGAACGGGATTTAGTTATATTTATCAAAGCCTCTTGTTTTCTCAAGTAATATAATTATTACACATTAGTACATTATTTCATGTTGGTAGCTCAAGAGACTTCAGTATGCATTACTACTTAAAATGCCCATTTCATGCCAATGTTGGTTTGGATTCACTTATATAAGTAATAATATTTCCTCTGTTTGTTTTTCTTTCTACATTGCCAAATGTCATTGATGAAAATTACAATTGTTTGTAAGAGTGGTGAAAATCATCGGGTTCCTACAATTGATATCCATGACTATTGTTCAAGTTGCGCAAATTTACACAAAAAGGTAAAGTGACACTGATAAATCCCCCCATATTTGAATAAGTGGTGCAATGTTGTTAAATAGTGCTAACACATGTATTAAATACATGCTGCATCAAAAGCATTGCTGTACTCCTAATCACACAAAAATGCAAAATGTGGTGTAATTAGTATGCAAGAATTAAAAATATAATAGTAGCGTACTTTATGGCGCTTTGCATTTTAGTGCTTTGCTAATACAGCATTTTTCAATTATATACGGCTGATGAATCACCACTATTTCCAAATTAGCAATATGAATTGTGGCAGAATTTACTTTAACATAATTTTTTTTTGTCTATTGCTATTGTGCATTTAATATGCATGTAATATGCAAAGCCTTTACTGACATATTCGCCTTACTGCAGTGGTCTGGAACCTAATCTGCCATATTAGTGAGGAATGCCTGTAATTTACAAAATGTGGTGTTAGTGTGTGAGAATTCGAATAATTACTCACCATTATTTTAACACTTCATCCATAGTCAGCATTAAAGGAACACTATAGTGACAGGAATACAAACATGATCACATGTATTCCTGTCATTCCTGTCATTATAGTTACTGGTCACTACTTGTCGCTCAGGTCCTTTAAGTGGTTTGCCCTGCCCTTTCCGTTATCTCCTCAATTTCCAATTTTTTGATTTGGGTTGGACATAATGGCCTTGATACAATTCTATGACCAGACAATGATTAATTACTTTTTTTTGGCCGTTTTCTTTAAATCAAATTTATCAGAACTTTTTCAATAAATAACTCAATTAGTTATAAAAAAAAAAATACACAAAACCTATGCTGAGCATTGTGACTCCCATATTATTTTAAGGGAGGTATAATACCTTATAATATTAATTAAAAACTAGCCACTCCCCATTGGCATGAGTCCTGTAAAGGGTAGGGGCTTTTCATTAATATATATGGCAGGGACATCCCATCCCCTCCAATAACCCCCAGTTACCACCCATAGGCAGCATATGTGGACTATATTGAAGTTGAGGGGGGAGGGGGGGAACAGGCCTTTATCCACTTATTCTAGATACCTACTCATAGGCTACGGCAAGGTTATTAATGCCACCATTACCCACCCCAAATAGTGTAGTAAAGTCCCCTATTAAAAACAGTTCTACATACCTTCCCTAATAATAATGAAGGTGGGATCAATAAATCTAACACCCTGTAAAAGTAAGGATACCTTTAGATGTCTTCCTTCTTTTTTCTAAATTCTTCTTTTCTTTAGCCCCAGAGAAAGCCAAATACAAATAGATATAATTAATGAGACTATTAAACCTAAAAAAAAAAAAAAACCTGAATTGCAAAAACTCACTGGTAAAAAAACAAACAAAAAATGGAACACCAGAAAATTTAATCCATCCTCATCCTGCGATAACTCTGTCAACTAATCAGAGCAATCTCACAAGTCTTCAGAGAGTTGAGACTTGCCTGCGAGGAAGCTCTGATTGGTTGTATTGTGTTGGAATAATCTTTTATGAAAACACTGTTTTCTGCTTGGAGTAATCATTTAATGATGGCTGCCTCCAGAGAACATAGCTAAGCCAGGAGATGTACTAAATAGATGCATTTACTTATATATATGCACAACAAAATAATCTACACAGAGGCTAAAATACCCCTCTTGTGTTTGCAGTAATAATAAAACAAATGCTGACAGTTTTCCTTAAACTGCATCTTAAAGGGCATTCTTGTGACATCAAGCTTTGTACAGTTCTTCCAAAAAGAAATTATTATATGGTGAAATGGTCTGCTCTCTTTATTAATTAGATGCCTTGTAGACATACGATTATCTCTGACTGTCGAGTCAGGCAGTATTTGCTGATCAGGATTCATTTTACCTTAACAGGTGTTATATTACCTGTTCTATTGATCTTTCCATGTACAAATTCTTGTATCTGTGGTTTGATCTATATTCCCATATATGTAGAAGTGAATCCTGCACACATGCATGTAATTGGAAATCATGTTTGCACTAAGTCCTGATTCTTTCAGTTTAAATTAGAAATGTGTGGCATCTAAGTCTATCTAATGCTGTTCAAAGTATGTGACCCATCACGGATGCACTTATTTATTTTTTTGTTGGCTTAGACACACTGCCATTCTCTCTCTCTCATTTTATACTTCATCACACTTGTTATTACTAATCCCATCTGTAACACAAATGCATTAGTATGTGCGAAATATTGGTGAAAGAATGTGTGAGTTGTATGTGTTACTGTATGTCTATGCATGTGACTATGTTGCATTATATGCAGGGCCACCATCAGGGGTTGACAACCATGACGACTGTCATGGGCCTGGTCCCCGGGCCCACATGTAGCGGCGGAACTGCCGCCCATGCAGCTGCACCATGGCCTTCATGCTGATAGGGCCCACGAGTGGCCCAAGAATTTAGGGCCAGCCAATGGCAAGATTAACTATCATTGTACTGGGGGAATAAACATCTGTAGAAAACTAATAGAACAGCCCTAGACCTTCCATAATTCAAGTGGAACAGATTGAGATTAGATTTTCAGTGCTTTTCATTTGATTTTCAGCACTAATGCCACACCTAAATGGATTCCACCTTAAGAAACACTGACTAGCTGTTTTGTATACTTTTCTCTCTAAACTGAGTTGTAGATCCCGTATGTTTTTACTTCTACAAACATATACCATATTTAGACAGTGGTAACTTTGTCAACAGTATTTGGTAAGCAAATGGCTTATTATGTCTACTGCAGTGGTTATGGTGCCAGGGGTGGCCAAGCTCCCTCTCAGTGTACAGTTGTGCTCAAAAGTTTTCATACCCTGGCAGAAATTGTGAAATTTTGGCATTGATTTTGAAAATATGACTGATCATGCAAAAAAATTCACTTATTGAAGGATAGTGATCATGTGAAGCCATTTATTATCACATTGCTTTTTAGCTCCTTTTTAAATCAGAATAACATAAATCAACCAAATGGCCCTGATCAAAAGTTTACATACCCTTGAATGTTTCGCCTTGTTACATACACACAAGGTGACACACACAGGTTAAAATGGCAATAAATGGTTAATTTTCCACACCTGTTGCTTTTTAAATTGCAATTAATGTCTGTGTATAAATAGTCAGTGAGTTTGTTAGCTCTCACATGGATGCACTGAGCAAGCTAGATACTGAGCCATAGGGAGCAGAAAAGAACTGTCAAAAGAACTGTGTAACAAGGTAATGGAACTTTATAAAGATGGAAACGATATTCAAAGCTTTGACAATGGCAGTCAGTACCGTTCAATCACTTAAGAAGTGGAAAATTCAGGGATCTCTTGATGCCAAGGTCAGGTAGACCAAGAAAGATTTCAGCCACAATTGCCAGAAGAATTGTCCGGGATACAATGAAAACCCCACAGATAACCTCAAGAGAAATACAGGCTGCTCTGAAAAAAAGACGGTGTGGTTGTTTCAAGGAGCACAATAGGACGATACTTGAACAAAAATTACAGGAAGAAACCACGGTGGATCCAATCATCACAACTAACTATCAGACCTGTGTCTACAGCTGGCACAGGTCTATAGATGATGTCTTGGTATTCTGGTTAGGTACTACCAAACAATTTGAAGAATTGGTCGAATTATTAAATAAGAACAATATAGGCCTTCAGTTAACACACGTGATAGATGCCGAACATTTGATCTTTCTTGACCTTAACATTAAAATTTTACCGGATTGGGTTATCGAAACTGAGTTATATCGCAAACCAACAGCATCAAATAGTTTATTAAATTGGAATAGCCATCATCCAATAAAACTTAAATCTGGTATCCCCTACGGACAATACCTTAGGGCCAGACGTAACTGTTCCAATGATGGAACCTTCCATCAGGAAGCACAAGAACAAGACTCTCACACTATCTATTGCATTGGGACATTTGATCTATATTGGGACTCAGTTTTACAAATTATGTCTCAAAACTGGCCGATCCTTAGTTACGATAAGGATCTCAAGGACAACATAAACAAGTTTCCTAACATTACTGCTCGTAGAGCTAAGAATTTACATGACCACCTTGTGCATAGCCACACTGAACCCAGGAACCAGAACTCTACTTGGTTGTCTCCGGTCGCAGGAGTCTACCAGTGCGGCCATTGTAAGGCCTGCAAATTTATCAAACCTTCCAAATCCGTTTTTAGTACTAGGACGACCAAAGAATATAAAATTAAACAATTTATCAATTGCAACTCTACCAAAGTAATTTATCTTATAACGTAGCTGCAAAATCCAATACATTGACAAAACTTATCAGCAATTTAAAAGAAGGATCCTCCAACATATATGTTCAATTTCCAACCTGAATATCTCTACTCCTGTGTCCAATCATGTAAGGCTATGCCACAGCGCCGATCCAACTCACCTCACCTTTCAGGCCATTGAAATGGTGACCATGAACTCCAGGAAAGGTAACTTTAATAAAACATTACTAATGAAGGAATCAAGGTGGATCTACCACTTTAAAACTCTGGCCCCTAATGGCCTCAACGAAGAATTTAATTTCACTCCGTTTATTCATAAATAATCCTTGAGTTTAAATTTGGGAGCTATTAGTGAGATTTTGAATTTAGTTTGCATCATCAAGCTTTATTTATGCCGGGGCTGCCATTGGGATTGAATGTGGACCTTCCACTTCAATTCCAATCAAGGATTATTATTTAACCATCTGCTTACAATTCTGGTTTAATTTTCCATCTTTTCCCTACTATATTGTTTGAACTTTGTCATTAAAGAACTATATCTATACAATGGTTTCAGATTGGAACTCTTCAAAAATATCCAAGCTTCTATGCCCTTGAAGAATCATTCATACAATTGTTTTACATCGGAATTCTTCAAAAATACCTAATTAATGGATATTTTTGCTGTGGTAATTCATTAACATAAGATGGATTTTTACCTTTTACCTATTGGAGTTGATGCTATCACTTTAAGTGACCTTTCTCCTTTGTGTTCACTTTCCATTTTTCGTGTTTCCTCTCATTTATATCACATTAGACTGGACGTCTGACCCAATGTTTATTATTAATTTTTATTTAAGTAGGATGTTCCTACATTTATACATTATCAATCTTAGTAATGGTATAGTAATATTTAGTCTTTGTCTCCCACATGGGTACATCGCACTCTTCTGCTATTTATTGTCTTAGATCACCATCATGTCTGGTTATTTCTATTTGTCCCAACTAATAGGTTATTTACTATTAGTTCATTATATGGCTACATAGAACTCATCTGCTTTTCACATGATTATTACTTTTTATACATTATTATCATGTCTGTATATATCTCTGTATGTCTCTAATAACAGGTTATCAATAACCAGTATGTTTCTTGAGTCTTACATATCAATATACAGTTGACCTCTTGTCCTGTATAGTTTCCTATCACCATCAAACTTAAGAAACCCTTATATGAAGTTTTTTACTTTGAAAGGGTTAATTTTTGGTTCGTCGGCACGACCGGGTTAGTGAGGACACACCTCCGATGATGTCATTTAACCTCATCCAATAGAAACCTCCTTCCCTGCCCAATCAGCATTTGTTTCTTCCTTTTTAAACCCAGCATTCTCCACTTACCGGCTCCCCTCTTAGTGGGCGAAATGCGCGCGTCAGGGGCTTCAGGGCTGTATCATTGTAGATAATGCCCACATAGAGCCGATATTACCCGTTTATTTATTAGAAGACTATCATTTTTTTCTACTTTCATTTCTTTGATTCTCGGACGTTTTTGATAGTTGGGGTAGACGTAGGTGCCCTTGAAGGCACAGGGGGGGTTTTGCTAGCACGAGCTTAGCATTTAGCTTTTCATTTTCTTTATTATTATTTTTTCTTTTCTCCTATATACTTATGTGACAGCTTTAGACTGTTTGCCTGCCACTATTCTTTCCTTTTAAGTGTCTTCCCATATAGCGATTTGTATTGCAAGTATATGTCTACCTATTCTATTATTTTCTCTACATTTAGGGTACTTCACCCAGACTAGTTATTGTCAGCCATTCTAGCCGATCTCTGAATATATATCGGCTTTATACTATTCTATGTGGGCATTATCCGTGAATATTCCTATTAGGGCTATGGAGACTCTCTATCATCAAGAATAGTATTCCACTAGTAATAGTACTCTTAAAGATATCCTTTATGTGACAGCTCTAGATTGATAGCCTGCTACTATTCTCTTCTTTTTAGCGGCGCTCCATATAGCGATTTATATTGGAAGTATCTGTCCACCCCCTTTTTATTATTTTTTCTACACTTAGGGAATTCTACCCAGACTAGTTATTGTCAGCCATTCTAGCCGATTTCCGTGTATATATCGGCTCTATGTGGGCATTATCTAGAATACTCCTATTAGGGATTTAGCACGCTATTGCGACTCTCCATCACCAATAACAGTATCTCACCAGTAGCAGTACTCTTATAGATATCTGACTCTGACAGGTTTTTACTTCTGTATGTTCAGCATTGGGTCCTTTTCTTACATACGTTATGGTGTCCCTTCTATGCCTTACAACCCCACTAGTACTACAGCCACTGGGCATTAACGTCTTCCCCTTTTAGCACAGACATGTGCTACAGTTTATTATTATTTCGACACATCATCCAAGACATTGTAGTTTATCTTAGCTTATTACATTGTATCTTATTTTCTGTCTCTGTTTTTAAATGTTATATTTTGCTGCTGTATCCAGCTTTGGGTCAGCAGTTCCTGCATAGATACATTATCTTGTTACTACTTTATAATAAACCTTTTTTGTTTTTTCTGACCTCACGGTCGTTTGATTTGTTTTTTAATTATCTATTAGGTAGTTTAGGCATACCTACTACCTTTTACTCCCAGTTGATAGGTACATTATCCTTCAGTGTTTTCAGTTCTACGTGGGGTTACAATGTACCTTGTTTGGCTGTACTCAATTAGTTTTCATAATTGAACAAAAATTAGCTACATGGTCAAGTTGCCAGAAAAAGCCCAACTTCTATATGCCCGTCAACCCTTTGACACGCCTCACAGCTTCTGGCACACTATAATTTGGAGTGATGAGACCAACATAGAGCTTTATGGTGACAACCATAAGCGCTATGTCTGGAGAGGGGTCAACAAGGCCTATTGTGAAAAGAATACCATCACCACTGTGAAGCATGGTGGTGGCTTGCTGATGTTTTGTGGGAGTGTGAGCTCTAAAGACACGGAGAATCTTGTGAAAATTGATGGCAAGATAAATGCAGCATGTTATCAGAAAATACTGGCAGACAATTTACATTCTTCTGCACAAAGGCTGAGCACGGGATGCTCTTGGACTTTCCAGCATGACAAGGACCCTAAGCACAAGGCCAAGTTGACCCTCCAGTGGTTACAGCAGAAAAAGGTGAAGGTTCTGGAGTCTCTTGACCTTAATATCAAGCCACTCTGGGGAGATCTCAAATGTGCGATTCATGCAAGATGGCCAAAGACTATGCATGACCTGGAGGCATGTTGCCAAGACGAATGGGCAGCTATACCACCTGCAAGAATTTGGGGCCTCATAGACCACTATTATAAAAGACTGCACGCTGTCATTGGTGCTAAAGGGGCAATTCACAGTATTAAGAACAAAAGGTATGCAGACTTCTGAACAGGGTTCATTTCATTGTTTTTTGTTGCCATGTTTTGTTTTATGATTGCTTGGACAATGAAGGTGAAGGCATTAAAGTGATTTACGGCGTTTGGTGGGATATCTTTGTCAAGTTGTATTCTATTGCTATATATGGATTAATATGTTTGGAATGATATATATTCATGTTTTTCATGGAATAATATACATTTTTCATGTTGCATATATGGTTATGGTCTATCTTTAAGTTGTATATAGTGCATACTGCTAGTATGATGAGGCAGCACCCATGACTAAGAGAGCGTGTTGCCAGTAATAGTCTTTTATGGTTGGGTTAGTATTTGTCTATGTCACTAGCTTGATTCTCTTATATAGATTGCCCTTTACAGTAATATATTTTTGTATGTTACAAGCATGCAATTTTTTACTTCTGTAAGAACGGTATTTGTTCCGATATAATTTTTATGTTAATGTGAGCTTGCTCTAAGTAATAGATTGACTACACTGTATTATATTACATTTTGTACTTCTAAAAGAACAATATTGTTCCTACATAAGTTAAAGTGAACCTGTATTATGTAATAGATTGACTACGCTGTATTATTGTATGCAATATCACTGTATGAATTTACATGATATAGTTAGGCTATTCATGTTCTATTTTAGATGTCCTTATGGGATCAATTATAGCAATGGGAGTTTTCTAAATAAATTGATTTATTTTTTCACATTATTTTGGTAATTGTTTTTTTGTGTTTTGCTTTTATTAGATGGTGGTGGTGGTGGTATTTGTGTAAACACTGGTAGCATTATAGAAGTATGGTGCACCCGGTACCACATTTTTCCTGCATTATTATTTATTTCTTTAGCCCTTTAGGCTTAATTTGTTTGTGTATATATGTAAATAGTCAACAAGCAGAATAGCGTTATAAGCTCTTTTGCCTTTCCTTGTCATCACGGTAGTAGGTTACTTATAAGGCGCGCGCAGCTGACTAGAGAGTGTAGTGTGCATGCGCAGCTTGAGTATTTCAATGTGCATGCGCGGCGGACGGCACAAATCGCAAGGCGATTTCAGTGCCAGAGATTAAGATGGCGATATAATATTATACACCATATAGTGCCTAATGCTTATTTCTGTATATCTAAAATACTATTATGATAATTAGCTATATATATATATATATATATATATATATATATATATATATATATATATATAATGTATTATGTTTTTTTTTTTATATATGCATCTGGTGAATTGTACTAGCACCTGAAGTGATGATGTCACTTCCGGAGGTGGTGATAATTTTGTGCTGATGGTCATCAGCTGTATGAGGGCTTCATAAGCAGACACATGGGGACATGAATACAGGTACCCTTGATAAAGGCAACCAGTTGGTGCAGAAATGTTGGGGGAGTTGGTGACTTGTGTTTCCGCCTGGAAGTTTCAAAGATTTTGGTATAGTACTTTTGAATTACTGTTTGCCTCTATTTCTGTTACTTTGTCCATTATTATTGTTTTTTGTTAAGCATTGTGATTTTTTTGCTTACTAAAGTTTTTGTACTTGACCATTGTGGTTGTTATTGTGTGCATTCTGTATTATATATTGCTGTATGATTGTGCCATTCTGTTAGAACCTACCGTTGAATATGAATTCCATAAGAAATAAAAGAAATGTGTTTTGCCTGCTCACTCATGTTTTCGTTATGGTACATATATTACCAATTCTCCAAGGATATGCAAACTTTTGAGCACAACTGTAAGTAGTCAAACGTTCTAAGAAGTGTGTATGGAGGGCTTAGCTCCTTGGCTGAGAGCACTCAGCAGATGCCCTCACCCATTGAGTTGTTTCTGCATGACATTGTTTCTCCTTGCGCTTCTGGTTCCACATGAAAAGATGACCAGTGCCTGTCAAGACTCTGATCAACTGTTAAACTATTCACAGATGTTTTTACTATTTGCCTTGGGAAGGCCCCAGCTCACTCCTTGCGCCATAACTACTACAGAGTACTGTAATAGTCATCGTGCTTGGAGTGTTCCTTTAATTCAAATGATAAAATCTAAAAATCTGCAACTATTAAATGGTAGCTCAATGTATTTAAATTTTGACATTTCATCATACAAAACAAAATAATGGTAACAAAGAAGAAAATATATATTTGTAGAAAAATAGACATGCAGACATGACCTCTTTTTACAACAGGTAATTCAAATGGTTTGTGTGCCGTTTGATTCAGGACTGACTGAATACAGCTTCAGAGTGATTAACCCAAGACGTCAATATATTTCCGAATTTTAAATTGCTTCCACCAGATGTCTTGGAATTACAAACATTGTAATGGGTTGTCATTTCCAACAACAGACATTGATGAGAAACTTTTTGTCTGATATTGAATCATTTTAGTTGAAACATTTTCAGCTGATGACCGCAGAGGATATAAACGTTCATAGTGTTGGTGCTTTAATTATGTTAACTGATGATGAATTGGTATGATTTGAGATAGTTTCTGTTCAATTATATCTTTGATTTTGCTAAATATTTTCTCTACATCTGTGATTATTTGGAGAATACATTTGTGCCTTGTTCGTTAGAGGACCTATGAAGAGAGAGTACAGCTGTGAATGTAGCTAGGAACAAAGCAGCATGTATTATCTGTAAACTATCTTGGTAACATTCAAGAAATGGCATTCTCCAGCTTTCCATAATTCGAAATCATGGCTGATGTTGACTCACAGATGTGTTTTATTAAGATGTTCTATCTGTTTCCTTCATGTTCAAGTGCCCTCTAAGGAATTTATTAATGGCTAAGTCTGCTAAAGGGTACCCAAAAGATGGTAAATATCTGGTAATTACCAAAAAGTATGCTTTGGAAAACTTTATTGAATCTAATTTTGGAGAACATGTTTGTCTTGGGTAGGGGTTAGGCAACCTTCGGCACTGCTGATGTTGTGGACAGCATCTCCTCTGATGCTTTACAAGCCTTATTGCAGATGTAGTCCGCAACTTCAAGAGTGCTGAATGCTACCAATTCCTGGTCTAAGGCATGAACAACATAATATAACATGGGAGCAATATCAGGAGTTGTTTAGTTAGCAGTGTTATATGACCACCATCTGGAGCTATTTCAGGTCAATCAGAGTTCATTTGATGCACATATTTTTTTGGGATGTTTTCATAGGTTTTTATCTTGATAGCTTATTTCAGTCTTACAATTTCTTAATTTTTTTTGATGCACACATTTATGTCAATTCAAAATAGGGTTGGCTAACGTAATACATTAAATTTAATTAACTTTTCAAAATGTTTCATATTGTGCTAAATAGCACTTAAAAGGACACATCCAGTCAATATTTTTTTTTCATTTGAGCTTGGTGCAAAAATGGGAAAGGTCACGAAATAAAACTCAACAATTATCCATTTTAAGAGCAGACAACCATCGGGATTCCAGATGTTGTCCTCTAATGCATTGCCAGCATTTTAGCTGTAAGAGTATTATCGGATATGTAGTCTACAACATCTGGAGTGCCTATAGTCACTTACCCCTGATCTAGAGTTTGCGAACTTCCTTGGATAAAAAGATACAGCCTTCCACAGGTTGCTTGAGATGCTTAAATGAAAAACTCATTGTTAAATGCTTCTGATGTGTAAATCCATGGAAGTCCTCAGAAATGTTATAAAAAAATAGATATATTAGTCAAGAAATACAAGTAACTCAGCAAAATAAATATAGTAATGCTTACAACATTGTCCCTTGTGCACCATAAACTGACACAGACTGGCAAACTACATTGTATTAGGGCTTAGAGAATATCTTAAGGAAAAATTTCAGGGAGCATATTTCCCTTAATACTTCTCACATCGATGCCCCTGTACATTGAAATATGATTTTTTGTTGACAAGCATCTTCACTCTTCAGTCATATGAAAGGCATGGTTTTCTATACCATATATAGTCACATATAGCATCTAAGGCAATGGTTGGCAGCCTATGGCACACAAATCAAGCATTGCATGATGAGTGCCTTTGTTTGGCACATGAGGCTGCTAGATCTAAATGGACTAGATGGTGAGATCAGAGGATCCATCCCACAGTGCCCCAGTCCACAGAGTTGCCTGTGGTCTGAACCTCAGGGCCGGACTAGCCCAGCGGAATACCAGGAAATTTCAAGGAGGGCCTACCTGTGATTTATGGTATTTTTATTTATTTATTTAAGCTTAACATAATGACATTATTGAACATCTGGTACCAAAACATATGGAAACTCAACCAGTAGCTGCTAACACCATTAAACTCTGTAAGAACTGCAGGATTTTATTATTGCATGCATGGATCTCTCTCTCCTGCTAGAACTCAGGTTTATAGATATAAATACCATTGTTGCTATAAGTTAAGTTAAAATAATTGTAAATAAACTATTTAAACAATGCTCAAATGCCTAATTTAAGTGCTATGGTTTGAATTAAGAAAATCCTTTTCATCAGTAATTAATTTTTTTAGAGTGGGAGATAATGTGACCTGGTAAGTCAGAAGATGCCAAACTCCACCATGGTTGTAATCATCACAGAGTTCTGAAAATAAGCTTTCTCAATTTAGCAACTGAAAATTGCTGACTGTGTAAGCATGCGATAAGCAAGGACCTATGACAAATTCATTTTCTACTACAATTATGGGATTTTATTTTGCAGAATCTTAAAAGGACAATCTAAGCACCCACCAACTTTAGCTTAATGAAGTGGTTTTGATGTGTACATCATGAGATTAGCATAGTATAATCGGTTCGTGCATTATATACAACAAAAAAACAATTAGAACCCCTGCCCCAAATCAGAAGCAGACACCAAAATATTTGGAAAGTGTGTGGGGGGGCAGGCACAGCTTTTATTAACAAACATAAATAATAATTTAACTTTTAACATAAAGCATAGAAATTCCCTGACACTGACAATCACATGTTTACCACAAATAAGGCCCGTATCCATCTAGCCGCAATAACCAGCCCAGCTTGAGGATCACATTGGGGGACCCTATTATAATACACATTTCTCAGGAGCCGTGCCCTTAGAGAAATAATTTAAACCTTGACCACATTAAAACTTTTGGCATGTTAGCCTTAACCTGGTTCAATGTCAGGGATATCAGGCCATAGACTGAGCGCTTGACCACTTCTGCGCACAGTCTACACCAAACGCCCATTCCAAACCATACTGAATACCAGCATTAAAAATATCCAAACCCACATCCGTAAGGTGAACCCCATCAGGAAGAAAACTTGGGAGGAATTTTCCAGCTGAACATGTATGATGGCGATACTGCCATGAAGTTGAACAAAACTGGAAATGGACCTTTAATGAAAAACAAACGGGGGACTATTCAAACCAAACCAAAAATAAACCTGCTAATAAAAGCAATAGGTTCAAAAGATCTATCTATACAGCGTAAATAAGGGAGCTGATGGGGAGGGAACCAAGGTCATTCCCGGCCTGGTGGATAATTAAAATATGAGGGCTGCAGTCAAAACCTCGTACCTGAAATACCCGTGCAATTAAGCCCTCCCAAGACAAACCTTAAATACTTAACCACAAAACAGACATGACTTGAGAAGAAAACCAAAGTTGACATCTGTCAGGTCAAACAGCCAAATGAACATGCAAATGACTTAAGAAAACAAAAAAATGCAAACAAACAAAGCAAATATCATATCATATGTAAACAAATGCAAGGACATCCCCACAGACCATGCACCCACAACCCAACACCACCAGAAGAATAATAATGATACAAAGGAATTCCCCCAAACAATCATATAATGATAATAAAGCCTATACCACTTCAATGTATCCATTTTTTTGTGATTTTATATTATTTAGATCATTATTATTATATACTGAACATAAGCAAAGTACCCATGCATCCAGCCACTTCCATAGCAGCCACAATCAGAAAGGAATGCGCCCCATAAACACGAGGTGCCAATCCCAGGAGCCTAAGGTACTTCCGTAAGATAGCTAAAAATTGATATCTAGACAAATAAGAGCCATCAGCATGGAGCAACAAAGAGCAACCGGGAACAATAGCCGCAATGCCAAAAATTGGGTACAGCAAACACAGGCAAGTGGACACCCCGGATATAGCATACAGGTTGATATGAATTCAACTGATATGAATTCAATTGATACATTTCCTGATAGTTAACGTCAATGTAAACATCAAAGAGTGGGAATGCACAGTCAAATCCCCAAAAACCAAGCCCTCTGGTTTGACCTTACTAGGACTAACCAATTCACAGATACGCATAACGCCATAAAAAACGAATAAGAATGCAGTTTCGAGCAAGCTATCCTCATATAGTGAGGATCAAAGAAAAAGCAACATGCCAAACAAGTCATAACAAGTCATGAAGCAATTGAAAAGAGATAGGGCATCTCACATCCAGAGAACCCATGCCCTCTCTCATGGCCTTCAAGTTCTGCTTCAAAATAAAATCTTTAGTAAAGTCTGGAAAACTCAACATTTTAAACAGAAAGGACATTGCTCCATGCTTCCTCCCTAACATAGAAGGAGTGATCCCCATCTCATGTAAACCAGACAAAAAAAACCCACAAAAACATTTCAGCAAAAGTAGAAATAGGAGAATTTGGGCAGTTCATGGACAGAAAAGCGAACCAACAGGCAAAGAGGAAGTAGACAGGTTGGATATAGTTTGCACAACATCCATATTTTAAGGTCACTTGTTTATCTTGGATACAAGACCCCCAAAGGTCAACTGCAACCACAATTGGGAGGAGTTCAAAAAACATCAAATTCCTAGTATGGCCGGACCTATGCCACTAGTCTGACCAATGGGCAACACACCAGTGATCCTGGAAAAAGGCCCCAAAAGCCAGACTTTCAGAATTAGACAAAACCTCTTGCTGCCAGAAATACACCCCATTAATGGATCGCAAAAAGACATCCCAAACCGGTTCCAAATCAGCAGAAAATCAAACAAAGGGAGGAGGCATGCAGATCTCCACTGTGGCCAAGATAAATGACACAAAAAGACAGTAACCTTCTTAGCCGACAGAAAAAAGTGAACAGGTGCCAGAAGCTCATCCAAGTTTTCCCGCAGCAAACCTGCACAATTGCTGTTCAGTTCCAAAAAACGTAATCACAGACGTAGGGCCCTCAGTTATCTCTGGAGAGGAACCCCAAAATGCCTCATAAACCTGAAAACAGTCTCCAATACGGTGAAACATACAGACACACACCATGACACAGATAGACAGACCATGACACACACCATGATAGACAGACAAACACCATGACAGACACACATTATTTGTAGGACAGACAAGTGTCTGCAATACAAAAATATCTTTTCACAATATCACAGAATTTAAAGTGCTTCAATCAAGAATAAAATTCATATAGATAGAATTGTACTAATTAAGAATAATAAAGTGCTTAAGTAAGCTGAAGTGCATGAAACACACTTAACTTCCCTTCTAGCAGTGGAGCAACCCGAAGATCTCCTCAAATCTTCAATGAATACAAATACAATATATAGGGTAAATTCAGCTAGGGAAAACAAGAACAATAAAATATAGTGCAACACTGTGATGCCCAATATGGTGAACAATATAGTGCCAATGGGTCACTGACACTTTGTCAACAGATTTTGAGCCTTTAGAAATCTCTAGATGTGTGTCTGTCTTCTCATTTCCTGCATCATGATATCCCTCCCACATATATACCCCGCACAATCAGTTCTGATCCATCTCCTACAGGTTTCATCTGTTCCTCTCCGGCTGTTCTCGATCCTCTCGTGATTACTTCCTGCTTTGCGTTGGTTTGCCGTCATTGCGTTCCAAACGCGTAGACGTCATGCTTTCCCCAAATGCGTTTTATTCTCATGTGGGTGTCCGCCGGGGTTCTGAAGTGGCGCGTGCGTTCCACCATGCGTTCCACTTCGGGGGAAGTCCATTATATTGGTATATTTCGAATTCCTCCCAGCTTCACAGAGTTGCTGCCATGCAGTAGGGAGGGAGAAGGAGGAGGCGGGAGACGGCAGCCCAGAGAGGGAGCAGCATGCATGGCAGAGGAGAGGCTGGTGTGAGCATGCAGCAGCTCACTCCCTTAAGCCTCAGCCTACATCAACAGGACCACAAGGTAAGTTAACAGGAGGGTGGCTCTGATGTATGTCAGATTGTGTGTGTGCCAGTCTGTATCAGTGTGTTTTCATGTGCCAATGTGTATGTGTATGACAGTGTGTATATTACAGTGTGTGTATCTGTGTGTCAAGGTGTGTGTATGTGTCAATGTGTGTATCTGTGAGTGCAAGTGTGTGTATGTGTATCTGTGTGTATTTGAGTATGTGTGTATCTATGTGTCAAGGTGTGTGTATGTGTCACTGTGTGCATCTGAGTGTGTGTATGTGCCAGTATCTGTATCCAACTGTGTGTATCTGTATGTCAAGGTGTGTGTGTGTGTATGTTTGTATTTGCCATTGTGTGTATCTGTAGGTCAATGTTTGTGTATGTATCTCTGTGTGTATCTGAGTTTGTATGTGACAGTGTGTGTGTACCTGTGTGTCAAGGTGTGTATCTGAGTGTGTGTGTATATGTCAGTATGTCTGTATGTGCCCATCTGAGTATGTTTTAGTGTGTGTATCAAGGTTTGTGTATGTGTCACTGTGTGTCTGTGTATGTATCTACATGGCAGTATATGTGCATACATACCAACACAACATGCGAACACACTCCTGCAAACACAAACATTACATACAAAAACCCCTGGATTCAAATTTATATACAAACACTCAAACACACAAATATCATTGAATATTATGTTTTTGCAAGTATGTATATAGTTTCTGTTTAAAAATCTGTACATACTCTGATAAAACCACTTCTTCAAGCAGAGAATTCCACATTAATTGCGCTTATGCCTATTGCACTTATTTTAATCTGTACATACTCTGATAAAACCACTTCTTCAGGCAGAGAATTCCACATTAATTGCGCTTATGCCTTAGACTAAATCTTCTTTCTTCCGGTCTAAATGCATGACCTCAAGTCCTATATATAGTCCTGTTTGTGAATAGATTTCCACACAATGGTTTGTATGGGCCTCAGATATATTTGTATAATGTTTTCATATTCCCTCTCAGTGTCACGGTAGTTTACCCCTACACGCAAGATTTAGTCCAACAATCGACAGAGCAGATACGACGTACCGGACCTTAGAATGACCGGACTCGCCGTATAGCAAAGAATAGACAGAGTCAAGAACGAGCCGAGGTCAAGGGAACAAAGAGACTGCGAGAACAAAAACTAGCCAAGGATGGTACACTGTAGTCAGTAAGCTGGCAGACAAGACAAAACAGGGATAGAGAGATAAACGGAGTCAGATACAAAGCCAAGGTCAAGCACAAAAATCAAAACTGCACACAAGCGCTAAAGGCAACTGAAACAGAAACCACGATAGGGCAGGGAGTTAAGGGAGAGGTAAGTATAAATACCCTAAACTTTACTTTGATTGGCACCTGTCATATCCACGCCCCCAAAATGTGAGTGTCTGGGGAATGTGGGATGACAGGGGCCAATGGGAGACCATTGTATTTTTTGGCTCCCACTGCCCCTTTAAGAGCTTGTCCGAGAAGCGCAGCACGCTCTTAGAGCTAGGCGGGACACGTGACCGCATCTCGTGGTCCGTGCCCGCATTCATTCGAGAGCCACGCGCGGCGCGAAGAGAGGACCTCGGCCGGCCCTGGGTAAGGTAAGTACAGCTACACTCAGGCAACGTTTTTCTAAACTAAAGAGGTTTAAATTTACCAACCTTTCTTCATAGCTAAAATGTTCCATTCCTTTTATTAATTTTGTACCCCACCTCTGCCCATTTTATAGTGCCATATTATCCTTCTTTAGAACAGGTGCCGAAAATTGCATAGCATATTCAAGATATGGTCTTACCAGCTATAAAGAGGCAAAATTATATTCTCATCCCGAGAATTAATGCCCTTTTTTATTGCATGACAATACCTTACTGGCCTTAGCCACTACTGATTGACATTGCACATTGTTGCCTAGCTTTTGTCTATTACAATTCCCAAATCCTTCTTGTATGTTGTTATTCCTAATTCACTACCTTTTAGGGTATTAGTGGCTTGTGCATTCTTTAACTCAAAGTGCATAACTTAACATGTTTACATTAAATTTTATCTGCCATTTGAGTGCCCAATCTAAATCCATCTGCAGCAAAGTAATATCTTGCTTACATTGTATTACATTACAGAGTTTTGGGTCATCTGCAAACACTGAAACATGACTTTCAATGTTTTTTCAAGATCACTTATAATATTTTAAATAGAAGGGGTCCCAGAAAAGAGTCCTGAGGGACACCACTTTCCACCTCTGTCCAGCTTGAAAATGTACCATTAATGACAACTCTCTGTACTCTGTACTTTTAAGCCAATATTCTACCCAAGAACAAAAATTTTCATCTAGACTGATTTCCTTGGGTTTGAACACTGATCTATTGTGTGGAACTGTATCAAATGCCATGGAAAAATCCAAGTAGATCACATCCACTGCAACACCCTGGTCTATACTTCTACTTATTTCTCTGTTGAATGCAATTAAGTTAGTTTCATAAAACCATGCTGATTTTTGCTGATAACCACGTTCTACTCAATGAATTCTTGAATATTATCCCTTAAAAATCTTTCAAATACTTTTTGCAGCCACAGAAGGTAAGCACACGGGTCTATAATTTCCAGGCAAGATTCTTGAACCCTTTTTGAATACAGGAACCACATCTGCCTTCCTCCAATCCTTCTGTACAATTCCTGAGAGAAAATAATCTTGAAAGATTAAAAACAAAGGCTCCCTTTTTTCCACACTTAGTTCCTCAAGTACATGTTGACAATGCATTCATTGTAAACCATTCATTTTTATGTATGTCAAACTATAGTAAAAAAAACCTCTGTCCAATGCCACAGACGTCCCCATCCCTGTATAACAATTGCAATATATGGAGGATTCTGCTGCAGAAGAAATAAACAAATCACGCTTATGGAACATTTTTGGTCTGGTCTCAGCTTTTTCTGCACCTGGCATTGAACCTCTCTACCAAAGTCTCCATGACAGTGGCTTCCACTCCCAACAGGACCGCTCCACATTTACCTGCCTGCTCTGCCTCCTGAGATCCAACAGAAGCTGAAGAATTTAGACCCTTTTCAGGAAGAGTGTAGAAGAGAAATTAAGCAGTAAGACTGCAGGGGTATGATCTATAAATCAAAAACCACTTCATTAAGCTAAAGTTGTCTTGGTGCCTAGAATATCTCTTTAAATACAAAACACAATTGAGCTTATTGAAGTTAGCTTATTGCCTTCCATGTACCCAGGAAGTCTATTTATATATACAATGCAGGCCAAAATTCAGATTTGATGGGTAAATAAGTTATTTGTTAGTATTAGAGCTGGCCCATGCATTGGTCGCCCTTGTACACTTTAACCAGCCCGCTGTACTGAGCCCGGGCTGTCTATTTGTATGTATGTATATATATATTGTGATCCTTTATTGCAATTAGCACGGTCCTCTGGGGAATAAAACATGCGCAGTCTTTTGTTTTTAATATAACTCCAGGCTCTTTATTAGGAACACCACACAGAAGGCAGTATCAAAACAAAAGAAACAATATATCAAAAGTCCCTGTAAACAAAATCCAAGCTCGTCTGAGCGCTTACTGACATTTCATTCACTATCTATCAAGGTTAAAACTAAACAAAATATAGGTTTCACCAACCTTGTTTTCTGTCTCTTTTCTGCACTCCAGTGCTCAGTCACCTTGACTGCTATACTTCGGCACTCCAGTGCTCCAAACCAGCCTGCTTCCAACCTCCATAGGAGAAATTAAAAATCTCCCTTACCTGCCTAGCAGGGAGGGGTTAATTCCCACTGCTGCAGCTGAGCAATGGGTTGGAGACAGCCTGCATTCCTGGCCTGGTCCTTATGTCTCACAGTTGCTTGTAAACTCTCTGTGCTCGCCCTACCGGCCCGCCCTACTCTCCAAATGCTCCACCTCAGGGGCTCATCTTTAACATCTCTAAACATTTTATCTTGCGTACCACACATACTCCCCCTGGGGTTAAATGTCATATGCTTCTCTATAAATCTAGGGGAAATATAGACTCCTTTACTGATCACACCATGCACTTAATCACAATATATATATATAATGCCCCGCCCCCCCACCATAACTTTCTTGGTTTTTGCTTCGCAAGTACTGCCAAGTCTCCATAGCAAGCCAGTCACCAACCTTATGCTGATGAGTTGCATTAACAATGAAACAGCTGTCCATGAGTGGTTCACTGGCTTTGTATCTGTTATGTTTCAAAGCTGTTGTATACAGCAACCACAAACCCCAAGGAATCCATGTTTAAAATGGAACGAGGCAAAAATGTGATTCTTTGTTGAAATAATTTGCATATGCCCACCCAGAATCCTTTGCGGTTGTAACATCACTACAGATTTGTGTTTTCTGTGGGAAAAGCAAGTCTTATGGCTTGACTGGTGTGCATATCTTTGTTTAACATTGTATAGATAGATAGATAATGCATTGCTGAACACACACACACCAGTCAAGCCATAAAACTTGCTTTTCCCACAGAAATCTCACTTTAACAGTGCTCTCACTACTGCAAGTGATTATGGGTAGGTATATACAAATTTTGTGAGAACACTGATAAAGTGAGATTTCTGTGGCAAAGCAAGTCTTATGGCTTGACTGGTGTGTGTATTTGTGTTTAGCAATGTATTACCTAACCACTTACTTCAGGTGGAAGGGGTTTTCATCCACATTTTTTTCCCCACCACAACTGTTTAGTATGTCTGTCTCTCTATCTATCGCTCTATCTTTCCACCTTTCCACTATACATATATGCCACTGGCCAGTGGTGTATTTTGGATTTTTGCTGCCTTAGGCATGATGAAACCTGGGCACCACCCCAATCTAAATGTGTCCCAACCCTACCTGTCAAGACCACACCTCTTTCTGTTTAAGACCAACAGACTAAAAGTCACACACTGGCATACATTCACACACACAGACATACAGACTCACTGATTTGACAATTTTTGACAGACACACGCATTCACTCAGACACACACAGACAGACAGTGAGCTTTAATCTTCTTGCTAACAAAAACTATGCCAGGGCTTTTAGGGGGTCCCTTAAATTGATGCTCAAGGCAAATACCTTCTTAGCCTCGCTGTAAATACAGCACTGGTTCCGGGCCCTTGCTGGCTTGTCCAATAAATAAGGGGTCCAGGAATCTAGTCTTAGACTTCGAGCAGCTCCAGGTCTTCTCCTTTAGTTAGCTGCAGGTTGCCATGACAATGTTTCTGCATGTATTGCTGCCTCGCTGAGATTTGCCTTGGGGAAAAAAACTCCTGGGCCCCCTCATCATTGCACAAGAATGCAATGCCACCAGACGACCAGGGAGTGTTTTGTTCCCCCTTCCTAGCCACAGGTAAGAGGGAGGGAGTGGGGAACATAAGTAAAAGTTTGTAAAAAAAACTGCTTGCCTCTCACAGCCCCACAACACACACTGCATGTACTACACAAACACAGACACTACACACACTGCATCCATTACACAGACACTGCATCCACTACACACACTACATCCACTACACAAACACAGACACTGCATCTATTTAGGGTTGGTTATACCATAAGGTGGCAACACTCCCCCTCCTGCTAGTCACTTTATGTAGCATGGCAGAGCAAACCATGCTCTTTATTTTCTACCTGGTCGGACAGGAAGAGCACGGAGAGAGAGCACCGAATAGCTCCCCGTCAGTTCGGATAGAGGAAACAGAAACTCCTCTCGGCAATGCTACATGAAGATGGGGGTGTTTAGCAGACTCGTAAGGGGGAGAGAGAAGAGCATACAAAAGGGCCTGGGAAAGAGGACACAGAGAGGGGCTGAGAAGGGACAAATACAACACACTCAGAGGGGCTGAGAAGGGGACAACGACACAGAGGGCATGGAGAAGAGGAAAATGACACACACTAAGGGGTTAGGGAAGAAGACAACTACACAGAAGAGCTTGGGATAGGGACAATTACATGCAAAGGGGGTGGTGAGAAAGTGACACACAAAGGTTATGGTGGGAAGTAAGAGACACATAAAGGGCTGAAAGGGACATAAGAGACACAAAGGGGCTGGGGGAAGTAAGATACACAAAGGAGAAAGCAGGTGACACACAAGGGGCATGCAAGACACAAAGGAGAAAAATGGGGCATAACATACACTTAAGGGGATGTAAGACACACAAGAGCACAGCCTTTGTGCCCCACCCCCCCCCCCTTTGGGCTGGTGGGAATTATCCTGGTCCTCACTAAAGAAATCAGTGATGTCCACTTCTCTACCCAACCCTCCTTATACAATGCTTGCTGCGAATCATCAAAACCGACTTTCTCCCTATTCTTTTCCTTCTCTTACTCTATTCCTCCCTTTTTCTTCTCTGCTCTCTACCCTGACACTCATTTGCGCGAGAATAACACACAATATTTTGTATTCAGTAAGCTTCTCTCAAATATCGACCATTTTTATTGGGCGTTGGTATATAGAAATTGATTGGACACTCAATTCTCTCATGTAACGAAATGTATGTTCACACCTTTTGCATTCTTTCTTGTTCTATTCCTACTCTTTGATGGCTTGATGGCTTGCCTTGCTCCTAACACTATGGAGTACACTACTTGCGTCTTACTGTGCAAAACATGTTTTCCTGCATGATGGTATTAATATATGTCGAATACTGCATTGCATACTGTGTTACTTATACTACTGTGTACCTGCCACTCTCGATGTTATCATTTATTGACTGCTGTCCAAAAATAAGTACCTTGAAAACACATGCACACACTGCACGATGGTCTCCTATTAGCATCCTCAATGCACTTGACTGTTTATTATTCTCAACCTGTGACATAACCAAGAAGATGACAAAACGTTTTTTCTGTTCTTTACCTTTTAACCCTTTGATATTAGTCAATTGAGCTTGGCATTGCAAGATTAACAAATAAATCTCAAGTTAGGCCTAAATTTAAGTTAGTAAATTCCTCAAACTTTGGCAGCATTACCACCAGTAAAAAGGTTGCACAATTCCAGCTAAAGTTTAGAACATATTATCAGTTAAACAATGTTGTAGTCCTCTGTAAGAAAGAATGTACTCCTCTGTCTGAAATATCACCAATTTCTTTGAAAAGTCCCAGCAGTTGTCAAAGACCTCAACAAAGGTGACTTTTAAAGAAAATTATCTTGCTGACTCCCCTGTAAAAAAACACACCGAGGAATATCAAGTCTGCTTATTAAATCTGGAAATCCCCTTGTCCCAAAACAAATTTCATTTTACGTGAATATTCAAATATGTATCAAAAATGATCTACTTTTTACTAATAAAAATAATTTTATGAGATTTCACTTTCCCTTAAAATTTTGGTTGCGTTACACAACTCATCCAAAGTGGTTTTCTCATGTTCCTCTTTAACCTACACTGTTGAGAAATACAGTTTAACATATTTGATGCAATTTCCTATAAGCATACATCTTCTGAAATATAATAAAGACATATGACACATTGACTTTGCGTTTAGACCTCTACATTTTCTGAGAAGATGTTGTATGGCAGCTTTCAAAAGAGAGCATTCACAGTGAAATCAAACATGCGATGTGAATCAACATTAGACTTGTGCATTCAGTTCCAAACTAACTGGGATATGTCTGAATTTGGGGCAATTGGTGTATTGTCTGAATTCTGTAAGCATATAGCGTTGTATAACAAAAAATATTAGCTGGATAATGTACAAGCATGTTCATTTGTTTTATGATTCAGAGTTCCGTCTGTGACGCCAAAAATATATATGATTGATGGTTAGGAGACAGACACCAAATGTTAATTTTATTCATGTGAGAAATGACCAATAGGTGGAAAAAAAAGGAGGAGCAGTAAAACAATATCTATTTTTATATATTTAATACATATATACTTCTACATATATAATAAATAAATAAGTATATAGGGGTATATAGGGATGTTGGCTGGCGGGCATTCCCTCCAATGGCCATTGAAGTAACTAAATGACCTCCATTTGTCTAAATATACATAGGGATTAAGGAGAGAGCGCAGGTAACTTTTTCTTTTCTTTGGTTTTTACTATATATTGGGGCTGATGTGTACTGTAGTCATTGCTGCCGGCCCAGTAGTGATGGGAGTGAGCGCAGGACTTCTCTTTTTGTATTTGTATTTACTTTGTATCACACAGCCTTGTTACAATGCTGCCGCCCATCCCATGTGTTCCCTATTAAGGGTTAATAAGTATATAGGGGTGTATATAAAAAATAACCCTCTCTGTCTCATTAGAGATATCTTTGCCAGAAGCTCAAGGAAGCAGGCTGAAGGGTCAGTGTTAGGACCCGCTTAGGGGGGTCTGCCTTGACGTTGGCAGGCGGGCATTCCCTCCAATGGCCATTGGAGCAACTAAATGACCTCCATTTGTCTAAATATACATAGGGATTAAGGAGAGAGCGCAGGTAACTTTTTCTTTTCTTTGGTTTTTACTATATATTGGGGCTGATGTGTACTGTAGTCATTGCTGCCGGCCCAGTAGTGATGGGAGTGAGCGCAGGACTTCTCTTTTTGTATTTGTATTTACTTTGTATCACACAGCCTTGTTACAATGCTGCCGCCCATCCCATGTGTTCCCTATTAAGGGTTAATAAGTATATAGGGGTGTATATAAAAAATACCCCTCTCTGTCTCATTAGAGATATCTTTGCCAGAAGCTCAAGGAAGCAGGCTGAAAGGGTCAGTGTTAGGACCCGCTTAGGGGGGTCTGCCTTGACGTTGGCAGGCGGGCATTCCCTCCAATGGCCATTGGAGCAACTAAATGACCTCCATTTGTCTAAATATACATAGGGATTAAGGAGAGAGCGCAGGTAACTTTTTCTTTTCTTTGGTTTTTACTATATATTGGGGCTGATGTGTACTGTAGTCTTTGCTGCCGGCCCAGTAGTGATGGGAGTGAGCGCAGGACTTCTCTTTTTGTATTTGTATTCACTTTGTATCACACAGCCTTGTTACAATGCTGCCGCCCATCCCATGTGTTCCCTATTAAGGGTTAATAAGTATATAGGGGTGTATATAAAAAAAAAAAAAAAAAACCCTCTCTGTCTCATTAGAGATATCTTTTGCCAGAAGCTCAAGGAAGCAGGCTGAAGGGTCAGTGTTAGGACCCGCTTCGGGGGGTCTGCCTTGACGTTGTCAGGTGGGCATTCCCTCCAGTGGCCATTGGAGTAACTAAATGACCTCCATTTGTCTAAATATACATAGGGATTAAGGAGAGAGCGCAGGTAACTTTTTTTCTTTTCTTTGGTTTTTACTTCTACATATATAACTATAGATTTTTTTTTTTATTACTCCTCCTCTTTTGTCCCTCTTTTGGTTACTTTTTCTTACATGATCTGTGAACCAAATGGCGGGAAAATGCGCCTATCAGTGTACTGCGAAATATATTAATAATATTTATACTAGGGATCGACCGATATTGATTTTTTTAGAGCCGATACCGATACAGATATTCTGTGAACTTTCAGGCCGATAGCCGATATAATTTGCCGATATTCTGTACATTTACCATTTTGGAAAATAAAAACTATTTCTAAAGGTAAATGCACAAAATATACATGCCACGTGTAGTGGATGCAGTGTGACAGGGGAGCTGTATGTGTTTGTGTAGTGTGTGTAGTGGATGCAGTGTGCGTTTGTGTAGTGGATGCAGTGTGTAGTGTGTGTAGTGGATGCAGTGTGTGTTTATGTAGTGGATGCAGTGTATGTAGTGGATGCAGTGTGTGTAGTGGATGCAGTGTGTGTTTGTGTAGTGGATGCAGTGTGTGTTTGTGTAGTGTGTGTAGTGGATGTAGTGTGTTTGTGTAGTGTGTGTTGTGGATGCAGTGTGTGTTTGTGTAGTGTGTGTGTGGATGCAGTGTGTGTTTGTGTAGTGTTTGTGTGGATGCAGTGCATGTTTGTGTAGTGTGTAGTGGATGCAGTGTGTATTAGTGTAGTGTGTATATAATGAAAGCAGAGTGTTTGTGTAGTGTGTGGGTAGTGTGCGTAAAGTGAATGCAGTATATACTAAATGCAAAGTGTGTGTGTTTGTGTAGTGTGTGTATATAATGAATGTAGTGTGTTTATATAATGCAGAGTGTGTGTGTTTGTATAGTGTGTATATAATGCAGTGTGTTTGTGTAGTGTGCATTATATACACACACTGCACTATATACGCACACTACACACACACTGCATTATATACGCACACTACACACACTGCATTATATACGCACACTACACACACTGCATTATATACACACACTACACACACACTGCATTATATACACACACACTACACACACACTGCATTGTATACACACACTACACAAACACACTGCATTATATACACAGTGTGTTTGCGTAGTGTGTGTGTTTGTATAGTGTGTGTATATAATGCAGTGTGTGTATATAATGCAGTGTGTTTGTGTAGTGTGCATTATATAAACACACTATACAAACACTGCATTATATACACACACTATACAAACACACTGTGTATATAATGCAGTGTGTTTGTGTAGTGTGCATTATATAAACACACTATACAAACACTGTATTATATACACAGTGTGTTTGTGTAGTGTATGTGTATATAATGGAGTGTGTGTGTGTGTGAGGGGGCATTTTTTAATACATTTTTTTTTTAATATTTAATTATTTTTGTTGTCCCCTGTCCCTGCTTGTTGCCTGGCCAGGGAAGGGGGAAATTACAGTTCCTGGTGGTCCAGTGGTATTGGCTGAGCTGGGGGGGGGGCAGAGAGCAAGCGCTTACTCACCTCCCAGCAGCTTCTCCAGCTCCCCAGTGTAACTCTTGCGGCCAGCGTGTTGCGCGGAGCGTTGCCATGGTAATCCATGGCAACGCTCTGACGGCCGCGGGTCTCGCAGAGTGTGTGTTTGTGTATTGGATGAAGTGTGTGTATAGTGAATGCAGAATGTGTGTTTGTGTAGTGGATGTAGTGTTTGTGTGTGTATAGTGAATGCAGATTGTGTATAATGAATGCAAAGTCCGTTTTTGTGTAGTGGGTGTAGTGTGTGTGTATATAATGACTGCAAAGTGTGTGTTTGTGTAGTCGACGTAGTGTGTGTGTGTATAGTGAATG
This sequence comes from Pelobates cultripes, assembly GCA_933207985.1. Classification (NCBI taxonomy): domain Eukaryota; kingdom Metazoa; phylum Chordata; class Amphibia; order Anura; family Pelobatidae; genus Pelobates; species Pelobates cultripes. Next base: position 293,508,436 of record OW240913.1, on the reverse strand, counting down.
CAGACTGTATGTTTGTGTAGTGGATGCGGGGTGTGTGTTTGTGTAGTGGATGTTGTGTGTGTTGGATGATGTATGTGTTTGTGTAGTGTATGTTAAATGCAGAGTGTATGTTTGTGTAGTGGATGCAGTTTGTGTGGTGGATGCGATGTGTGTATGTAGCGGATACGTCTTTATGTTGAATGAAAGTTAGCGTTCATATTTGTTTTTTGCATTTTATTACACAAAAACTGCACTTTTATCATCGTTGTGTTAAGGTTTACTGTTTCCTGAGTATAACACCCCCCATGTAGAGGTTTTATGGTGTTTTGTATACTTACAGGGTCAATATAGGGCTTACCCATTTCAGTTTGCCAGATTGGTTTGCTGGGTCTATGTTGCCTCTTGAGACCATATGGTAACCTAGGAATGTGAATTAACCCCATGATGGCATACCATTTACAAATGCAGACAATCCAGGGTATTCAAAATGGGGTATGTCCAGTCTTTTGTAGTAGGCAGGGAAGAAAGGGGATCTGTACAGAGGAGGGAGGGTGACTGTCAGGGTGCCAAAGAGGCAGGGAGAGAGGGGATTTGTGCAGAGGAGGGAGAGGGGATCTGTGCAGGGGAGAGAAGGGGGGAGGAGATCTGTGCAGCAGGCAGGGGAAGGAGGGTGAGACGGGATATGTGCAGGGGAGGGAGACAGGAGATCTGTGCAGGGGAGGAAGGGGGATATGTGCAGGGGAGAGAGGGGTTCCTTGCCGTCTCCCAAAAAGTGCCGCCTGGGGTGCACCGCTCCCTCCCCACACCCCCCTTGTTACGCCACTGACGGTAACCCTATGGGAAAGCATTGGATTGGCTGAAATCAGCAAGATTGATGATCTCAGCCATGGAGGCAGGGCCAGCCATGGTGGACCGGTGAACCAAGGGTGAAAAGGTAAGTAAAGCTACCTTTTCACTGCAATATTTGGTGGGCCGGAATCCTAAACTGCCACTCTAGCAGTGTAGGGCACGGAATACTTGTTTGTATTCCTAACACTATAGTGTTCATTTTAAAATCAAGTTACACTATTGTAGTTTTGTTTTTAACGTACCACTGGGGAACTAATAATATTAGTATCACAGATGGCATGCTTACTGTTTGGGGGTGGTGGTGAATGTAACCCATATTGCAAAGGTTTTATTACTGAACTGGAATTTTTTTACCAATATTTGGTGAATAGAATTCCAGCCTACCATATCCCTTTCTGATGGACTACCTCAATGTCATTGTTTTGTGTTCTAAAGCCATCAAATGACAAGAGGAGCTTTATTTACCATTACATCTACATTCTACCAACAGTAGATGATGCATTCCCATATTTCTGATCTAGACATTGCTCTTATTTAAGAACCATAAGCTCAAAGCAAGTTGTAAAAGGAACAAATAGATTTGTCCGTAACTTTAAGATAGTCCACAATTTCTTTGGACATGTGCTAAGCATATAGCTCATAGTTGCAACCAATTCCATTGTATGTGACAGCATTTATATGCTTTAACGTCATTTAAATTATCTACATACTGAAACATCTTAAGCTGAGAGGGGGACTGCTTCTCTTCCTAGACGTGGAGAGAAGCACTGGAAATTCCTGGAGGCGGTCATGAGAAAATTAGAGATACCCGAGGGACTTATGGCTGTGGTTGAAGCCCTACAGAGCTCACCCTCCACAATAGTGCTTAATGCCAGATTTATGTCTACACTGTTTTCCATTACAAATGGGACGATGCAGCAAGGCCCTCTATTGCTCTTATTATATGTTGTGGCCTTAGAACCCCTTGCTTCAAAGATCAGGCATAATGCAGCTATACATGGAGTGTGCATAGGGGACCGAAAATACAAGGCAAATCTATTTGCAGATGATGCTCTCCTCACACTGACGTAGCCACACATATCTTTACCAAACTTACTCAAGGAAATCAAAAAATATGGGTGCAACTCGTATTACAAGCTAAATGTGTCCAAAACCCAAGCCATGGGGATAGGGGTCACTGACGCTACACTCGCTACTCTTCAAGCCAATTGGAGATCTGATTCTATATCCTTTCTAGGCCTACATATTACAAGAAACCCAGACAATATGTTCAAATGCAACTACGAACCATTATACAAGGAAATGGCCAATACTCTCCAACAGTGGGAGGGGAAATATCTTTCATGGTTAGGCAGATTAGATGTGATGAAAATGCTCCTTCTACCCAAACTCCAGTATTTATTCCGCACTTTACAAATTACAGTCCCACACACATCTTATTAAAGTACAGAAATTGGTGACGCAATTGATATGGGAGCGAAAAAGGGTGAGAATTGCCGCAAATTCCTCTACACATCAGTTAAGGAGGGCAGGGTGAGTCTGCCAAATATTAAACTATACTACAGAGCGGCACTGCTATCTTCTGCAGTAACAGCTCATTCCAGAATACAACCGCCACAATGGATTGCAATAGAATCCCATTGGGCCCAGGTACCAAACCTACACCAGATGTTTTGTATACCATCACATCTAAGACTAGACACCCAATCTATGCTTCCCACCATTAAAACTCTGCTTCGGGTATGGGACATGGTGAGGGATTGTCTATGCTCCACTCCACACTGGTCCAAGGCTACACCCAAAACAGGCATACATGTAGTGAATAATATCTTTAACTACCGAATATGGTTAGACACGGGATGTACACACATACACCATTGGTCTCAGGGTGCGAAAATCCAAGCGATCCCAGACCTACAACATGAATTTAACCTACCAAACAGAGTGCATTTTTTAATATTTACAGATCAAATCGCTGCTAACCAATTTTTACCGAAATGATACTGGCCAGGTCCCACTAACCTAATAAATTTAAAAACCTGTAGCACGCGGACCTTCAACCGCAATTTACCCAAAAGGCATGGCAGGCAGCTTTTAGGGCACATAAGAGCAGAACACTGTGCACATCACACTGAAACCAGAAATGGTACTTCTATTCCTAAATCTGGGGAGATTCTCCAGGGGTGATAATATCCTGATCTACCACACACTTACAGCTGCACTTAATCTTTTAGCTAGAGCATGGAAATCAATGGAGGTTCCTTCCAAACATACTCTCTTACACCAAGTGAAAGTAAACCTAGATTATGAGAACATAGCTAGAACACAACTCAAGTCTCACCGTATTGTGCAAGCTAGCATAACCAAACTTGAAACATACAAAACCAAACTACACCAGCCTGACCTAAGGACAGTTAAGGAGGCAAGACTCATATGAAAGGAATATCCCACGACAGCGATAGATATTTGATAGATACCAAATAAAAATAAAAAATAAAAAAATTGTCAAATTGAAAAAAAACAAAACGTATTCACCTACGTATGTAAATTGTAAATGCATATGTAAATACATATGTAAAGGTATTTACAACCTCATCAAAGCACTACATTGTATACTGCATGATACATGCTAATTTTCATACCACAGCTAAACAATACATCAACAGCATTCTGCCACAAAAGTTCCCTCAAGAAATAAGTACAATGATAAATTGTCTTCCCCTTTTGCTTGCATTTATGTGATTATTACAGGAGACATGCATCTTGCCAATCAATTGCTCCTCTTTAATACAAAACAAAAAAAACATATCCAGATTGCTTCAATAAATATAGTAATAAAACTACAATTGAAGAATGCATTTGGTGTTTGTAAAGCATTAAATGGAGCATACAATATTTAAAAAAACCTAATAAAAAATAAAAATCTAAATATTTTCCCAGAAAAAACACCCCAAAATAAAAATAAAAACAAAACCCCAAAATAACTAAAGGAATTGCATTCATGCAAAAAGAACCTATACTTTGCGTTTTTCTTATGTGGCTGCAAGAATTGTTGCCATGTGGGCTGAAATTTAATTCCTGCTGATTAGTAGGAGTAACTGCTGTGTTGAGAGAAAAAAGTAAGCTTTTATAATAATCAGTTTCTTTGAAGTTCATACTTATTTTGTTCCAGTTCTACATTTGTGACAAATGTATGAGCACATTTTTAAAATAAAGCAACTGTTCCTTTCTAAAGTACTAATTTGGTGCCTAATACAATGCAGACAGTATGAGATGATGTTGGCAATCATTTTGTTCAGAGAGTATTCTGTTTTATTTCAGAGCCAAAAGCACTATGTTTCCAAGAAATGTATTTGGACAAGTAAATCATTTTTATTTTCATGAAATGTTAATAACTTGTTCATTGAGCTGATTACATTGGCGACGTAGCCAAAGAGTTTCTGTGCTGCCTAACATGACATTTTCACATGGTGAAAGTCGATGAAGTTGGAATGTTCTACTTGATGTTAATTAGAAATATGCGAGAAGACATTGTGACATCCAAAATTAGACACCCATTCATGTAAACAGCATATATTGATATTAAAAAGATGTCCAGAGTATTTGACGTTTAATATCATTGGCGGTTCATCTATAGGACGAAAGAGTAAAATCTTGAATCTGCATTTACAATGCAAATAAACAAACCTTGCTTATAAGAAAAGCAACATGACAAGGTGGCTTTCAGACAAACATCTTAAATAGATGGCTAATTATAATACCACTGGAATGTCTGGGAAGACAATATTATACATACATATTTTTTATAATTTTGTTTATTTTGTTTAATAATTCTTGTGCATATACGTACAAGCCACAACAGCATAGGCAAGCACATAACGGCTAAAACAATGACATGAAAACTGCACATTTTTTGTTATTATTTAAACAAGCTAGGCTGGCATGTCTATATCAACGGCAGTAGTGAGAGAATAAGTAGTCAGGAGTAGATAGACATATGCACAAGATTCAGTGACAAATTAAATAGAATAAAACATAGAAAACTAAAGGCATGGCATAAGCTGATTGTAGATAAAGGTATAATTACTAGGATTACCATATAACTTGCTATTGAAGTGGTTAAATAGTTAAACCACTGGGGTTAAGCTTAGCATTACATTACCACACCTTAAAAAATAAAATCAAAGAATAAAAAAACGAATGCAAATAAGTGCACTTAGCAAGACAGAAAGGTAGGTATGGGTCTGCTCTTAGCAGATGAGGTGGTAATGCAAGCATTAGGCTTCAGACGATTACCTTAAAGGGATTCTATAGTGCCAGGAAAACAATCCTGTTGGATTCTGGAAGTCCCTCTGGTGGCTGTCTGGTAGACAGGCACTAGAGGTGGAGTTAACCCTCAGAGGTAATTATTGCAGTTTCTCAGAAGAGACATGGGACATGGGACATTGCACCCAGACCACTGCAATGAGCTGAAGTGGTCTGGGTGCCTATAGTGTCCTTTTAAGCTTTAGGGAAGGTTACAGTTACTGCAAGAAAGTCCAAAAGTAAGGCAGCAGAGTGGTTCCAAGTGGTGTTGCACTTCTCCAACTTCCGACCCTCATGCGGGCTGACCTCACCGTTCCCCAAGCCCTGACGCTCACAAAGGTCTTCCTCCACTGGGGTAACCTGAGGTTCTGGGCAAAGAATGCCACTTTCACACAAGATCACTGCGATGAGGTACAGCTCCTAGTGCCATGTGGGCGAGGCTGCTGGGTAGGTAGCCGAGTAGGTGGTTTTAATGGCTTGCTGACTGGAGGGGGCTTTTCCGTCCTTTGTTTCTCGCCTCTCTCAGCTCTCTCCCAGGGCGTGAGGGGAGTGGGCTCTACATGCTTTCAGAGTCTCATGCAGAAGCGACTAAATATTTCCTCCGGCTGCATTATGCAGAGATCTGTGCTGCTCTGGTGTTCTCTACAGTTTATGTCCAGCTTGATCGTGTCTAGAGGGTTGGGATCTGCCATCTTGGGCTGTCAAGATTTGCATTGGTAATGGCTAGAATCAGGAGATAGGTACAGCTAGGGCTGTATGTAGCTGCCATGTCCCCTGTGGGGACCAGAATAACCCCGTCAGTCCAGAACAAGAAGAGTGGTCATCCCTCCCAGGCTCTAGTTCCGGTAAGTCGCAATGAGGCTTTTCAGGTTGACGGAGGCTAAAAATCTCGAGCAAGGTCTCTAACAAGTCCCCTGACCATCCCAGACTTGTGCACTTTGGTAGGTAAATCAGCTCAGTAGTCGGGATAATTTCCCCAAGATTAGCTGAATAGACGGGACCTCGTGTTGCATGCATCTAGACAGCGCCACAATCAGGCTCCGCCCCCCATATTCTTTATAATTTAAACCCACAATTGACCAGTTTTATTCTTTACTTATATAATTGTCATATGTTAAATATACACCTTCAATATTTTTGTATACGTTTTGAAATATTTTTGCGCTAAACGTGCAATAGTTTATTGTTTGTAATAATCAAATTTTTTTTATCATGATCATTAGAATGGATGTTTTATGCCTTCCTACCCCTCTTCTGTTTTCCGCCTTCCCCCCCCCCGTTTTGTTTTATTTAAAATGTTTGTAAATTATTATACTGAAGATCTTTCAATAAAAATCTTAGAATAGAAAAGCTAAAAAAAATGCAGTTAGAGATAAAATATGTTCTCTCAAATAATCTCAACGTGTAGTGCCTGTGCCAGAGGTGTTTGTGCTTTATGTGTGAAGAATAGTCCTCTTTTTTTTTCATTATACAAAAAGTGCAGTTTTCAATAGAAATAGTTTTTAATTTTTTATTTTATAAATTAAACTTGTTACACCCCTTTGGTTGTCAATCAGAAAATGTATCCTGTTATTTCCTGTGGCTCAGTGGAACTAAACTCAAGAGACAGCAATTGCCCAGAGCACCTGCCCTGTACACACTTCTCATTTAGCTGCATTGGGAAGTCTGTGTTTGCACAGTCACAAATTGTCTTGGAGAAGTTAGAAGAGAAGGGCTTGCAAATGCTTCAGACAAGAGATTTGTAGCTTTTAGCTATACCTCTAATGAAGAAATGCACAATTAAAAGCTTGCATTTTTTAAATTTATTTTTTTATTTAGGAAGAGGAGTGTCCTCTTAAGAAAACAAAATCTGGTCTCCATCCCCATCTGTGATATTTCTTTGTTATATTGTCTGTAGCGTTTTTGTAATGTATCCTTTATTTTCTAGCATGCAGCCTTTTCCAGTATGCTTGGAGGCCACCAGGTTGACAATAGTAGAAAACGTTTTTAGCCAAAGTGGGCATAGCGTTCGACAATACCAGCTTGTCTGTACAAATACAATGCAACCTCACCAGGGTCAGATACTGCTGTGTCAGTAATCTATAACCATTCTCTTTATGTAGGTAAAGAAACATAGTGAGTAGGGTCATCATATAACTGTAGATTACTCTAGCCCTGGTATTACAATAATTTGAAATGTAATAAGGGCAGGCGGTGAATATTGTTCTATCCTTTCTTTATTGCAAACTTCCAAGAATAGCAAAAAAAACAAAAAAAAACAAAACAAAGAGGAGCAAAGGAGTATATAAGTTTTATCCCCTTTAAACACTTCTAACAATTAAAATATAAAGTGATCTTTATGATAATCTACCGTGTTCAGATGAACTCGGTAATGTGTTCTCCGCATATTTCTGTAAGATCTTTGAGGTTTGACAGAGTACCACATGCTGTAATAAGCAAACTAAGTAAACTGCACTCATGTTGTACAATTGAAAGAAAGTGTTTAGAGGAGATTGGCATTGATTGAAATAGTAGAAAAATAGCAAATAAAGCAGTAGTGTAGTAAGTGTGGAAACTGGATGCTGTGTAAAATATCTCTTCTAACTTCGTAAGTATGAAAACTACAGTTAAATATTTGTATTTAGGTACAAAATGTTTGTATAAGAGTAATCCCAGGAGAGATTATGATGGATAAACTGAAGATCTTTCTCCTGCGGTTCTTTAGAGCTATCACAGAGCTATTTTTTTTTGGATGTAAGACACAAATGGTAAAAGATACCACAGAATATAAAAAGTAAAATGACAAACAAGTTTCAACTATATGATGTAACTCTATGTGACTGCAGTTTCAGTTAGAACAAAATACAGGTCAATGTACAAGAGACCAGATCTGTTTTTTCTTTTCTGGTGTTGTCCCAAAGTAGCACTAATACGCTTTTTACTTGTGTAGCAGAACCACTCAATGGGACAGGACACTATAATTAAACACGCTAGATAATAGATAGACGGCACATGTTTTTTGGGGTGTGAATAAGATCTAATATTTTGCATAAATCTTACACTTAGTGGGACCAGAACTCACTAGCTGTTGAACACTAGGCCTAGCAAATGGCACCTGATTCCTCATTTACAAATAGCTCACTATGTTTTAATGCTAAGTGAAGTGCCATCTTGAACAGTTTCTTCAATTAAAATACTTACATTTGTAAAAACAATAAAAATATTATATTATAAAAAGTACAAGTAATAAATAAGTCCTGCTGTACGTTTTACATGTACTACCTTTGTTGAATTGTTCTCTAAAGCCATTGTTTAGTTGTAAAAAATAAATAAAAATACTTTGTTCGTACATATAGAAATAAAACAGGTTTATAGATTGTATGTACATAAAAGGAGAGGCAATGTCACCATGGTTAAATCTGATGACTATCAATCTTGGCAGCGGCAGGATGTGACTCTGGGCAGATTATGCCTGGTGGAGTTATCCATTTGTGCATTCTAAAGCTCTGTCACTTTCTGTCCGGGGTTCCTATACAAAAACAAATGTGAACGAAGTTGGCAGTTTAAAGAGGAACTACCACGTTTCCTGAATTGAATAAAACATAAAAAAATCTCCTGTAAATTTTTTTTTTTTTAGTGTTTTGTATGATGCTACCTTTTGTTTTGCATGTTGATTCAGGGTTAAATATAAAGCAGTGTGAATTTCTATATTTAATTAACATTTTCAGAGCTCACAAACATATTTGCTAAATATCGGGGATGGGTTAACATTGTGTTAAAAAAACATGGAATGTAGTGGTTCCCCTTTGGGTTTATAAAATACACAGAATTTGTGTGTATTGACTGTCTAATACATAGAATATGAGACCCTCACAGGTCTCCAGCACAACTGTTCAGTTAAAAACCTGATATTATCAGAATGTGTTTCATGTTACAATGAGGAAGTGGCTAGAGATAAAAACTCATAAACTGTGTAGAAACCTTCCAGAAAACATGAAATGTTGCATCAGTCTGTTTTGTATTTTTGTAACAATCTACTTCTTTCTGTCTACAATGAAAACAAACCTTTCACAATTGCTAATGTTCAACTTTTAAGGACAGAGGCAATTGTCCAACTTCTGAACGAAAACAAAACCTAGAATGTCTGCTGTGTGTTTGTTTCACCATAATTTAAAGCTTTTCTCTTTAAGGGCCCTGTTACATATTCTTTATAAAAAAAAACAAAAAAAAACAATGGATATCCTGTAATATTGTATATGTATACCTAACACAACACAAAGTATGAATAAAATGTTAGAAACAGGGGGAGGGAGGGGGAGAATAAAATTTATTTTTTGTCAGTTTTGCTTATAACAATTTTTACACATTAATGCAACTTAAAGGGAAACTATAGTGCCAGGAAAACAAACTCTTTTTTTCCTAGCACTATAGCGTCCCCCTCTGTCAAGATCCTCCCCTCCCCCCGTGGTGCAGGCTAAAGGCCTCATATGTCTGGGATCTAAAAAAAAATTTTGTGCACACTAACCCTATACCAACACTACCCCTAACCCTATCCCTACACTAACTGTAATAGTATACCTAACATAGAAACATAGACATAGAAACATAGAAACATAGAATGTGACGGCAGATGAGAACCATTCGGCCCATCTAGTCTGCCCAATTTTCTAAATACTTTCATTAGTCCCTAGTCTTATCTTATAGTTAGGATAGCCTTATGCCTATCCCACGCATGCTTAAACTCCTTTACTGTGTTAACCTCTACCACTTCAGCTGGAAGGCTATTCCATGCATCCACTACCCTCTCAGTAAAGTAATACTTCCTGATATTATTTTTAAACCTTTGTCCCTCTAATTTAAGACTATGTCTTCGTGTTGTGGTAGTTTTTCTTCTTTTAAATATAGTCTCCTCCTTTACTGTGTTGATTCCCTTTATATATTTAAATAAATACCCACTCTAACATTTCCCTTATCACTAACCTGAAAGCATTGACCTTCACCTAACACATAACATTAACCCTATTTCCTAGCTCACACAGTAGAGATCGCTCTGTAAACACCCTCTAGTGTTTAATTGCAGCCTAAGAGGGGTATCTATCTATCTATCCATCTATCATCATTGGGTCAGATAACTGACACTCTATCCCAAAGTGCATACAGATGGCGGTCAGAAAGGGTGAATGGGAAAGGTAATCAAGTGATTTCTTCAAAAAGAACATGAATTAAAACATTAAACCATTTCTATACAGTGCACCTTTAAGGGTGAATCATAAGTAGATTTCAAGTGTGAACGAGCATATTCTCATGGAAAAGTATACGGTTTTCCGCAAAAAAGCAAATTCTCAGGCTAAATGGAACCTTAAAGTATCGCACCTGTTTTCCCTACGCATACATTATCAATCTAAATTAACATCAGGGATTGGCAACCTATAGCACACTGATTGGTTAGGTATCAGCCAATCAATCAGAGTGTTCTGTTTGAAGATCCATAGCATGGGAGATGTTCTTATATGGGTTTCACGCTATGCACGCTCATTGGAGTGGAGATCTGCATGAGTGAAGGACTGTTTTTTATGAGCCACAAATTTAATTTTTTTTATTCTATTTCTTTGTTTTAATTTTTTTAATAGCTGTGTCGATTATTATGGGTTTTTAATTTGCCTTTTGAGATAATGAAAAAATAAAGATTTAAGAAAAAGTAAGACGTACAATGGTATGCATTCATTTTTTTACCGTCACATAATCTTAGCCTCACAATTATTTGGTGATCTATATTTTAATGTAGAGCCTTTTTTCAACTTTATTTAAACACTAGAACCACAACAGTGACAGAAATGGAATGGAATGAGTATTGTTTTCCTGTTTTGCTAATTGATAAGTTATCATCCTTTTAACCTCAACTGTTGAAGCTGTTGATCATCTGACAGGGGATGTTTCCTGTATTTTCTTTAACTTTAACAGTTGGTGCCACGGTCTTATGAATATAAGAACTATTTTGAAGAGAGGGTTGGCAGCTAAGAATAACAGAAATGAATCGCTTCTGTTTAAATATTTGGCAATGAGCACTGCACAGCAGTAAACAAGGTCTTGCATTAGACTGCAGCATTGCTTCTCTTGATGTTAATCACAAGATATTGTATGAATATATAATAAAAAACTTTGAATAGCAACATCCTATGTTTGCTAGATAGCCATAAACTGACAGCTACAGTCCTATCTTTTCGCCAACCAATATGTCGGAATAAGGCTGGGCAAACAGTAGATACCTAGATGTTGTATAACTGGAAGTCCATCATGATTTGCCATTCTAAAGGAGTTCTAGAACACCTTTTGATCTCCAGAGTGAACTCTGCCAGCAAGAAGTGGACGCATTCTCTGTCCAAACATAATTCTAGAAGGTAGCATTTTCTAACCATGGTGGAGTATGTTACTGTGTATCTTGTAGAGGTAGGGGTCGACATTCACCATCACATCTGAATATTGACCTGAACGTCAGTCACCTATTTGGGATTTCCAAGTGAGGTCCTGTTTCATCAACAAACTCTTTTAATGCTTCAACAGAGAATACAGAGAATACGATCAATGTATTCCTAGATATCAGGTTGGACTGTATGTGCATCCTGCCACAAGAAACCATGGAAGTATCGGCATTTTTGATTTACCTCTTCGATTTACTGCTAGAGTATTTGGATGTATGTGAATTTTCCAAGCATAACAGAATAAGAAATGAATAACACTTCCTGTATAGCCAGATTTAGGTCATGTTACTAGGTTTACCAAAGAGTTAATTCAAATTGATGAAAAAACAACTGTACATTTTCATCTCACCGTATTGGTTAGGCCAACTAGGCAGTTGGTGAATTTTTCTAGCATTACAAGTATAAATTCTCAGTTGGGGAGAATGTCCTACCATGTGCTCCAGACCATTGAAGCAGCAATGCAGAGCAAAACATAGAAAGGAAAGTCTGTTTACATTTCTTTCTTGAAGTCACTTGGGAAATGTAGAGTCCATACACTTAAAGGACAGCCGTCACTTCATAAAGATGTTTTAGCATAATAAGTCTTTCATCAAGTATTAAAATGAAATAGATTGTTTTAAAGTGAAGTATATATAAAAAAAATGAGAAATACAGGATCCTTCAGCCGTATACAGGCACTTGGGATCGGTCAGATAGTGTTTGAATTTGAATCAGACAGTCTCTATGGTCTTTCCTGCTTCACTCCCTGCACAGTGCGGTGACATCATCAGTTTGGCTGTTTGACAAAGACTAGCTTTAGTGTGGTCAGTAAAACGATGTTTGAGTATATAAATTAGTATGATTTGCTCAATATGCTTTTCATTGATCTACAAGTCTCCCCTGCTTTGTAGATTGCACAGGACAATGGCTGATGATGTCACTGCCCTGTGCAGGTAGAGAAGAAGGAAAGACCATAGAGATTGTTGGCATAAAACATTGTCCAACTAGAGGTGCATGTACATGGCTGAAGGATCCTTTCATAAAATAAAGGTAGGGATGAGTTTTTCTAATTTATTTCTACTTCATTTAAAAATATTTATTTTGTTTCAATACTCGATTAAAGTATTTTTGTATTAAAAAATATATTTGATAACCTACTAATAAGAGAACCACAAGCGCAGCTCTGGAGATTTCAGAGAGAGTGGAATAGAGATATAGGAAGGGACCTCACACCTCAAGAATGGAGCTCGGCATTCACAGCCCATAAGGGAACAACCAGGTGTGCATCCCACCAAGAAACCGCTAGAAAGGTATTATACCGATGGTACCTCACGCCAGATAGACTCGCAAGAATGTATAATAACATAGAAAACATATGTTGGAGGTGCAAGGGACCAAAAGGGGATATGCTGCACATATGGTGGAGCTGCCCGCAGATACAGCCAGTATGGGAGTTGGTGGGAGACATTATAAAGCAAAGCACAGGAATGGTTGTTACACCTTCTATAGAAAAGATACCTTCTGCACATATTCCCAAAACACTTCCCGAAACACATACGCAAAACAATATATCTTACAATCATGGCAACAATGACTATCATAGCAAGGAATTGGAGATCGACAACAGTTCCCACTAAACTGGAAATATTGAACCTTGTATCCACAAATGTGGCATATGAAAAATTCACAGGACCACAGAGTCAAAAGAGCCATATAAGTGCGGACTCATACACCTTATGGCACAATTATATAGCCAAATCCCACACAAGAGATCAGAATAGCAACCATGACCCCCCTTAATGGCAGGGAAACACACAAAAACCAGAAGAAAGTGGCACAAACGTGGGGCAAACGGACGACCAAGACAAGACCCCAAACAGAGAGACAAAGAAGGCCGTAAATGGCCCAAGGGACAAGCCCCCATAGAGCATACACCACTAGAGACCTGGACACACAGACTTAGGAACCATAGGATGTAAATAACACATGTAAATAGTTTTCATTGTTTTACTATTTGTATATACCATACATACAACCTTAATTCAGGGGATATATAGATATAACGTGCCGAGGCGCCTAAGATTAGACCTAAGAAGATACTGAAAATACTGAAAACATGGTTGAATGGTTAAGATGTGAAAATTGCAGGCAAGTCGGATATGTAAACAATGTAAAAAACAAACAAAACAAAATGCAATGTTATTCACGTCCCCCCCCCCCTTTTTTTCTTCATTCTGTATCCCTTGAAATAATTATTTTGCTACAAACAGAAAATAAAAACTGTTATTTATAAAAAATATATATATATATATATTTGAAGTGAAAGTGACAGTCCTTTAAACCTCAGAAGTCGAACCCACTAAAATGAATAGTTTAGCCGTAAGGTAATACATTCCACAATATAATACATGCAGTGTTTCCTGTAATTGATAGGTTCTAACTTGATATATATTTATTATACATAGTTAATCATTTAAATGTCCTCTTATGAAAGCCTTTAAATAGACAAAAAAAAAAACTAATTTAAAGAGAGCTATTCTAACATACGTTTTAGGTAACCAATCAGAAGGCTAAAATGATTACTGACGGTGCTTTCAAGAACAAACACATAGCACCCATTATAAGAACTGTTTGCCTTTGCATTTATAGCTACCATTTTACTAAGACTGCAAAAGAGTTAACCAAACATAAGTTAACCCTTTACTATCAAAGCTGTATACGCTTGTCTGAGTTTCACCTTCATCTCTTTCTAGAAAGACATATTTAATAATATATGTATTCTTAATGAATATTTTGTATCCTTAATTATTATTCTGATTTATAAAGCTCAACCTAATTCAGCCACACTGTTTAACCCCTTAAGGACACATGACATGTGTGACATGTCATTATTCCCTTTTATTCCAGAAGTTTGGTCCTTAAGGGGTTAATAGGTGGACTAACAGACAAGTATTTGCAACAAAACTGGTTGGACACACAAGCAGTGGTGTATTTTGGTTTTGTGCTGCCCTAGGCAGGACTAAACCTGGGCACCCCCCTAATCTAAATTTGTCCCACCCCACCTCTTCCTGATTAAGAACCCACCCCTCCCTCTTTAGACTCCACCTTTTCCTGCTCCTTTTAAAGAAATACTATAGTGCCAGGAAAGTTTTCCTGGCACTATTGTTCCCTATAGTGCCCCCTCCCTCCTACTCCCCCCACTCAGCACTGAAGGGATTAAAACTCCTTTAGTCACTTACCTGAATCCAACGCCAGTATCCCTCAGCGCTGGGTCAGGCTCCTCCTCCGCGCTTGCATTAGGCTTCCCTATAGGAAAGCATGTTATCAATTCTTTCCAATGGGGATTTAGCAGACGCTGGATGTCCTCATGCATAGCGTGAAGACGTCCAGCATCAGTTAGGCGACTTTTGGTCACATTCACCTGCAAAAAATTAACCCCATTAAGGTAATTCTTGCTGTTTCTGAGAAACTGCACTAATTAAACTTGAAGGGTTACGGGGAGTGGGACACTGCGCCCAGACCACTTTAATGTGGATAAGTGCAAGATAATGGACATAAAAAAAAAGGGCAGAGTACAGAATATTTGTGAGTCCTAACCTCAACATCTGAGGATTTAGGAGTAATTATTTCAGATGACTTAAAGGTAGGAAGACAATGTAATAGAGCAGCTGGAAATGCTAGCAGAATGCTTGGTTGTATAGGGAGAGGTATTAGCAGTAGAAAGAGGGAAGTGCTCATGCCATTGTACAGAACACTGGTGAGACCTCACTTGGAGTATTGTACACAGTACTGGAGACCGTATCTTCAGAAGGATATTGATACCTTAGAGAGAGTTCAGTGAAGGGCTACTAAACTGGTTCATGGATTGTGGGATAAAACTTACCAGGAAAGGTTAAAGGATCTTAACATGTATAGCTTGGAGGAAAGACGAGACAGGGGGGATCTGATAGAAACATTTAAATACATAATGGGAATCAACAAACTAAAGGAGGAGACTATATTTAAAAAAAGAAAAACTACCAAAACTAGAGGACATAAATTAGAGGGACAAAGGTTTAAAAATAATATCAGGAAGTATTACTTTACTGAGAGGGTAGTGGATGCATGGAATAGCCTTCCAGCTGAAGTGCTAGAGGTTAACACAGTAAAGGAGTTTAAGCATGCGTGGGATAGGAATAAGGCTATCCTAACTATAAGATAAGGCCAGGGACTAATGAAAATATTTAGAAAATTGGGCAAACTAGATGGGCCAAATGGTTCTCATCTGACGTCACATTCTATGTTTCTATGTTTCTAATGAGCTGAAGTGGTCTGGGTGCCTATACTGTTTCTTTAAGCACACAATCCGACAGGCACATTCACATTCACTGACAGACACACACTGGCAGATGCACACTGACAATCACACACACACACACACTCAATGACAAACACACAGACGTCACTGACAGACACAGACTTGCTGATTTGACACACACACATTCCCCAACAGACACAGTGGCAGATACACACTGACAGTCACACACACACTCAATGACAAACACACAGACATTACTGACACACAGACTCACTGATCTGACACACACTCATTCATTGACAGCTCTTGAGCCCCCCAGAACACGAGGCAAACAAGAGATCTGCCTGGGCGTGGCTTTTTTTGTAGCCACTTTCAAAGTGTCACCCAAGGCAGATGCCTTGTTTGCCTCGCGGAAGACATGTCCATGGTCATATTCTTACTCATGCAGCATTAGCAAACGTCACGCAAGGGAGCAGAGCAGGGAGATCACAGTTCTCTCACCACCTCTGATTCTAACTCAGCCACATGCCAGGGGGTCCATAAGGTGGCCAGCAGGCCACTTTGTGGACCCCTGATGACAGGGGAAACCACCGGGGACACCCGAGTGGGCATTTGGGGCCGCCCCCTGCTTTGTGCCGCCCAAGGCAAATGCCTAGTTTGCCTTGGGCTAAATACAGCACTGCACACAGGAACCGAGGGTGTTTGGGGCCTGCTCAATCAAATTTACATTCCAGTGAGTTACATTTAGAACACACTATGAATTAAACAGCTGTCATGTAAATTAATTGGTTACATTGTAGTTTAATGTTATTAATATATTAAATTTGTTGCATTGTATCATCTGCATACCTCCCAACTCCGGTATCCTGCACTATGATGCACTTGTGCTTTGAATGTTGGTGACAGTTCCATGGTGCCCCAAATGCGAGACAACAGTGGGATGGCAGGACAGGTCCAAATTCTGGACTGTTTGGAAGCATGTTTGTGTAAGGACTATTGAGTCTGAAACTCATTAGGTTTGAACTTCCCCTGTAGTGCAGTTATAGGTGCCTAGTGTGTGAATACAAATAAATATTATATTGCTCTGGATCCTATAAGCCGTAGCTTTCTTTGATTAACCAGTGTCCTTCTTTCTTCCATAAAGCCTCACATATCCACATATATATATACTCTAGTTATGATTACCAGCCTGTAGATGAATACATTACTCTGCCGGAAACCACTGGTCACTGATTAAAAGGGATTCCCCAGTGCCAGGAAAACATTCGGGGAGGGAGGCTGGCAGTCTGTACCTCTGCACGCTGGGTTCCCATCTGCCGCTGGGGAGGAAGGCTAACATCTTCTGATGTAAAGTCAAAGCTGTGGGCACATTATTATTATTTCATTATTTATATAGCGTCAGCAAAATTCCATAGCGCTGCACAATGGGGTCCTCCCAGATCAGTTGTACCACCTCTGCCGAATGGCTGCTGCAAACCTCTGTTCACTGGAGACCTCCTCCCCTCGTCTTAGCCATCAGGAACTCATGGTCTCTCTTGGCTTGTATATTGATGGTCATCTGGTTCCAGGTCACATGGAAGGTCTCCATCTAAACATTAGAGCATACCAAGCCAGTCGCTGCCGAACCTAGAAACAGAAACTCTGAGTAAGAGTCAGAGGATGCCACGCTTGCCTGCTCCAAGTATGTGGGCACCTCTGCTTATGGATTGCCTCCAAAGAAAGTCAATCCCTCCGACGCTCTTCTCTGGAACTCATTTACTGACAATAACGCTGCACGAGTGCTAGAGCTATCCCAGGGAAGTTTCCAAAGTTGCTAGGAAGCCATCCCACCGCTGAGACCAGGCAGCAGCTCTCCTTCCAGGCAAGTATCATCCCCTCTGCCTATTTTGCCAAAGCTCTTCTCGCAAGCAGGTATCATTCCCTCTACCTATTCCACTGCAGCTCTGCTTACAGTGATTATAGTTACTGCCTTTACAAAGGGAATTCCAGCCCTCAGGTCTAGCTGTATTGATTTATCTCAAGGCTAGTGGGATCCTAAGCCCAGCAAACAGTTCTGAAAACTCTGTTTCTAGGATCCCTAAAAATCCTCTCAGAACACACGTTCCGAAAGAAGAGATATACAAAACTTTTATTTTTCTCAGGGACTAGCCCATATGATTATTACATAAAGATTGCTGTGACTCATGGTATTTCAATGAACTGACATTATGGATGCTATGCTAATATATAACTGATGCTGGCTCTAGATCAAACTGGAAAAATATAATCTCGGTTAGCAAAGAATTTATATATCATGTGTAGTTAGAAAGGATCTATTTAATTTGTACTTTATTTTTCGTATTTTACCCACAATATTAATATAGAAGGAAAGTGTGTTACTTATTATATACCACAGTATTGAATAGGTACGTTTAAGCCTTATTTATTTATTTATTACATATGTACTTCTAATATTACACAATGGTTTTATTTTTGGAATTGATCTTTATTATTTAATTCATATTTATAATAGTTAAGCCACATTTAAAACAATATAAAATTGGTGGTCTGCACCTCGGGTGACAGAATAATTTTGAATGTTTAGTATGAGAAAAGTCACACAAGTGGAAAATATTTGTATTTATGTATGTGTAGTTGATATTATCTATTGTGATACCATGAGTGTGTTCAAAGTTGTAAAACTCCATTTTATGCCATTACAACAGGAAGTGAAATAAGTCTGTTTTAGACTATATCAGCAGGTCACAGAAAATGTGATAGCCACAGGTTTTCTAAAAGAGAACTTTCACTTCCAAGAAATCTTAACATTATTATTTACTTATCCTCAGATTTAGTTTATGCATGTTTGTGAGGTCTGAAAAACAATATGGCACAAAAAAATGGCACAAAAAAAATGCACAACTCTGCATTCAGCAACTGGGAACAGCCATCTTGACTTTGTCATCCGTTACTGTAAATGTTGCATTTTTGTGCCGTTGAACATGGTTAGTTGAAGAGAAAAACCAAAAAACGTGTTTTTATTCTCATAGTCATTTGCATTGTTTGCCCTGGTTTTGCCTCAGCTGTTCTATTTTGGGGAGAATTGACAATTATTTCATATACATTTTAAGAAAATGGAACCTCACACAAAAAAGTTAGCACACGTTATAGACGATTTTTAATTTTTTATTCAATGGTGTAATTTCCAAGATGTGACTGTTCTCACATAATAAATGTAGGTAACATGACTACATGGATACCGTGTAACTTCAGTATAACATTTTTGTTCAGGTTTAGATAATGAAAAAAAAAAAACATACAGGTACATTTAAATTACACATTATTGCAATAAAAAAATAAAACCTCCTTCAAGTCATTTGAGCTTTTCTGCTCTGCAAAGGTAAAATTTTTAATTTCTCTTTATTTTGTATATTCGCTTAAATATATCTATTTCTTGTGTAGTTGTAATTTCTATAAGACATCTTTAAATAAAGAATTTGAAAAATGAAACTAAAAACATCTTTATAAACATAATAAAGTACAACTAGGCAGAGTATACCAATGTAAAAACTCTGACTAGGAGTACCGAAGAAGGGCTAAGGGGGTAGCAAAACGGGCATAACCCTATATACAAAACAGCATAGAATAAACTATAGTAAGAGGAAAAAATTCCCTAAAAGGAAAAATAAATCCTCCACTAGAACTACCCCCAATTGACAATATATGTGTGATATAATCGGATAAAAATACATATGTAGAAAATAACAATAACCTTTATTAAATATCCAAATCAAAAGAAAAAATAATTGGGCAATATTGGGCAATATTTGATGCGGACATGTGTGTTACACTATTTTACACACACTCTTTCGTACGTTAGCTGTACCCATATTTACATATGACCGGCCGGTCAACGGGCATTATTGGGGCATATATACTCTTACTTTAGAGAATTACAGTGGAGGATTTACTTCCTGCTTGCTGTTCACTTTCTATATCAGTTTTCTTTACTACCCATCTTACTATCCTTTCGATTTCTGGATATCACCAATAGATCTGTCATCTATATTTTTTTGTTTTTTTGTTTTAGTAAGTAAGGGTTTATTTACTAGTATTACTATTTAGCAAGTATATTATACAGTGCCTCCCATTTAGATATACCTAGGGTTACAGCTGAGTACTATTTCGGCTTTCTCTACAAGCTGCTGTTGCCATTTGAGTCTTTCTGTTAGAGGTTGTTACATTGTTTAGACTTACTGTGTTTTGTAACAACCCTATTTTGTACTTACTATACTTAATGTGGTCTTGATGTGCTCAGCAGCTTTCTTTCAGCCGAGATTAGTCTGCATTTTTTATTCATTATTATTTTTTCTTTTGATTTGGATATTTAATAAAGGTTATTGTTATTTTCTACATATGTATTTTTATCCGATTATATCACACATATATTGTCAATTGGGGGTAGTTCTAGTGGAGGATTTATTTTTCCTTTTAGGGAATTTTTTCCTCTTACTATAGTTTAATCTTTATAAACATATTTAAATACATCAATTGAGGCATGTGTAAAACAAATCTCTTTATGCACTTATCACTTAGACAGAGCAGACATTTATAAAACTATTGTTATATGGAGAAAACGGTTTCATATGCACATATAAACAGTACAATGAAAAATGTATACATGCACATATAAACTGCACATTCAGCCATTAAAAAATAAAAAAAAAAACAACAACAACAACAAAAACCTTCCACCCTGCCAGCATATTTAAGGTCTTGTACAGTTGTAATCATATTGTTCACCACCATTGAAAATCAGGTTTATTGTTAAAATTTACAGACTTTCAGCTGTTTGCAATGAACCAATCAAAGAAAAGCAATTGAAATAGCTCAAGTAGTTTCCCCAAATTCAACTGAAAATGCAATTTATAATGACTTCTCCAGTCTCAAAATTATTCAACCCCTTCATTGCGAGCATCTTTAGTACTTAGTAGAGAACCCTTTTGCTGTTATGATCTGCTGCAAATGAGATGCATAACCAGACAACAGCTTCTGGCAGACTTCCTGAGGAATCTTAGCCCATTGCTCATGAGCAATGGCCTCCAGTTCAGAAATAATCTTGGTTTTGTGTTCTGCAACCGCCTTCTTCAAATCCCACCAGAGATTTTCTATGGGGTTCAAGTCAGGCAACTGTGATGGCCACTGAAGAATTTTCCAGGACTTCTTCTGCAACCAAGCCTTGGTGGAATTTAAGGTATGCTTGGCATCATTGTCTGCATGGGAAGTCTAATGACACCCAAGATTCAGTTTCCTCACAGATGGCATGATGTTTTCTACTACACCCAGTTCCAAATTTTATAACCTGACAGGAGGCTTCGTATTTGCTTAAGTCTCTCTTTACTAGAACTCCACAGCAGCACAGAAAAACAACCAATCAGAAAAAAGTTAGGTACTATAAAACTCCCCTCCCCATGCATCATTTCCTCCGCAGTCAGTACAGGTCAGAGTACCACTGCCTCCTGCTTCTAGTTGGTGGCTTTGGGTTTTATTATGATTTATGTATGGGAGACCAGTCTATGCTGATCCTTTTCTATTTTATCAGGTTCTATGGGTGGATTCATTGCATTGACAATTGTTTAGCCCTACTCCTGAAAGAGACCATTGGTACATTACCCTTCAGGATGATGATGTAGCCCCAAGAAGAAAACGCAGCTTAGCAGAGGGGGCCTTGATAGGGCTTGGAGGCGGGCTTAGGTGGAGCAGGGGTTGGTGACAGATCAGGATTCTGGGTAGGCTGATATAAATGTCAGCCATTTTATAACACCTCTTTACTAATTGATTTACCAGGCTGAATTGGTGCTTTTGTATCTGGGCCTGGTAAGTTTGTTTTTTCTTTTGCAGATGGCTGAGCAGACACTGGAGGAGCTGATGGCAGGGATCCAGGATGCTGCCAGGGACAGAGGGACTGCCTGGCTGCGTGAGCAACTCGGTGCAGTGCTGGAGGCGGCGGGGCAAGATGGCCTTGGGGGGCCGGCGTCCGGTACGGCAGAGGAGACCGCCGCAACGTTTGAGCCTGGGTTCCGTGGATGTGGGGAGTGCCGGGACCTGGTCGGGTGTGGCTGCGGTTGGCCTAGCGGGTGCCGGTGCAGGTGATGGTGCGCAGGATTTACCAGCATCCGCTGGCGCTCGTGGGCGGAGCTCTGGTGCAGTGGCAGGCTCATCACTGCCAGACAGCGCAGCCCTGGAAACTGGGGGAGCTGCACTCGGATAGCAGGGCCCCTGCGTTCGGCGGGGTTGGCCTAGGAGGAGTGACGGAAGAGGGGGTCCTTGGTGCGCAGGTGCCCCCTGGAGGCCATGATCAGGAGCAGACTGGAGCAGGCTCAATCCGGGACCAGGCCCTGGGAGGGCCCAACCTTATGCAGGCAAGTGGTGGTTCTTGCGCAGGGGCAGCAGGCCCCAGGGACGAAGGGGGTGCTGCTGGGGGGCATAGCAGGCCTGCCAGGGCTTTCCCTCCTCACTGGCCTGGGGCCAGTGCAGTCTGCAATGCAGGGGACCCGTTAGGAGCACAGGGTGCTGCTGGGGACGGCTATATGCATACCCCATTGCCAGCACAGGGCCTGTCAGGGCCACAGGGCCTTGTGGGTGCAGCCGGGCCTTCCCACAGGGGGGGTCGAGGTTAGGAGTGCACGCCAGGGAAGTGTCCCCAGGGCTCTGGGGGGCGTGGCAAGATCAGACAGGGCGCAGCGCAGTCAGGTGGGTCTGGCGGACCACACTTTGGAGGGCGCAAGGCCCGCCAGTAGGAGGAGTCGCAAGCAGGCGGGACAGAAGGTTCGCGCTTCGGTCAGGAGCCACAGGGACGAGGGGCGTAAGAACCCAGCGGACTTGCGCGAGGTGTAGGGCAGATCGCGGAGTCCCAGATCCCCTGGCGCAGGCTGTAGGCGCAGGTTGGGGTCCGGATGCCGGCGCTGGGCAGGTTGCATCAAGGCCAGAGTCATGTCCCCCTAGAGGTGTTGGTATTGTCGCACGGGCGGCTCCTGATGCCAGTGGTTCCTCGGGGGAGCGCTCTGTGGCAGTGTGACCCAGTGGGACCCCAAGGAGCAGCCCCTAGGCAATTGCCTACTAGGGGCTTGGGTGGTGAGTTGAACTCTTCTTCCTCTTCACTTGCATTGTTACACTCTATCCAACAGCTAATTGACACGTGGGATAAAAGGGATACACAGCCGTCAGATGCGTTGCGGGTATAGGCTCTGGCGGCAGGGGCCGCTGACGGGGTTGCGCACACCTCACAGGGTGTCGCAGTGGGAGGATCGGCAGTGGCTGACCCGGCGAACAAGAGGGCGGAATTGGCAGGGGGCATGCCGGACGCGGTGTGGCAGAACGCGTATGTTTCGTTCACGGGCCCAATGGGGGTACACCTCAAGCAGGACATAAAGGACAGGATTTGGTAGGGTGAGTTTGTAGAGGTTTTCGCGCTCCTCCCCCTGGAGGACTACAATGACCTCAAGGAGGAGGAGAAGAAGGACGCAAAAAAGGAGGAGAAGGAGAAGCGTAAGAGGTAACGCAAAATACCTAAGTCATTCGTGAACTGGCTGCGGGCGTTCTGTATCCTTGCCAGTGTGATTGGCGAGAAATCGCCGGGGACCTGCTCCTCCTTATTTTGTTACCTCGATGGGATCTGGGAGGCCTACCGTACATATGGAGGGAAGGCGTGGTGGAAGTACTACGAACAGTTCGGCCAATGGCTGACAGCTAATCCGGGTATGAGGTGGGACCAGATGGATCTCCCTCTCTGGATGAAGCTTATGATGGCACAAAGAGAGTCTCCCTTTCAGCAAGCGGCCAGTGCAGGGGGCCAGTCCCCCGCGTTGGCCTCTCATAAAAAAGGGTTTTGCTGGCTGTTCAACGAGGAGCAATGCAAGTGGGGCTCGGCCTGCAAATACAAGCATGAGTGTCAGGAACTATTGCGGGGGGGGGGGGTTTGCTTCGGGTTTTCGTAACTTGAAGTTGGTAGGGGAATTCCCAGGGGTGGTCCGGGAGAAACTTTCTAAAGAGGTTCAGTTTGGGCGCATGGCAGGGCCGTTCCGGGACCTCCCGATACCGGGTTTGAGGTTGTCCCCCTTAGGGGTGGTCCCCAAGAAAGAAGCAGGGAAGTATCGGCTCATACATCACCTGTCGCACACGAAAGGGGGGGCGGTGAATGATGATATGTAAAGGGAGCTATGCTCGGTCTCGTACGCATCATTCAACCACGCGGTCGAGCTGGTTAAGAAGGCCGGGCAGGGGGCGCTGATTGCCAAGGTGGACATCGAGGCGGTGTTCCGGTTGCTACCTGTGCATCCGATATGCCACCACTTGCTGGGGTGTTTTTTCGAGGGCCACTACTTCGTGGACCTTTGCCTCCCGATGGGCTGCTCAATATCGTGCTCATACTTCGAGAAGTTCAGCACCTTCCTGGAATGGGTGGTTAGGGAGGTGGTTCACTACTTGGATGACTTCCTCTGTGTGGGCCCGGCTGGTTCTCAGGTATGCGGCTACCTGCTGTGGACGGTTGAATGGGTGGCGGGTGTGTTTGGGGTACCGCTAGCGGCGGGGAAGACTGAAGGCCCCACAGAGTGCCTCTGCTTCCTGGGACTGGAAATCGACTTCCTGCGGGGGGAATGTCGCTTGCCCCAGGACAAACTGCTGGGGCTGCATGGGGCGGTGGCGGACGTCCGCCAGGCTCGCAAGGTTACGCTGAAGCAGCTACAGTCGCTGATAGGTAAGCTCAACTTCGCCTGTAGGGTCATCCCACTGGGGCGGATTTTCAGTCGCAGCCTCTCTCAGGCGACTGCGGGGGTGCGGTTGGAGCACCATTTCATAAGGGTATCCAAGCCGATGCGGGCTGATGCGGGCTGACCTTGAGGTGTGGGGCACCTTCTTGGAGCACATTAATGGGACGGTGTTCTTTCGCAAACCAGCGGTGGCGGTGGCTGACTTGGAACTGTACACGGACGCCTCGGGCAGTGTAGGCTTCGGGACTTATTTCAAGGGGAGGTGGTGCGCAGAGGCTTGGCCGGTAACATGGGTAGGTAGCCCACTGATGCAGAACTTGGCCTTTCTCGAGCTTTTCCCTCTGTTAGTGGCACTATCACTCTGGGGAGATCTCCTCCGGGATCGGAAGGTGGTGTTTTACACGGACAACATGTCCGTAGTGCACGCGGTTAACAACCTCTCAGCCGCTTCGGACCCGGTGGTACGCCTCTTGCGCCGCTTCGTGTTACTGTGTATGTCGCTCAACATAGTATTCTGCGCGCGACATGTCCCGGGGTATTTGAATGTCGTGGCTGATGCACTGTCTCGTTTGCAGTGATCCCGATTCCGGAAGGAAGCGCCGGAGGCGATGGAGGAAGGTCAGGCATGCCCTAGGGAGATGTGGCAGCTAGGTACGGCATGCTTGGAAGACTCGTGAGGTCGTCAGTGGCCCCCAGTATATGGACAGCTTATAGGGATGCCTGGGAGCAGTCTCTGGGAGGATTGGATCTGCGATGGTCCGAGGTTCCGGGCTGGATGCGCTGCTATGGTATGTTTTCCGGCTATTGGCAAAAGGCCTGTCCCCGGCAGTGGTGGATCAACAGATGTCAGTGATTGCGTTCTCGTTTAAGCTTCAGGGGTGGGAGGACCACACAAAGCACTTTGTCATCCGTCAAGCCCTGAAGGGTTTTCGGAGGGGGCGCAAGGTCCCTTACTCAAGGAGGCCAGTCTCGCTCGACATACTCGGGGGACTGGTGCGCAGCCTGCCGGGGCTTTGCTTCAACGGGTATGAGGCAGGCTTGTTTGAAGTGGCATTCCTCTTGGCCTTCTTCGGGGCGTTTCGTATCGGGGAACTAGATAGCCCGAATCGGCCAGGTGCGGGGGCGTCCAGCTCTCTGAGGTTAGGTGGGCAGCGGACAAGGTGGTGGTACATCTCTGCCAGTCAAAAACGGATGCTAGAGGTCGGAGGACAGATGTGGTACTGCATAACTTTCCCGGGTCACCCTTATGCCCGGTGGCTAGTGTGGCTCGATACCTGGGACGACGCCCGCTGGGGCCGGGTCCTTTCTGATGCACGAGGACGGTACCTCGCTTTCCCATTTTCAGTTTCTCAAGGTCTTTAGGCGAGGACTTCAGGATTTGGGGGTGCGGCAGAATCAGTGCGGGACTCACTCATTTCGCATAGGGGCAGCCACCGAAGCAACTCGGCTATGCTTGAGCGATGAAATGGTCAAAAAAATTGGGCGGTGGGAATCGGTGAGGTTCCGGTCCTACGTTCGGTTGGATAAGATGGTGTGAACAGTTGCTTTGGGGGTTGGCCTTATGGAATCATTGGCTGACATATTTATTTTCTTCCCTAGGTCGAGTGGCGTGGATTGTGGGCCATTCTTTTATATTCTGGGCCAAGAGGAGAGCTGCAGTTGTTTTCGGGGTCAGTAGCTGGGCTTCCCTGAGGACCGGATTAAGTTACAATGGTTTTGTTACAGTTGTTATGGTTGGCAGGATGTGTGTAGCGAGGTCCTTAGTATGGTTACGAGGGGTAGGCGGCCGGATGTGCTCGTGCTACATGCAGGTGGAAATGATCTTGGGCTTATCCCACAACGGCTATTAGTAAAAAGGATGAAGCAGGATTTGAACAGGGTCAGGGCCTGGGTCCCGGTTGTTCAGTTTGTATGGTCCAAGATAGTTCCCCAGCTCCTTTGGCAGCATGCACGGGTTTTGGCAGCTATAGGGCGCTGCCAAGGGAAGGTTAATGTGTTGATGGCCAGTTTTGTGAGGAAGCTGGGTGGGGTGGTAGTTCGGCACAGGGAACTAGAGGACATGCCACCAGGGTAGTTTAGAGATGATGGGGTGCACCTCTCGGAGGTGGGGATCGATTTATTTAATTTGGGGCTGCAGGAGGGTCTGGCCAAGGCTCTATTTCTTCTGGGTAGCGGAGCTCAGACGGCTTAAGGGGTCAAGGTCTGAGCTTGTGGTGGGCTAGTGGAAGGAAAGTTAAGGGGGTAACAGGCCTGCTTAAGGAAGCGTAGAGCAAGAGTAGTGAGTTGGCCATTTCAATATGGATTGGTTACCTGTTGGTAAGATGTTGGTGGTTTAGAGCTCGGTGGTAGCTCAGAACCCAGGTTGTGTAGGGGTATCAAGGTATACCCCTGCCAGGATCTTGTGGAAAATGTTGGATCTTGTTTTGTTATACTTATGGATTGTTATACAATGTTGTAGCGAATGGCACTGGGCTGTCCTGCAAATGTCCTTGAAATAATTGCATTCGTGTGATCTGCTAGTTTTCTATGTGTTTCAAGCCTTGTATTCTTTTGATTGTTCGGTAGTTTCATTCCCTTAGTTTATTCGAATGAAACTACCGAACAGCCAGACCTCCCCTGTGTAAAGTGTGTCCTCAATTACTCGTTGCAACATTGTTGCGAACGGGTAATTGACTAGGAAGTAGCCGTCCTTTGTTCTCGGGGGTGGCCGCCATTCGACAAACGAACACGTGGCGGCGGCCATTTTAAAACTCCCGAACAGCGGTGTTTTGCCGTCGAGTGTCTGGAACTAAAATCGGACACTCGAGTAGGCGAACACCGCTGAGACCTCCACAAGCCCTGGTCCGTTCGGTTCCAAACTACCGAACGGCCCCTCGTTCGGTAGATAGAAAATACCGAACGAGGGGATTCAGGCGAACCCTCCCTAGCCTCTATAGCTAGAGGTTTTCGTGTATTTCATTCCCTTATGCCAGGACCGACCGCAGGGCCCATTCACATGGAACCGGATTCGGCTATCTCTGTTCGTGCGGTCGGTCATTTTATTCCCTCCATACTTTTCCCGAACCCCTGGTCTGATCTGGGTGATTTTTGGATATGTTGTTCACCCAGATCAGGGCTACCAGGGGATGTATGATTTAAAGGGGTACCCCTACGTTTAGGGGTACATCCAGAAACGGGGGGAATTGGTGTGCTGGATAAGGGGATTATGATGCTGGCTGAGGGGAGGAGATGTGTGGGAGGTTACCAGGACAGGATTGGCTACTGTAATAATTACTGTAAATCCCTCCCTTGCATGGGAGCATGCTTTATAAGGAGACTGTGATTAAAGGCTTGTCAGTTCTGCTCCTGAAACTGTGTGTCGTCCAGTTATTGGGATTGCTGTGGGGAGATTGCTGTTATTTTTACCTGCTGGAAACTTTGCCTATGGATTTATTATTTACTTGTTCCTGAGCCTCACTTGGATTACAAGCGGAGATAACCTGTGGAATATTGCATCTCCGCTACATTGGTTGGCAGCGCTGGGATCCAGACTCACAAGGGAACAAGTACTAATGGAATACGGATGGAGAGTGATTATGCCAAGCTTAAAAGATCCACGCTAAAGGATCTCCTGGAAGCGAAAGGTATTGCAGCCAGCAACAAAAAGAAAGCAATCCTCATTGCAGAAGTGATGGCTGAATACCAGCAGGAGGACAGGGTAATCCCTGAGCAGCAGAGTGCAGCAGAGGGAGCTGAAAAAGAAGAGTTCCGGAGAGAAGTGCAGTTCAGGCTGTCCTTTTATGGAGAGAATCCAACAACAGATATTATATCCAGGACAATGACAGAGGTACAGGAGTTTATACTGCGTCAAAGGCCACTACAACAGCTAGAGAGGAATGCTACCACAACTACCATCACACAGGGTAAGACAAAAATTCCTTACCAAGCCTTTAAAACGTATATAGAAGCAGAGGAAGATATAGATGCTTTTCTCCAAGACTTTGAAAGGCTGTGTGCATTGCATAGTATTAGCCCAGACGAGTGGGTGCCTATTTTAGCAGGGAAGCTCACAGGGAAGGCGGCTGAAGCCTATAGAACTGTACCTGATGAGGAGATTCGGAATTACCGCAGAGTAAAAGAAGTGATCCTGGCCCGATATGCAATCACACCAGAGGCATATCGGCAGCGGTTTAGAGACCTAAAGAGAAACGATAAGGACTCTCATGTGGAATGGGCTTGCAAGTTGCATCGGGCCGCTCTGGGGTGGGTACAGTCCAATAAGGCTCGGTCCATGGAGGACTTGTTACAAATGGTGTTGCTGGAGCAATTTTATGAGGGGGTAACCAGCGATGTCCAGGAATGGGTGAGGGACAGAAACCCTACCTCCCTTACCGAAGCTGCCAGGAAGGCAGATGAGTACTTGGATGCACGCAGGCAGCAGAAACCTGAAGCCCCAAAAACCAGTTTTAAAACATTTGGGGGAAACAGCTACAACCCAGCTCCACCCAGGCAACTGCCACCACCACCACCACCCGCTGCACAGCAACGTTTTCGCCAGCCCGCTTCCGGCCCCTGTCATCACTGCCAGAAGTGGGGACATTATAAAAGGGAATGTCCCCAGCTGAGGGATCGTTCAACCTGGATTCGCCCCGGACCACCACCACCACCAAGAGCAGCCGCCGCCCATCACTACCAAGATACAGTGGCCACACCATATGGGTCAGCTATTCCCATAACAACCGTGGAACAGTGGGAAGTACTGCACGAGGCGGATCCAGTCCAGGCCAATGCGGATAACAGACAGCACCACAGGCAGACCGTATACCTGGAAGGTAAAGCAGTACAGGGACTACGTGATTCGGGGGCTACTATCACCTTGGTAAAGAGTCACCTGGTGTCGGATCAAGCGAGACTGAGTAAAACTGTGGCCGTCAGGGTAGCCGGGGGAGCAGTGTACCGGCTACCTACAGCAAGGGTACATTTACATTGGGGAGCGGGGGCAGGACATGTGGAGGTGGGGTTGATGCCGCAGTTACCGGCGGAGGTTTTATTGGGGAACGATCTGGGGAGGCTCACATCTGCTTTTGAGCCCCAGACGTCCACCACAGGAGAAGCTCACCCTGTGGTCACCCGTCAACAGGCCCGCACCCAGGACTACCACTCACCTCCGGAGGTTCAGGTAAGAGACCCTTCCCCTTCCCTTGACTGTGTCCCCTGGGCCCCTCCTAACGAATTTGCAGCAGAGGTAGTGACTGACCCCACCTTGCAGGTATACAGGGACAAGGTGACAGCAGACCCTCCTGGGGGAGAGGGGGAGAGATTTGTCTGGGACAAGCAGCTTTTGTACAGGGAGACAGACAAGCAGATTGAGGGGTCAGACCCAATAGTGATGAGGCAGCTAGTGGTGCCGCAGCGGTACCGCAGCGGTACCGAGCAGAGCTACTCCGGATAGCGCACGATATTCCGCTATCCGGACATCTAGGGGTCAGCCGCACTAGGTACCGACTGACCCAAAGTTTCTTCTGGCCAGGGATCAGCCAGGAAGTGCGCAGGTATTGCACCACCTGCGATACCTGCCAGAGGGTAGGGAAAAGGGGAGACCGGAGGAAGGCAAAACTACACCCCTTGCCAATAATTGAGGAACCTTTTAGCAGAATAGCGGTAGACTTGATAGGTCCCCTCAAGAAAGCTAGCCCGTCAGGCAAAAGGTACATTTTAACGGTAGTAGACTATGCTACCAGATATCCAGAGGCAGTGGCTCTGACCAACATTCATGCTGAAACGGTCGCGGATGCCCTCATGCAGATATTCTCCCGGTTGGGATTACCCAGGGAGATTATCTCGGATCAGGGTACCCAATTTACCGCAGAATTCACCCAACACCTCTGGAGGATCTGTGGCATTAAGCCTATTATCAGCGCCCCTTACCACCCCCAGACTAATGGGCTCTGCGAACGGTTCAATGGCACATTGAAGCAAATGCTCCGAACCTTCGCAGAGACCCACAAGGACTGGGAGCGGTTCCTGCCGCATCTCCTATTCGCTTACCGGGAGGTGCCGCAGGAATCCACGGGATTTTCCCCGTTTGAACTGCTGTTTGGGAGGAGGGTCAGAGGCCCCTTAGATCTTATAAGAGAGCACTGGGAGGGAGATCGGAGCGCAGATGGCACCCCCATCATACCATATGTGTTGGCTCTCCGAGACCGCCTGGAAGCATTAACCAGGACGGTAAGGGAAAACCTTCAGGCGGCACAGACCCGCCAGCGCACATGGTATGACCGGGGAGCCAGGGACCGTAGCTTTCAGGTCGGGCAGAAAGTGCTAATTTTAAAGCCTGTCCGACATGACAAGCTACAGGCCGCCTGGCAGGGACCTTATAGGGTGGTGGAACAGAGATGTGACACCACCTATATAATTGGCCCCTGCACAGGGACGGGAGGGCGACGCATGCTCCATGTGAACATGATGAAGCCCTACCAAGAGCGCTCCGAGGAGGTAACCGCCATATGTGCGCCCAATTCTGATGAGTTTGACAGCTTACCACTCCCAGATCTGCTGGAAGATGGGCAGTTGTCTGGGGATTTAGGGGAAGTCACACTGGGAGACCGGCTGAGCCCACAGGAGCGCATCGAGGTACAGCAACTGCTGGAGGAGAAACGAGACACGTTCTCTAATGTACCTGGGTACACCCCTCTGGCCACTCACCGGGTAGAGACCCCAGGGCAACTACCGATGCGCCAGACCCCCTACCGCATCCCAGAAGCGGTAAGGGAAAACATGCGCAAGGAGATCGATGAGATGCTCCAACTGGGGGTGATTGAGCCCTCAGATAGTCCCTGGGCTTCTCCGGTAGTACTCGTACCGAAGCGGGACGGTACGACCCGCTTCTGCGTAGACTACCGGAGATTAAACGAGAAAACGGTGTCCGATGCATACCCTATGCCACGGATAGATGAGCTACTGGACAGAATGGCCAGGGGTCAATACCTCACTACCATTGACTTATGTAAGGGGTATTGGCAAATCCCCCTGGCCCCAGAGGCCATCCCAAAGTCGGCCTTTGTCACCCCATTTGGCTTGTACCAGTTTAAGGTCATGCCATTTGGGATGAAAAACGCCCCAGCTACTTTCCAGCGGATGGTAGACCGACTCCTGGATGGGTTCCAAGACTACACCTGTGCCTACCTGGACGATATTGCCATTTTTAGCAATACGTGGCAGGAGCACTTGGCCCATATAGGAGCGGTTCTAGACAGGATTAAGGAAGCGGGTTTGACATTGAAACCGGCCAAGTGCAGCATAGGGATGGCCGAGGTGCAGTACCTCGGACATAGAGTGGGTTGCGGCAAACAGAAGCCCGAACCAGCCAAAGTAGAAGCCGTGGCCCAGTGGCCCACTCCTAGGACTAAAACCCAGGTGTTAGCTTTTCTAGGGACCGCTGGGTACTACAGAAAGTTTGTCCCTAACTATAGCACCCTCGCCAAACCTCTCACTGACCTTACTCGGAAGAATTTGCCCCGCCAGGTGACCTGGACCCCGGAGTGTGAGCAGGCATTCCAACATCTGAAAAATGCACTGATAAATGCCCCTGTCTTGGCCGCTCCCAATCCAACTAAACGGTTTCTTGTCCACACAGACGCTTCTATGTTTGGATTGGGAGCAGTACTGAGCCAAGTCGGAGCCGATGGCGGAGAACACCCCGTGGCTTACATCAGTCGCAAGCTGTTACCCCGAGAAGTAAGCTACACTGCCATCGAGAAGGAATGCCTGGCTGTGGTGTGGGCCTTAAAGAAACTGCAGCCGTATCTATATGGACAGCCCTTTTCCTTACTCACGGATCACAACCCGCTGGTATGGCTAAACCGGGTGGCTGGGGACAATGCCAGGCTGCTGCGCTGGAGTTTGGCGCTGCAGCCTTTTGACTTTAATATTCAGTACCGCCCGGGTAAACAGAATGGGAATGCCGACGGGTTGTCAAGACAAACTGACCTGGAGAAATGATCCGTGAGTCCCCGGACATCCCCAAGCCGATCCGTGTTGGATCAGACTGTGTATGCCGGCTTGTGGGCAAGGGGGAGCAGTGTAGCGAATGGCACTGGGCTGTCCTGCAAATGTCCTTGAAATAATTGCATTCGTGTGATCTGCTAGTTTTCTATGTGTTTCAAGCCTTGTATTCTTTTGATTGTTCGGTAGTTTCATTCCCTTAGTTTATTCGAATGAAACTACCGAACAGCCAGACCTCCCCTGTGTAAAGTGTGTCCTCAATTACTCGTTGCAACATTGTTGCGAACGGGTAATTGACTAGGAAGTAGCCGTCCTTTGTTCTCGGGGGTGGCCGCCATTCGACAAACGAACACGTGGCGGCGGCCATTTTAAAACTCCCGAACAGCGGTGTTTTGCCGTCGAGTGTCTGGAACTAAAATCGGACACTCGAGTAGGCGAACACCGCTGAGACCTCCACAGCCCTGGTCCGTTCGGTTCCAAACTACCGAACGGCCCCTCGTTCGGTAGATAGAAAATACCGAACGAGGGGATTCAGGCGAACCCTCCCTAGCCTCTATAGCTAGAGGTTTTCGTGTATTTCATTCCCTTATGCCAGGACCGACCGCAGGGCCCATTCACATGGAACCGGATTCGGCTATCTCTGTTCGTGCGGTCGGTCATTTTATTCCCTCCATACTTTTCCCGAACCCCTGGTCCGATCTGGGTGATTTTTGGATATGTTGTTCACCCAGATCAGGGCTACCAGGGGATGTATGATTTAAAGGGGTACCCCTACGTTTAGGGGTACATCCAGAAACGGGGGGAATTGGTGTGCTGGATAAGGGGATTATGATGCTGGCTGAGGGGAGGGGATGTGTGGGAGGTTACCAGGACAGGATTGGCTACTGTAATAATTACTGTAAATCCCTCCCTTGCATGGGAGCATGCTTTATAAGGAGACTGTGATTAAAGGCTTGTCAGTTCTGCTCCTGAAACTGTGTGTCGTCCAGTTATTGGGATTGCTGTGGGGAGATTGCTGTTATTTTTACCTGCTGGAAACTTTGCCTATGGATTTATTATTTACTTGTTCCTGAGCCTCACTTGGATTACAAGCGGAGATAACCTGTGGAATATTGCATCTCCGCTACAAATGTTATGTTTTGTTATGTTATATATGATGGGTCATTGCCTTGCGAATTGATATGTGGAAAATGATAATGATGGATGGCTGAGGATGTGGGGGTGGGCAATGACTTTTATGTTATTTATATATTATCGTTATTATTATTATTATATATTATGAATAAAAACTGTGGACATATTGAGCCATGCCCTAAAGTGTCAGTGTTTCATTGGTGTGGGTTGGGAAAAAGGTAATGGTCAGCTCCTCCAGCCCATACAGGGAGTGCAGAATTATTAGGCAAGTTGTATTTTTGAGGATTAATTTTATTATTGAACAACAACCATGTTCTCAATGAACCCAAAAAACTCATTAATATCAAAGCTGAATATTTTTGGAAGTAGTTTTTAGTTTGTTTTTAGTTATAGCTATGTTAGGGGGATATCTGTGTGTGCAGGTGACTATTACTGTGCATAATTATTAGGCAACTTAACAAAAAACAAATATATACCCATTTCAATTATTTATTATTACCAGTGAAACCAATATAACATCTCAACATTCACAAATATACATTTCTGACATTCAAAAACAAAACAAAAACAAATCAGTGACCAATATAGCCACCTTTCTTTGCAAGGACACTCAAAAGCCTGCCATCCATGGATTCTGTCAGTGTTTTGATCTGTTCACCATCAACATTGCGTGCAGCAGCAACCACAGCCTCCCAGACACTGTTCAGAGAGGTGTACTGTTTTCCCTCCTTGTAAATCTCACATTTGATGATGGACCACAGGTTCTCAATGGGGTTCAGATCAGGTGAACAAGGAGGCCATGTCATTAGATTTTCTTCTTTATACCCTTTCTTGCCAGCCACGCTGTGGAGTACTTGGACGCGTGTGATGGAGCATTGTCCTGCATGAAAATCATGTTTTTCTTGAAGGATGCAGACTTCTTCCTGTACCACTGCTTGAAGAAGGTGTCTTCCAGGAACTGGCAGTAGGACTGGGAGTTGAGCTTGACTCCATCCTCAACCCGAAAAGGCCCCACAAGCTCATCTTTGATGATACCAGCCCAAACCAGTACTCCACCTCCACCTTGCTGGCGTCTGAGTCGGACTGGAGCTCTCTGCCCTTTACCAATCCAGCCACGGGCCCATCCATCTGGCCCATCAAGACTCACTCTCATTTCATCAGACCATAAAACCTTAGAAAAATCAGTCTTGAGATATTTCTTGGCCCAGTCTTGACGTTTCAGCTTGTGTGTCTTGTTCAGTGGTGGTCGTTTTTCAGCCTTTCTTACCTTGGCCATGTCTCTGAGTATTGCACACCTTGTGCTTTTGGGCACTCCAGTGATGTTGCAGCTCTGAAATATGGCCAAACTGGTGGCAAGTGGCATCGTGGCAGCTGCACGCTTGACTTTTCTCAGTTCATGGGCAGTTATTTTGCGCCTTGGTTTTTCCACACGCTTCTTGCGACCCTGTTGACTATTTTGAATGAAACGCTTGATTGTTCGATGATCACGCTTCAGAAGCTTTGCAATTTTAAGAGTGCTGCATCCCTCTGCAAGATATCTCACTATTTTTGACTTTTCTGAGCCTGTCAAGTCCTTCTTTTGACCCATTTTGCCAAAGGAAAGGAAGTTGCCTAATAATTATGCACACCTGATATAGGGTGTTGATGTCATTAGACCACACCCCTTCTCATTACAGAGATGCACATCACCTAATATGCTTAATTGGTAGTAGGCTTTCGAGCCTATACAGCTTGGAGTAAGACAACATGCATAAAGAGGATGATGTGGTCAAAATACTCATTTGCCTAATAATTCTGCACTCCCTGTATGGCGACAATGCACCTGTCATGATCTATAAAAAGATAAGAATCTCAAACAGACCTATATGTACATGTGCATACCAATTCACAGTTTAAGGAATGTATCGCTCAGTATATCTTGATTTTATGGACACTATAAGCACTGGAACAACTTCAGCTTATACCCAATACAGCTGGAATACTATATTTAGGGACTGCCAGTCCCGGTTAAGGTTTATTTACACAGTATTACGCTGTCTAAAAGGGTTGAAGTCTAGGGGTCCTAGGTCACAAGATGCCCTGAGGAGTTACAGATATTTAGGGGACTCTGCCCAAACTCAGGGGTCCCCATTACTCATATAATATGCAACCCAGGATTGGCCTGCTCTGTCTGTGCCCCTTTGATTGGCCTGCTCTGTCTGTGCCTCTATGATTGGCCTGCTCTGTCTGTGCCCCATTGATTGGCTGGCTATGTCTGTGCCCCATTGATTGGCTGGCTATGTCTGTGCCCCATTGATTGGCCTGCTCTACCTGTGCCCATCGTTGGCCTGATCGATCTGTGCCCGAACCCACTTTTGGCTGCATTGAGGAAAGCTCAGTACCCACTGTTGACATGGAGATAGGTGGGTGTCCAGGCAAGCACTGCTGCCATACTATCCAAGAGGACACCAGAATACGGGCACCTAAATATGATTGGAAGGATGAAGGTCCTACAGCTCATGCCCTGAGGGGCAAAGCTTTTATGAAGATTCCCAGGCACGCAACCACGGTTTACACCAGCCCGGTGGCGGCACAACTCCAAAGGGAATCTCGCACAAGCAGGGACCAGTGCTCAGACGCCAACAGGGGAGCACGGTTTCCTTGCCTTCAGCAACTAACCTTTTAGCTCCTGACCCTTTCAGTTGGGTTTACTTGACTTGCTTTTCCGATCTGCTATTTACCTTCTCTCCGAGGTACGTATTTCTTTATCTACATTTTTTTGTCGTTTCTTTCTTTTCGTGCCTTCCTATTGTCCTATCGCTCGGGTCGTCGAGAGGCCTGACGACCTCCTCTGACCTCCCGAGGATCGCAGAGAACGTCTCCAGCTTTCCTCAGGCTACCGACGGTCACGGGATCCGGGACGGTCCGTTGGTAGTTTCCATCATGGTTTCCGTAGGTTGCATTTTCTCATCATCGCTTTCTGTTATTAAACAAGGACACGGCCCAAGGTTGTATACTATTCCCTCTACCATCGGTCTGGTTTATTACCAGTTGACTCCATCTCTCAAGTGAGAGATTCAGAGAGAGGTCTCGTGGTCAGAGAGAGACCCACATCAGGATCTCAGTCTTTTGCTGATATTAGTAAATGGTGTACCCCAAAGTTGTTCATCCTGAGTCTCTAATTGACTCTAGTTTGGATTACAAGAGGGTGTGGCCCTCCATCGCCTCGGCCTGAGATTGATATTTTTATTTTCACGAGTAGAGAGCGAACCACTCTCATAGACTGAACCAGACTGATTCATTATTAGATGGCGTTGCCCTCCCTCAACCTCAGCTTGTTACTGAGCTGGATACAGAGAACATGTCTTGAGTGACACATTCTCATAGAGGGAACCGGACACAGATGTAGACTCTAATGTTTGGTTATTAACGGGTGCGGCCCAGTCATGCTATCAGCTGGACGCTGACACAGAGTTCGGTCACATTATTATAGAGTACGGCTCTCTCATACACTCAACGCACTATGGTGCTGTCCATTTGTTCATCACACAGGCTTGTACCTGTACAGGACAACGATGACTGCATAGAGCCGCGTCCCTCCTGCATTCAATTAGATCTAATGACCGTGCTATCGATTTCGTTAGAGGGCTGCCTGATCGTGCAGAGTATACATGTTTAGACTGGATCACTCTATTTCACCTCCTATAATGGATCTACTGGATCCGGACCACTGTATCCCACGTGAGAAATACTTACAGAGGTATTACTGGGGGAGATTCCCCGCTTATTTGCACACACTCCTGGAGCCGGTACGGCTAACAGATGAGCCCCAGTTGTTACAAGAGTGCAGGTTTTGGTATAATCTGCGCTATATCAAACAGGCAATTGCACTCTGTTTAAGATATTCAGACCATTGCGAACAAACTGCGCAGACAGTTTTTCCCATGTCAAGGTTACATGAGATCCTGAGACCTTCATAGAGCAAATGGGCACTTCCTTGCTCGGGTACAAGACTAGGGAAGGCCCACAACCTGGTCTGCAGATACACCGTGTGCATGGATCACATGGAAAGACCGTAATACTCGGTCAACTTGGGTTCTCTGGTCATTACAATCTTGGGATGAGATGACAGGACTGCCCCTACTCCTCTGAGCAAATATCTGGAGAACAGGGTTCGGGTATGGAGGGCCCTCCTTCTATACTCGATATCCCTCACGGGAACTGTCTTGGTTTAGGTTCTCGCTACCATCAAAGACACCTAGTGTGGACTCTATGGAGAAACCCTGTGTGTCCCCGGCTCCTACACGGATGTCACAAGTTGGGACGCAACCTACCGCTGGAGTACTGCTCAGGATGTGTAGCAGGCTCGGATATGGCTGCCGACATTATCAAACGGGACAACACCTGCTTCGGACGGTTGAAGCTAGGCCCTTGTTTTTTCGTTATATCTGCTCTCTGGAGTCACCTGTCGTGAGTGAAGGGACTTTACGTCTTGTCACTGTACAGTTCAATCGCCCATGCTTTAGGACTGAAGCATATACGTTATTTTTTACAACAGAGGGGTATAAAGTTTAAGGAACACAGTGAATTTGTTATCGAATTGTTATAGTTTGTTTTGACACATAATTTCTTTACCTTTGATGGTACATACTACCACCAAGTGCAGGGTACAGCTATGGGGACGTCTTGTGCGCCCTCATATGCTAACCTGCACTTGGGATGGTGGGAAGAACAAATCGTGTTTAGTGGCGATTCGAATGAATTTATTCGATATATTCTGTCTTGGAAGAGATATATCGATGACATCATGATAACTTGGAATAGTACCCCTAAAGTGTTCTCTAGATTTGTACAGTATCTAAATAAGAATGATCTGAATCTGAGATTCACTTTTGAGATGGGGAATCCTTCCCTTAACTTCCTTGATCTTACCTTAATTGCGGAGGTCTACGGTACCATCAAAACCGACCTCTATAGGAAAAGTACGGCCACTAATAGTTTACTAAATTGGGGGAGCTATCACCCGACCCCTTTAAAAAGAGGTATACCAGTGGGGCAATATTTACGCCTTAGGCGGAACTGCTCCAACATGGAAGATTTTAAAATTAGAGCCAAAGAGCTACGAGCAATGTTTAGAGCTAAGGGGTATCCACATAAATGCTTAAAAAGAGCATACCATCGAGCCCTGTTAACTGATAGAGGAGATCTTATCAGGGAAAATGGACCCCTTAGGAAGGATACTAACTCGGACTCTAAACAATTGAGATGTATTGCCACCTATGACGCAGGATGGGAACATGTCAAAAGGATTCTAACCAGATACTGGCCGCTACTTAGACAAGATGAACATCTTAAGGAAGTTATTTCCCCCAATGTAGCCCTAGTGGCACGAAGAGGTAAAAATATAAGAGATTTTTTAGTACACAGCCACTTTAAACAGTCGTCAATAGTTTCAACACATTGGCTGTCTAATAAACTTTTGGGAACCTACAAATGTAGTCGCTGCAAAGCATGTAATTATGTCTGTAAGGAGTCAAAGACCTTTCAAAACAGCTCCAAATCTGACATCTTTCATCCTAATTCCTTTTTTAACTGTAACACTAAGGGACTGGTCTATCTGATAATATGCCAATGCAATAAGCTATATGTGGACAAGACATTTAGACCTTTCAAAAGATGAATTCTTGAACATATCAATTCAATTAAATCCACTAGACACATCGAAACCTCAGTATCCAGACGTTAAAAATTTTCACCAAAATGACCACACTGTACTCAAATTTATGGGTATTGAATTGGTCAAGTTGGACCAAAGGAAAGGTAACCTGGACAAACTTCTTAGGAGACGAGAATGCTTCTGGATATACCGCCTCAATACATTGTCACCAGTTGGGCTAAACAAAGGTTTTACCTATTCACCTTTTATTAATGATCTTTAAAAGTGGAGTACAATTCCAATCAACAAAGTTCTGTACCTCTATTTGAGGTACAGAATTACACTGAATCAGGAATACAAGAGATGGTTTTTATATGATGCATTGTGCACTCTGAATTAATTTTTGGGCTTGATCCTGAGTCGGTCTGGTCCAGTTTTTACACCACGAATAACATGATAGAGTGGTGACGAGGTGACTAGACAGTATACACATATAAGTACGTCTAGATGGGTTTTCCAATCTATTAGGTACAAACGAGAGGTGACAAAGGTTATTTTTATTATACCCTGGTATATTCCCCTGGGTATGGCTTTTACTTCCGTGAATAGGAGGAGCTACCATCGAATTAGGGGATAGCTCTGTCCCGCCCTAATGCCGCCCCACTTCACATAGACGGAGCAGCAGAAACGATATCAAGGGTAGTGGTCAGTTAGCGATCGATCCGCCCGCCCCTCCCACACATGCAGATTCAGCAGTAGGGGTAATGATATGGGGACGGCACAATCCAGGATCGGCTAGCCCTTCCTCCGCCTCGCAACCTGATTGGCCGCGGGAGAGACGCGGGGAGGAAGGGGGAGGGACTTGTGCGTCCCGAACCCGAATGGCTTCCACCCCATTTTCGCAGCGGTCAGCAATGTGGGGGTGATTACAGAACGACACGGATTGGCCAGTGGGGCTTTTAAATTTGTAGGCAGGACAAGAGGTATTTTCATCCCCTGACGAAGGTGCAACTAGATGCACCGAAACGCGCGTCGGGTTTCTTTGGGCTTTTTTTGATTCACAATGGGAGCACTAGGTGTTTAATTTCACTTGATTTATTTTAATAGTTGGGAGCTTTCTTTCATCTCATTATTTTTTTTTTCTTTGATTTTGTGACAAGGGGCACCTGACAGCGTCTACCTTAGCATTGAGGAACAGCATAGAACACCCTTGAAGGTGTTTTTTAGGATTTATAGGGTTTTGATAGCTAAATGGTTTTCCTCCTTCTGTTTATTGTTCCCTAGCTGGTGTAACAAGAAGATTTCCTACTTCTATTAATTCTTGAGGCTGAGGAGTTTTAATGGAAGGAGCTATTTGCTACACTTTAGACCCTCTCATTGTATGCTGTTAAATTGTCTATTTGCTGCCCTATCAACTTCTGAATTGAGGATTCAGACCTTTTGACTGGATAAGTGATCAGATATCAGGGATTAGCTTTAGTGTGGAGCGCAGACTAATTGATTTATAATAGCAACTAGGCTCACTTTATAGAGCCTTTCATTTATCTTCAGATCACTAATATATACCCCTTGCCCTGCTATCCCAGCTATATAGGACTTTATCTAAATTCGACAATAAACTATATATTTTATTTTATTAATTTTGAAGCTCACTCTGGGAATAGATATAATGGCTGTATGTACTACACTTTAATGATTGAAGCTCCTAGCTATTTTCTGGATAACCTATATATCTTTAAATGTCTATTACGGACCTTGTAAAAAAACAGATTAAAAGACTTTACGTCTTGTCTGCATATTAGAGAATGCTATGTGTTCGCGGGACTCCAAGCTAAGAGGGGAGATATCCCTCTATAGGGAGGCCTTGACTTCGGTTCTCGAATTCACATTCCTGGGTCCCTTGACCTAGGGCCTACTCTGGGAGTTACGTGCCCGGACAATCAGGGGTACAGGGACCTAGGGGTCTCACTATATTTTACCCTATCTCGTAGGTGGCGTGTAGACCAAGAACCCCTACACAAATTTTGACAGGTCGAGCATGGAACAGGATCGTACAAATGGGTAATCTGATTATTTCACTCTCACTACAGCACGTGAGGGCTCTTCTTTGTTATACAGGTCCCAATCACCATTGGATCCGGACATCTTATCACTCTTAGACGATGATATATCTGGATGGAAATCTCAACCCCGGTTTACGTTCCCATCCTTATGAATATTTCCAGGATTCACAATCCCCAGAATAGTCGACCACCATTTCACCACAGAAGTTCAGTTTGGGACCTTGATTGGACGTCCTTTGGGAGTCTTTTCTCCACCGCAGCTGCGGATTACACAGTCCATTTGGAATACTGGAACCACTTAGCATACGGCTAGTTTTGACCACACTCTTGCCTGCATAATAAATTTATTCTCGGATGAGACAACTCACTGGGTAGGTCATGAGGGAACGAACCTAACATACTCGGTTCTATTACGGAATTGGTGGTGGACTCAGGCGCATTCCTTGAGGTTGGAGATTTGCCTGCAAGGCCACATCGCCTGGTTACCCACCCTGGCATGATAGGAGGAGCCACCTTCCACATCAAGAGTCAAGACATGGTGGAAGTTTCTTCTCGCGGCCCTAAGTCCGCTTACCGGAAAATGGCTAATAGGTCAGCTTGGCAGCTCATGGACCGGCTGCTAGGAAACAGGTCGCAACCCCATGTACAATGGATCTATCAGCGGATTTTTTTTTTTCCGTATTTGGGATGCTTCCTCAGCTGGCATCTTCATTGATCCACTTCTCGCAGTTGGAAGGTCCATTTAGGATTGCTCTAATATCTCACGGAATAGGTACCAGTGAAACAAACAACGTTGGATTTGTTGGCTGAGCTTCAAAACAGCAAATACGAAGCCTCCTGTCATGTTATAAAATTGTAGATTATGCTAGCTTTAGTGTACCTATAATCTTAA
Organism: Pelobates cultripes; assembly: GCA_933207985.1. Taxonomy (NCBI): domain Eukaryota; kingdom Metazoa; phylum Chordata; class Amphibia; order Anura; family Pelobatidae; genus Pelobates; species Pelobates cultripes. The sequence continues at coordinate 293,466,112 of OW240913.1, read as the reverse complement.
TTTTATTAATGACAGGAGGCGAGTATTTCCCGCCCATTCTTATCCCTCCCTTGTTTAATTGTGTAGTTTGAGTTCATCAGGTACGTATGCAACTCTGCTTGTTGTCTCTCCTACCTGTCACTGGTTCTTATTGTCACGGCAAGGGTGTATAATTTATTATGACACTATGGAATATCATCTTTTAATGTGATTTCTTGTAGTAAATGGCACAAATTACAGAGATGCTATTGCTGAGGTCAACAGGGGTTACATCTTTTGAAGCTGGGACCCCCACAGAGGGCATATGACAGAAGGGGTAGTGTGAATGGCATAGGAATGTGAAAAGGATTTTACTGTATGGATGTGAAGTCTGCAAGGTGTGAGGTTCTACACTTGGAAAAAGTCTGAATGTCTCTTCATCCATTTGGCCTGTACTTTGTAAGTGGTGAGTAAATCTCTTTGATATGTAAATGCCATTAGCTTTGTTCTAGTATCATATCCAAATGAAGGACAAAAAACATTCATATTTACCCCACAGAATAATAATTAAGCCTCATTTTTGTTATATTTGGAATGTGACAAGCGCCATCTTCTAACCAAGTCCAAACATGAGTGGCCTAACTTGACCCTAGGGAAAGGAATTGTGATGTCCGTCCTATTGGATCGTGGGTGGGACGTGCAACATGTCTATGGAATGGGAAAATAATAACAAATTTGTAGATGCAATTATTATTTCTGTGGCAGGTACAAAAAAGAAGATAGAGTCAAATGTTTCCATTTGGATTGACAGTGGTCTGGAACAAAGGAGGTGGTCAGTTATTATTTCTGTAGGTACGCCTTAACTCCACCCCTGGGCAAGACTTGATAAACCACAGGGTATATATCTAATGATCCTGAAGGGTGTTGGTGTACTTGCTTGGGGCCAAGATCTAATTTTGGGTGAGTCACCATCTTTCCTTGCCAGAGACCCCCTGGACAGAAGTTGTACTTTGAAAACCTAAGTGAGTAATTAGGACTTCTGTATTTTATCCTTTTTTTTTTTATCTGTTGTTGGTGTAAATAATTTGTTTATCATATATTTTTATATGCACTGTGACTATCTTTTGCTCATAATAAATATTCATTTATTAAGCTTTGCCTTTTGTCTGGTTAAGAATCACGTTACCTGAAGAGACTAGTTAGTATTTTTATAATTCCTTAAATATTGTACTAAGTAATATTTGGTGGGTTTTATTATTGATTTACCTGGGGGACCAAGGCACCCCATTCATAAATTGTCTTGGTGGTGGCAGCGTTAAAGTAGTAATAGTTATATTATTATGTTTAAGTGTGGGTGGTGTTAAAGGGGGATTTTGTCATTATTTCCGGTCTAGTGCAGACAAATAGTGTACTTTAACCCTTTCACCACCACAACTACGTCACGCACACTCTTGGAGTAGGGTGCGTTGGTGACACTTATGTCTGTTTTTCATAAGTTGGGTTGGGATCTATGCAGGTTACGGTAATTTTGGTTGCTACATTGGGTACCTACATGTTTGTTCAGGGTACATTTCATTGGCTAACCAACCTGTTCGATTCTGTTTTTTCTCTCGTTTCAGTTTACAGTACATCAACACTATCTGGTTTGGCAGTTCTTCTCGGATGGTGGACATTGTTGTATTCATTATATCTAGGGCTTTGTTTTTTCCCCATTATATTTTCTGCCTTTTGTTTTGTCGCAGCTTGAAAGAGGAAATGATGCATGGGGAGGGGAGTTTTATAGTACCTAACTTTTTTCTGATTAGTTGTTTTTCTGTGCTGCTGTGGAGTTCTAGTAAAGAGAGACTTAAGCAAATACTCGCCTCCTGTCATTAATAAAATAAAGATTATAGGTACACTAAAGCTAGCATAATCTACAATTATTATGCAAATTCTATTTAAGTGTCACAAAGATTCAATATTTTGTTTTTAAGTTCAACTCATGGATGGCATTGTGTCTCAGGGCTGTTTTGATCACTGAAAACAATCTCGGACACCTGTGATAATTAGATTGCCAGGTGAGCTCAATTTAAGGAAAAACTACTAAAGGAGGGTGTTCCACATTATTAAGCAGAGCACCATTTTCATGCAATATGGGGAAGAAAAAAGATCTCTCTGCTGCCGAAAAGAGTGAAATAGTTCAATGCTGTAGAATATTGCATATTCTATGTTTCTATTGATTATATATATATGGATGTGTGGATTGACATAAGTAACAGATGGTATCAATAAGTCACAAGGCTTTCTTTGTCCGAGAGCTCTGGAATGTGGGTGTGGGGGTCTTGTCCTTATATGGCTAGAGTTATATGCTGACGTTAGTATTAGCACATCTATATAGTAACAGAGGGACACGAGGTCGCGCGCAGTCTCTGTCTTGGCTTGGCTCTGTACAACGATGTAACTCTCCCATCAGAAGTCCAGCAATTACCATCTGCTGTTGAATGTCCATAATCCTGTAACATCCTTTATGTTTTATTATGTATCCGTAACAAAGAATAAACCTGAAGAAACCGTAAGTCAGATTGCGTATTACTACTTTTCAATAATATAGACATATATTATTGTGGCGAGCATTTGGCCCAAGAATATATATACAAAAGACGTATATATATCAATCAACTGAAGATAAGAAGAAATTAAGAATCATCAACATTGAACATCCATTCATCTACATTTTTTACATTGGCTAGCCTGCCAGTCTTCTATTCAAGTTTTGTTCCCACTTCAAGGGGGGAGAGAGAAGAATCAAGTTACAAAGCTATTTTGGAACTGGGAAAACAAACTTGAAGAGAAAAAAAGAATCTAGACTGACTGTCATAGATGAACTGTATTTGTAAGAAAAAGAAATTTTTCAAATCATAAAGACTGTACAAGACTATTTTCTACAACTGAGACAAAAAGCACAAGATACAACGTGAAATCTAGAAGCAAGCACGTGGCAGAGATTGGCAAATTTCCAGATCCAAGCAAAGAACTGCGCAGCTGTGTGGATGAAGCAACGAAATAGACAGAAATAACTGATCTGGTGAGTAACATGGAATTCATAAATGATGTTGCAGAGAAAAGTAAATTGCAGTTTGCATGTAATAGCAGCTATTCAGAAGCTGTATTGTGGCAATCTTTCTACACACACTGTGAAATTGCCAATAGTGAAATTGACAAGAAATTGTTTGTTAATAAGAAAAAACAAAAGATCAGAAATGTTATGAAACTAGTCTGTACTTACAATGCATTGATTTGTAAACGAAATGCAGGTCAAGACAATTTAGAATCAGCAGATAAAGAAATAGATTTGAATGGGTTAACAGAAGACAAATCAGATTTAAATGAACAGTGTAACAATGTAACAGAGAGAACATTGTCAGAAAAAGTCTGTGAATTAGAGGATAGAGTTGAATTAAGAAATGATCTTATTTGCCAGCTTAGAAATGAAGCTAAACTAGTGTGTGTTAATACAAGAAAAATACAGGCACAGAATCTAATCCCAGAACCAATAGATACTGAAAATGTATCCTCACAGAGTGATTTGCAGAAATGCAAATTTCAAGACAGAACTGCAAAACTTAATTTGAAGATCCATGAACAATTAATGAAAATTGTGAAATGTATTCCAGTTTATGACACGTCAGTGGATGCATTCACTAATGCTGAAATGTTTGAGTCTAATTTAGACAAATACAGCCTAAATGACGAACAAAGGAATAGACTATTTCAAATATGGCTGCCGACTCAAATGGCATGTAGGCTGACCGCGCTTGTAAAATTTGAGGACAATGATGAAATAATATATGGAAATAAGCAAGACAGATTAACACAATTAATAAAATTAACAACAGGGAATGATTTTGCAGACACTGAAATGTTGGAAAAACTAAAACCACACAAGGGGGAGGATATATTTAGTTTTCTTGTAAAATTTGAAAGTGCATATAGACTTGTTGGTGATTTTTCTGAAGATCAGTTAATTAATGAATTTGTGAAAAAATTTCAAGATCTAGATCCAACTGCAATTGTGTTAGCAAGAGAAAAAAGCACTTTGACAGAAGTAGCTTTGTTCTTGGATAACTTAAGGAGGGAAACCAATAATGAAGGGGTTAAAATGACTTGTGGAATTAGGCTGAGAAAGAAGTGCAGATTTTACAGCCCTCCTTCTTCTTCTTCTTGTAGGACAGAGTGTAGAGTGATACAGACAGCTGAGCCCCTCCCAATTTATTCAACTAAAAACTGTAGAGTTGATAAAATAGGGCAGAATATAACTCCTAAAGTTATTTGTTTTTGGTGCAATAAACAACATTATTTAAGATCTTGCAGATATTTTATCCGAGATATCAAATCGAAAGCAAATGAGAAATTAAATTTGTTGATTGAAAATTTTGACAGAGAAAATACATGTGGAGATAAATCAATTAAAGCCTTTCCTTGTAAACTGATAATCAGACAAATAAAAGCAATTTTAGCTAAATCGAAATTAGGAGACAGTCAAGCAATGCAGTGTAACACAGAAAGTTATAAGAATCAGATAACTTCAATAGATATGATCAGTTTAGGGAATGAGCATGGATATGAGTGCCAACAGATGTACACAGGCTGATTCCAGAATTAAGAACAGCCAAGAATAGAGTTCTATGTTAGTTTGTTTTAATGAATTGTTAGTCTGAACTGTTTCTTCATTGTTTTTATGTGTGTTGTAAGAAAGTATTAGGTAATTAATTAAAATAAAAATTTACATCAAATTTGCAAATATGGCAGAATGAAATACAATCATAAAATGTATGTTATATTGGGTGTATGCGATTATACAGTAACTCCAATCATTTTACAGAAGGAAAAAACAATGTTGTTACTTCTGAGGTTGATTTAAAATCTTTGATTTAATTCATGAGAATGAGATTTTAATATCATGACTGATAATGGATTACTATATTTTGCAAAGCCTGGACATACATATGTTTCGACTATTTAGAAGACAAAAGTTTTGATAGAATAAAACCTAGATTTACAAATACATTTGATGAAGGAAACAATATATGTTTTTTGTAGTTTGTTTCATGTGACAAAATGGTGCCAGTATTAAGACAAAATGGCTGCTATTGCTAAAGTATAGTGGAAAACAATATTTTGTTGTAACATCTGATATGTGATTAGGTTATACCTCCAGATTATTAAACAGTTTAAAAGGGGGGTATGATTAATAAAATGTTCAGAAAGATTTTAATATAAAAGGAAATTTAAAGATTATACATCACATGGCATAAATGTAATGACCACTAGATGGTAGATCTCATGAGAAGAAATGAGAATGTTGTGTAGTAAATATAATTCAATGTTAAACTGTGTAATAATAATGAGATATAAACATTGTAAGCCATTGTATTGATGCTGCACATGTTATTTGTTTTAATGTAGGTAAAGCGTGACAGATCCATGTGGCAATAAATCAGGAAAGCATTCCTTCAGACAACTGGACATCGACTGTTGGAAAGAGACTTTTCATCTGATCTGCAAACTGTGATGGAAGATTCTACAGAGTTCATTTGATACAGAAGATTAACAGACTTACAAAGAAATAAAAGATTGACACTAACATAAATATAAATTCCTAAATATTAATGAAGAAGAAAACAGACAATGAAAAGTTATTTAACAGTTATGAGTTTTAATACCAAGAGAGACTACTTATAGCTAGATAACACATGGAGTACAATTATGATAGGATAGTATTATGAAGAGAACTATTACATTATTACCTATGCATAGGATGAGAAGTATCAGAGGTAGATAAAATATGAAGTTGATAAAATAAGGATCATGGTTACTTAATACTACAAAGATTGAGTTCAATAGTATTTCATAGATTAATTATAATAAGTAATTTGTTTATATCGAGGTGAAGTGAAACAAACAATGGTAACATAAGGAAGAAAACTAAGGAAGGATAATTTATTTTGATTAATATTAAGTAATGGTATACATTAAGAATGCCTTGGATATAAGAGTTCAGAGATCCAAGAGGAATTGAATGGAAAGAGTACAGTACACGATTATATTTGACCTAAGTCTATAAAGGTATGGACTAGGGAGAATAGGTTTCTGGATATGATGGTATCCAATGAATAAGTTGTTAAGTTGTTTTATGATTACCCTGAGTTTGTTAGACACAGACTAGGAATAAGAGTTTCTGGGCAGTATGACCCCAAGTTTTGTTTGGTTTATTTTATTTTAGTCAGTTGAAGTGTACTAAGGAATACGGTTTAGTCAGAACATTAAGACAATCCTGATTTTAAGATGTATTACATTAATAAGTCATCACAATGCTAATGAAGAGAGTGATGCTAATGAATTTATATTATTCTTTCCAAGTTATTTTAAAGTAAACCATTCTCCGATTGAATGAAAAGTTTGTTACTACAAGGTGGAATTTTAATCAAAATTATAATTATGTGAACAAAAACAAATCTATGATAGAAAGATTTCTGGGTGAAGAATTTCTAGGACAATAAGTATTGTCAACACCATGAACATTATTTAAAGAATTATTATAGAACTTCATGGTTGATAACACATCCTTTGAGACTTATAAGTAGTGTTGGTATATTTTAGGTAGTGAGAGCCTACTGAATATACAAATTAAATACTATGATTGTAAAGTACTGATACAATCATCACTAGGTGGTATTAATGGTATAGGAAGGTAGTTCATGAATACAAATGACCTAAAGATTTTAAGGTTGCTAGAAACCATATGATTCATGGAAATCTAATTGGACAGGATATTATAGTAATACATGTATTAGTATTTTAGGAATATCAGGTATTGAGAATGAAAATACTATACTATATATGTGTCTGTAGGAATATGATAGTGAAACACAGTTATTATTATTTAGAAAGTTATCATCTTGATTTTGTTATCTACAAAGACATGACTGTACCAGAGCAGGTAGAACTTTCTCATTGCTTTACATTGTTTATTGGATCAACATTTGTAAATATTTTATTCTATTCATTTATTATTGTTATATATATGTATATATTATGTTCAAGTAGTTATGATGTAATATGGATATGGATATCAATACATGAAACAGAGAGGGAGTTTTGAAGTAAAGTAAGCAGTATGAGGGATAGAAACTCGACCTTCTAAGAACTCTCATATAATAGAAAGTTGTGACTTCATCTTGTTCTATGCTCAATGAATGTGATACAAGTGATGTATGAATGGACAGGTTAATTACATTGTGTTATGGTTTTAAAACAAACAATAAACAGAGGGAATGTAGAATATTGCATATTCTATGTTTCTATTGATTATATATATGGATGTGTGGATTGACATAAGTAACAGATGGTATCAATAAGTCACAAGGCTTTCTTTGTCCGAGAGCTCTGGAATGTGGGTGTGGGGGTCTTGTCCTTATATGGCTAGAGTTATATGCTGACGTTAGTATTAGCACATCTATATAGTAACAGAGGGACACGAGGTCGCGCGCAGTCTCTGTCTTGGCTTGGCTCTGTACAACGATGTAACTCTCCCATCAGAAGTCCAGCAATTACCATCTGCTGTTGAATGTCCATAATCCTGTAACATCCTTTATGTTTTATTATGTATCCGTAACAAAGAATAAACCTGAAGAAACCGTAAGTCAGATTGCGTATTACTACTTTTCAATAATATAGACATATATTATTGTGGCGAGCATTTGGCCCAAGAATATATATACAAAAGACGTATATATATCAATCAACTGAAGATAAGAAGAAATTAAGAATCATCAACATTGAACATCCATTCATCTACATTTTTTACAAATGCCTTGGACGAGTTATGAAAACATTAGATATTTCACGAAAACTTAAGCGTGATCATCACACTATTAAGAGATTTATGGCTGATTCAGAGCACAGACGGGTTCGTGCAAATAAAGGCACATTGAGGAAGATTTCTGCCAGATCCATGCATCGGATAAAGAGAGCAGCTGCTAAAATACCATTACATAGCAGCAAACAGATATTTGAAGCTGCTGGTGCCTCTGGAGTCCCACGGATATCAAGGTGTAGAGTCCTCCAGAGTCTTGCAACTGTGCATAAACCTTCTATTTGGCCACCACTAACCAATGCTCACAAGCAGAAACGGTTGCATTGGGCAGAAAAATACATGAAGACTAATTTTCAAACAGTCCTGTTCACTGATGAGTGCCGTGCAACACTGGATGGTACAGATTGATGGAGTAGTGGATGGTTGGTGGACGGCCACCCTGTTCCAACAAGGCTGCGACCTCAGCAAGGCCGAGGTGGAGTCATGTTTTGGGCCGAAATCATGGGAAGAGAGCTGGTCGGCCCCTTTAGGTTCCCGAAGGTGTAAAGATGACCTCTGCAAAGTATGTGGCGTTTCTGACTGAACACTTTCTTCCCTGGTACAGAAGGAAGAACTATGCTTTCCATAATAAAATCATCTCCATGCATGACAATGGACCATCTCATGCTGCAAAGAACACCTCTGCATCAATGGCTGCTATGGGGATAAAAGGAAAGAAGGTCATGATGTGGCCTCCATCCTCCCCTAACCTCAATCCTATTGAGAACCTTTGGCGCATCCTCAAGCAAAAGATCTATGAGGGTGGGAGGCACTTTACATCCAAACATCAGCTCTGGGAGGCTATTCTGGCATCTTGCAAACAAATTGAAGCAGAAACTGTCCAAAACTCACAAGTTCAATGGATGCAAGACTTGTGAAGCTGCTATCAAATAAGGGGTCCTATGTTAAAATGTAACATGACCTATTAAAATTTTTAAAAAGTTAAAATTTTGTTATAAGTTTGATTGAAATAGCTTTTGATTTCAGTAAATATGCTGCAAACACAACAAATGACAATTTTCAGTTCTTTACAACCTATAAAGTGTTTTGAAACTTACTGTGCGTAATAATTTGGAACAGTGCATTGTAAGTTTTTTATGTTTTAAAAAAAATACTGTTATCATTAGGAGGTTTGTTCAATAAAATTTGAATTGTATTCTTAATAGTTGATAACATGAGAATTATGCTGACTGTTATTTACATCAGTTATTTAGGTAAATGAGAAAAATATAATTTGCATAATAATTTGGAACAGGGTGTATTTGTATAATGTTATCATATTCCCTCTGAGATGCCGTTTTTCCAAACTAAAGAGATTTAAATTTTTTAACATTTCTTTATAACTAAAATGCTCCATTCCTTTTATGAATTTTGTAGTTCATCACTTTTTCTAGTGCCATGATATCCTTCTTTAGAACAGGTGCCCAAAATCGCATAGCATATTCAACGCGTGGTCTTACCAGCGATTTATAAGAGGCAAAATTATATTTTCATCCTGAGAATTTATTCCCCTATTTATACATGACAAAACCTTAATGGCCTTAGCAACTGCTGATTGACATTGCATCATGTTGCTTAATTTGTTGTCTATGACAATACCCAAATCCTTCTCATGTGTGGTTATCCCTAATTCACTAACATTTAGGGTGTAAGTTGCCTGTGCATTCTTTACCCCAAAGTGCATAACTTTGCATTTCTCTACATTAAATTTCATCTGCCATTTTAGTGCCCAGTCCCCCAATCTATCTAAATCCCTCTGCAGCAAAGCAATATCCTGCTCACATTTTATTACTTTACAAAGTGTTGTGTCATCTGCAAACACTAAAACATGTCTTTCAATGCCTACTTCAAGATCATTTATAAATATGTTAAATAGGAGCGGTCCCAAACCTGAGCCAGGAAGCACCTCCAGTGGCCATCTGAGGAGTGGCCATTTGGAGGTGCCCCCAGGGGCAATGTAAACACTGCCTTTTCTCTAAAAAAAAAAGGCAGTGTTTGCATGAAAATGCCTGCATACAATGATTATACTCACCAGAACAACTGCATTAAACTGTAATGGAGTGGCTGGTGTGCAGTCCCTGGGGTTCAGTGGGGCTGATAGGCTGAGCAGCTGGCATGCGGGTGGCAAGGGAGCAGTAATCTTCCTGCTCAGCTCCCTCGGGCGCCTCTTAGTGATGCAGGAGTTGGAGTGACGTCACATTCCGGCTCCGGCATCCGTGCTGTGTGTGCCGCGATAATGGAGGAGGGTGGCGAGGGAGCACTCTCCCCTGCTCAGCTCCCTCGCCGCCCGCCTCTGTTATCGCGGTGGCCATTTTGTTTCCCGAAATTTTTGCGGAACCCCATTTGTGTTCTCTCGGAACCCCAGGGTTCTGTGGAACACCAATTGGGAAATGCTAATCTAGACTTTGGTCAATAGATGGCGTTGTAACACCACAAGAAATTGGTTCAGTGTGTGGGGGGTGCTGTGCTGTGTGTGGGGGGGTGTAGTGTGTGTGTGATGTGTGTGTGGAGGGGGTGCTGTGAGTGTGGGGGGTGCAGTGTGTGTAGGGGTTCAGTGTGTGTGCAGGGTGCTTTGGGGGTGCTTTGTGTATAGGGGGTGCTGTGCAGAGGGGGTGCTATGTGTATGGGGTGCTGTATGTGGAGAGGTGCTGTGTGTGTATGGGGTGGTGCAGTGTGTGTAGTTGGGAGTGCTATGCTGTGCATGGAGGGTGTGCGTGTGTAGGGGTTGCAGTGTGTGGGGGGGTGCAGTGTGCGTGTGAGGGTGCTGTGTGTGTAGGGGTTGCTGTGTGTGTGTGGGTGCTGCATGTTTGTGGGGGGTGCAGTGTGTGTGTGAAGGGGGTGCTGTGTGCATGTGGAGGGGGTGCTGTGTGTGTATGGGGGTTGCAGTGTGTGTAGTTGGGAGTGCTGTGCTGTGTGGAGGGGGTGCTCTGTGTGGGGGGTGCAGTGTGTGTAAGGGATGTGTGTGTAGGGGTTGCAGTGTCTGGATTACCCTTTTAACTCGGGGTGAACCAAGTTAATACATTAAAGCAAAAATAAAAAATGAGAACTCTGAGAACAGACAGAAGCTTAGAGATAGACTCAATGGCTTGCCCTTCGGTACATCCCCGCTCAGGTCTCAAAATAGTTTTTGCTCACTTGTGCCATTACAGAGAAAACACATCTGAAGCGAATCAGACTGGTCCCACCCGTATAGGCAGTCCAGATCTGAAATGCCGGCACGTTCCCTCTGTTATTATTCATAGTTTTAGGCAATTATAGTAAACATGGAACATACAAAATACGAGTCAGCCACAAAGAATCATTATATCAGTTATGGTTAATGCTAGGTATTTAAAACTAATGATCAGGGTTAGGACCGACCAGCTCATTTGTCTAGGTCCATTAACCTTTCAGGATTTTTCTAATTCCATGCAATTAACCTACTGACTATGCATTGCAACGCTCTAACCTCTAGTCCTCTTTCAGAGCTTTGTTATTATATTCAGCATTGCAAGAATGGAACTTGGCAATTTGACTTCACCTACAAAAAAAGAGTTTCACAAAACTGTGATACCTGTTAAATAGCATTACATTTCTAAACAATTTAAAACCCTCATTAAAATCCTCAAATTCTTGATGGATGTAATAGGCACACAAATATCTCTGTACACATAATTCTGCATCCTGTTATAAAAATTACAGTGTGTCTGCATGCTTTCAATTATCGCCATACAAATATGACACTAATTGCTCTAAGTATGTAAAATGATTCTCAACTTGCACGCACAGAACATAAGTGAGAGGCTCGAAGCTAATGATAAAGGTTTACCCAGCCACCATGACCACTTCAGTGGTTTGAAGTAGTCATGGTGCAAGGAGCATGTATACTTCGGTATAAAACACTGCAAATACTGAGATATTGCAGTTGTCTTCCCGAGGTGTAACTCTACAACAGTCATCTTTCATTAGCTAGTCCAGTGTGAGAGTTCTAGGCTTGCTAATGTTAATTCTGTCCATATTCTATGCACAAAAATTAATTCTTTGGCTGAGAAAGCTTACAGCATCCTACTTCTGCAGCTCTTGTAAAAACAATATTCCCTCTTACCATAGAAGTTGGCTGCAGTGGTTATGTTGATCGGAGTAACCCTTTACATAGTAGTCATACAGTATGTTAGATATACAGGTAGTTTCTGATATTTGCTGGTACTTGGAAGGGGAAATCAATATATGCTAATGTGGGGTTGAAATTATATTATAGAAAATGCTGTTTGTAAGATACCTTGGGGTGTTTACTTTTAAAGTATATACTTTTGTATTGGCGATTGCCAGTTGTGGTCTTCTAATTAAGCCTATATAATCTCAGTGAAGTTTAGGAACTGAGCTGTGTGTGATACAACCCACATTTGGCCTGGAGGTTCTACTTTAAAAATATAGGCAGAGATGAGAAATGGCCCAAACTGTGACATCGGCAGAGCTGTAGCTGTAAAGAATCGAACAGATTTGTGTTTTGGATTTCTTATGCTGGCTCACAGCCAGTGCATGTCGTTCAGAGCCAAAATGGCGTGTGTGTGTGTGAATCATGACAGGACTAAAGATGAAAAAAATAAAAATAAACTAAATGAGAATTATTAAAGCACTCTACGACAACTGTACTTTCAAGAGACAGTTCTTTTCTGGACCAGGCCATTAGTCATCATGTTGAATATCCCAATTGACAAATACCTTTTGGTGTTTATTTAAAAAAAAATTTTTAGGGTAGTGGCAGCACAGCTAAAGTCTATTGAACCATTCAGATATTCTCAGTATTCCCAGTTAGATTACTTAAAGGGACACTATAGTCACCAGAACAACTACAGTTTATGGAATTTGTTCTGGTGAGTAGAATCATTACCTTCAGGCTTTTTGCTGTAAACACTGTCTTTTCAGAGAAAAAGCAGTGTTTACATTACAGCATAGTGATAACTTCACTGGCCACTCCTCAGATGGCTGTTAGAGATCCTTCCTGGGTCATGGCTGCCTAAAATGCATCCAAACATTCAGTGTCTCCTCCCTCTGCATGCAGACACTTAACTTTCCTCATATAGATTCATTGATTCAATTCATCTCTATGAGGGGATGCTGATTGGCCAGGGCTGTGTTTGAATCATGCTGCCTCTGCCCCTGATCTGCCTCCTTGTCAGTTTCAGCCAATCCTATGGGGAAGCATTGTGATTGACTCAGACTACCACTTCTGATGATGTCAGCAGACAGTTTGTTTTTCTGAGGCAAACAGCATGCAGATCTACAGCTTCAGGCTTAAATACAGTAAGATGTTGCTATATTTATGGAGGCATGAGGGACCCAGGGAGGATAGATGGTGTTTTTAACACTATAGGGTCAGGAATACATGTTTGTGTTCCTGACCCTATAGTGATCCTTTAATATGTTTTTCAAAAAGCATCTAGGTAAATAAAATGTTAATGATTTTATGTGCCAGTATCTTTCATTCCTCTATATGCTGTCTGGCATGAGGTTTTGCCCTTCTTTCTGCCTCACTGTCCAGAACCCCCTCCACCCCCTCACCCCCCTGTTATTTACCTCTTCCTATTGCCTTTTCTGTCCTTTTTGTTATTCTGATTACTCTGCACATGCCACTTGAACCTCAGTCACTCAACGTCACTGTCACTCATGCTATACTCCCCAGTTATTTACTTAAATGTGTTGTCACACACTTTCAAAGGTCAAATAAAAATGAATGCGTAATATGTGCAAATAAATAAAGTTTGGTAAATGTACGTGTATATAATGTATATCTGGAAAAGTGTGCTAGGTGTATCTTGTATAAACTAAGGTGCACTGTGTCTTTAAGACTTACATTTTTTTTTTGGGGGGGGGGGGAACTCCAAGTTTCTGAAGTTCAATAAAAAGTGAAATCACTTTAAAAGGAATTGTGCAAAATTAGTGCAACTGTGTATTGAACACTGGAAACCTATATGGTGCTATTATTCATAGTAAGCACTTTATTACATTCAAAAAAAGTAATTCCTGGGCAATGCTTTCACAGTAAAAACAATACACAAAAAGAAAAAGAGAAAGAAAAACAAAATAGTGTCATACTGTACATATATCAAAGATTGAAAAGGTATAAATGCATAAACTCACAAACAGAGAGCAGTAATTTTGTACAATTCCTTTTACAGTGATTGCAATTTTTATTGCACGTTAATACTTGGAGTTCACCCCTCAAAAATGTTAAGTCTTAAAGACACAGCACACCTGATTTTATATTTGTTGGGTTTACAGTGTGTGGAGTGAGCTATTGCACTTTATATGTGCTGCTTAGTTTTTGTCTAATAACTTGTTTCATAATTGTGGTATCTATTTTAGTTAGTACATAAATTATCATTTTTAGCACCCTTTTTCACTTATTTATTTTTCCTGTATGTGTACATTGTGTATAACTGCCCTCCATCTCTCTGTTCCTGTACGTCCAGTTGTCTGGTTTCAATTACATGTCTGTTAGTCCACCCATTGTACAGCGCTACGGAATCTGATGGCGCTATATAAATAATAAAATAATAAAAAAATAATAATAATATCTGTCTATGCTCTATCTCAATGAACATGTGAACACAGACAAGATGTAAATTTTGACACAGACTTTTATACTGTATTTTGAATGTCTGATAGTTACATTTTGTATTTGATGTGATTGTGCATGTTTGAATTTCAGTTTACTGAATTTCAGATACTCGATTGGCAGTTTTCTTTTGATCATGCCAACTCACACGTAACATAAACAGATGTAACTGAGTGCTGTGTGAGTTTTAATGAGTTTTTTCAGTACATCATTTATTCAGTTATGTGAAAGGTGGCAAGATCCATCAGTTGTTCAAACATTATTTTGTGTTAGTGAATAGCAGGGAGTTCATTTTAAATTATCTGCATATACTGCTTTCTATATCAACAAGTAAATTAACTCTGATATATATAGTCTGCACTAAATCAAAATGAATGAAATTATAGGCAAACTAAAAAGGCTGTTCGGATCTTAAAGGTAACTCTTAATATTTAAAGTGGATCTGTCACTTTTTTAGTGCTATGTTTATTTATATTCTATTTTTTGTAATTTTTTTTTCTTTCAAGTTTTACATAAGGAAAATTAGGGACTAATCAAACCCTGATTTAAGGGCAAATATCAACTATCAAGCACCTTCCACACAATGTTTGAAAGTGCAGTAAAAAATATTGAGTACACCTCATGGAGCACTGCAGTCATGGCAAACATCAAGCACTATCTTCACCATATTGAACCTCGTCAACAACAGCAAACATAAAGTAGCATTCATGCCACAAAACATTACAGCAAAACTAGCACAATGCACCATCTACACCCCAGTGAGCTCATTAAAAGAACAAAGTACTGTCCGCAGTAACAGAAAGAGTTCAGACCATAATAAACAACCAAAAAACATACATGTCATTATTGCTCTGTTCTCCAAAATAGGACCGATGTATTTGATACAAAACATTTTTTGTTTCCAAAGTTTCCAGGTCTGAAATAAATTAAACTTTAGTCCCGTCTGCAATTTATTTTGTTGTTTTGAAGTATAACAAGAACTACCGCCACCACGTTTGGTCTTTCTCCTACTAAATTGCTTTTTATTCTACTGCTTTATTACTTTGCTTGCTTACCTTTATTTGCCTTCCTATTTGTTAGTTGAAATAATGGAGTCATTAATCATGCATTCTGCCTATTCCCTGCAGTATTTTATACTTTATGCATTAAACTGCAGCTGACACACGTTATTGAGTTCTATAATGTACATAAATTACTAATAATTTTGTTTAACCCTTATGCAATGTCAGCCCTGCTGTGTACTTGTGTGTTGTCTTTAGAAAGACTTCCATCTAATTTTCTTTCAGACAATGTAGATCATACTAGCATGATCAAAAGTGAAACATGCAGTTAAATATGTGCATATAATCACCTCAGATTTTTCTACAAACAAACACTTATTTTTTCCTATCCTTCACCATGTTCACATCCCAATTGAAAATGCTTTCGGTGATGGACAGATTTCATCATGGGCACTCTGACTGGTCTGCACACCCTCTGTTGTGCAGAAAGACAAATAAAGTGCTCTGTGCAAAAAATGAGAAAAAGGAAATACTTATATATATTTGTAGACATATATGGTTGATGTCCCATAAGTATATTCTAAAATAACAAGCGGAAAGAGCAACACATAGTGTTTTCCTGTAATAACAGATAAATTAATAGTATGTGTAGAATCACACTCACAGATTACAGAGCCATGCCAGGCCCTGTATACAGTGCTCAAGGGTGCCTGTTAGGCAAAACTGGAGGTCTGGAATGGAACTCCCGGTCCCAGATGGTTCAAAGATGCAGCAATGGTGGTAAAAGTATAACTAATTTATTAAACATAAAATTATATAAAAACAAACAGAGTAAAGGAAGCTGTGTAAGGCAATTTGTCAAATCAGGGACAAGCAGTCCGTCTGACACAAATGAAGAAGTGTTTCAACTCTCCATGAGTTTTCTTCGGTGCATAAAAGTCTGTCCACCTTGCTGCTTTTTAAATCTGCCGCTCATAACTCAGCCGATCACATGGACGGAAGTTCGTCTGTTCCAGCGTCTGACGTCACTTCCGTTTTTTTCGGTACAGTTTTGTCATATCCACATAGGAGTTTCTATTTGCCCATCATAGGTATAGTCCTCCATCTTGTTTAAGGGCAGATATCTAATAATATTTGCTACCAAACAGGCAACACATTGTAAGGATATGAAATAGTTAACTCTTTTTGCTTTATATGCTTTAAATAATGTTTGAAATAATTATGCTGACTTGGCAGATGTATTCTGTAACATGCTCTGAGAGGCCTCCCTTCTACAGGATGTATGACCTCGCTCGACCTCAGGATGTTCCTGTCCCGTCTTTATTAAAATGCTTATCTTTTAATGTCAGACAAGTATGTACTATTAACTACAAAGAAAACGATAAATCTCGCTGCTTGCGTGACAAACTGTGTATAAATGCTAGCCCTGAAAATATACTCACTGAGAACTTGTTAAGCACTCTTTTGTGTCTGTGTCTTAATTTGCTAAACAAGAACTCCCGTCAATTGATGTGGTGAGCGGAGAATCGAGAAGAGTTGAGTCCAGAACAGCATTAACCATTTCAGCTTGGTGTCCAGAAGTGGGATCAGCAAAGCCATTGGGTAAGTAGCCTTTTTGTGTCTTATTGACGCTGATTGTCTATGACCCCCTTTGGTTCAGTAAGTCTGTATCCAGTAGATAGGAAAGGTGTAAGGACTTTAGTTATTTTGAGACTGTAAAAAGGTCTCCATTTTTTACTGGACAGTTGGTCTAGTATAGGGTTCTTGGTAACCCAGGTTAGTATCTAAGATAGATACAGGGTATCTCAGGTAGATACAGGTTTTAAGACTATAAAGGAGTCTCCGGTTTATTAAGACTATAGGTGTTCTAGGAAACACGGTTTATAGATCTAGAATAACCCAAATTTCTCGTTCCTCTGGTCACCCTGTGTCTGCTTTGTGTTTATTTTGCTTGTTAAGTAGAGACACACTATTGGTAAGTAGGTAGTGTCTCTACCCTGAGCCAGAAATATGGGAAATAATCAGTCTATTTCTTACCCTTTACCCCACTCAGGGGAGTCATGTCTAAATTATGTTACTAGAATAGGAGCACAAGGAGGATTTCTTACAATCCCCTTTGTGTCAAATTTAGAAGGATGGACAGAGACTATGAAGTCATCTGATCCTTTTCCCATGTGTGGGGCTAATGATGATTTCCATATGAATATGATTTGAGGATTGTGTTTGGGAGATAGGAAGGTTTGGGAGATGTATCCTGCTGTACCTAATGTCCCCTCAGAGGATGATATAGAAGATATTTATATTGCTGCAGCTGTTAATTCACAATCACAGCAATTACAGGAATCATCATCTACACTAGATTCTGATATAGAATATCCACCGCCACCTCCCGGTACAATTAAATTAACAGTATAAACGGGAGTTAAACTTAAAAGTGGCAAAGTGTTAAAATCATATATACATAAGCAAGGTGATGATGATGTAGAGATGCCAGAATTAGAAGGTGCTGATCTTACTGCCCGTTCATGACTGTTGGTAATCAGTTAATAATGAAACCCATTAATCCCGGAGTACTCAACGACATTAGTACGGGAGTTTGGGGCACCTTGAATAATCCCTCTGCATGCCTAATGTATCTGAAAAGAATGTACTTAGGACAGAACATGACACAGATAGACATACAGTTAATTATAAATGGAATATTAGGGTATGACTCAGATTCTGGTTGGGATTGGTCTAGGGTACCCTCTATCAGTGAGACAGACAACAGTACTGGAGTTGGAGAGGCTGGTAGTGATGGTGTTTATGAGCTTAGTACTTTAGCAGGATGTGCTAAAATGTGGGACGAGGTGGAAGCTGAAATGTTGAGATTATGGAAGAATATGCCGTCTATATCCACTGCTTTGGCATGTAAGCAAGGTGCAAAGGAAGAGATTGGTATTTTTGTAAAGAGAGTGTTGGAAGGATAACTTTAGAGCCCTGAATAGTTTAATCGTGCCCATTGCACCCATTGTCCCTGATGTGACATCCCTCACTACAGCCATTCCACATGATGCCACTTGCTTCACTGTCATTGATTTAAGTAATGCATTTTTTTTCTATACTTATTGATCAAGAGACACAGCTACTTATGGCTTTTACTTTTGAAGGCTGGCAGTATACCTGGACACGCTTACCCCAAGGCTATATGGATTCCCCAGCCGTTTATTCGCTGGTACTCCAACATACTCTAAAAACATGGACCCCCGGTCATGGTTCCATCCTTTTGCAATATGTTGATGATTTGTTGTTATGTAGCCCTAGCTATTAGGCAAGCACTGTGGATACTGTCAGTTTGCTCAAACACTTAGCAACTGTGGGTCACAAGGTTGCAAAACACAAAATACAAATGTGTAAATCAAAGGTTGATTACTTAGGTTTTGTTCTGGCTTCAGGCACCAGACAGTTGAGTCCAAAACGTATTGAGGTCATTCAGAGGATTCCTAAACCCACTACTCGGAAGGAGTTGCTCACCTTCCTCGGCATGATTAATTACTGCCGCCAGTGGATCCCTGAATTCTCCCATTATGACTCAATCCTAAGGGAGGCTGTACGTTCTGACAGCCCTGAAAATGTCTGCTGGTCACCAGACATGCTAGCTGCGTATATTGCCCTCAAAGTTGCTAGTGTGCATAGGACTACCTGTGTATTGTAAACCATTTCATTTGTATGCTTGGGACAACTGTAAAACCATGGCCGCGGTCTGTGCACAAGAGCACGGAGGCAGTATGCGTCCCATAGCATTCTTTTCCAAATTAGTTTCAGCTCCGGTACAGGGTATGCCGGCGTGTCTCAGAGCATTGGCAGCATGTGCAATGGCTGTTGAGACTGCTACTACTATCACACTAGGGCATCTTACAATACTCCATACCAGTCACCAGGTCACTCAGCTTATAAAAAAATCTCACCACACAACACATGACAGCCCAGCGCTTAAGTGGTTATGAGATTATTCTTCTTAGTACCCAGAATCTGTCTATTGTCTATAGTCCTGTTAATTCTGGTCCTATGTCTGTTTTGCATGCTATTCTCACTTCTGCATCTGACTCTGTGTCTATACCATCTGAGCCTCATAATTGCATTGAACAAATACATATTGCCACATCTCCCAGAGCAGACCTCTCCTCCACAGCACTCAGTGGCCCGGATGTGACCACTGTCTTTGTGGATGCCTCTTGCTCCAGACCAAATGACGGTACGTACCTCACAGGCTATGCCGTGGTACAGTTACCTGATAAAATCATTGAAGCTGACACTATTTTCCAGCCGTCTGCACAAGCTGCTGAACTCATTGCTCTCACACGTGCCTGTCAGCTTTTCTCAGGACAGCGAGTGAACATTTACACAGACTTACGATATGCTCATGGGGTAGTGCATGATTTTGGTGTGATTTGATAATGGCCCGGCTTTTGCCAGTAAGGTTACCCATGAACTTGCTAAATTCTTGCAAGTTACCTGGAAGTTTCATATACCCTATCATCCACAAAGTTCAGGGGTAGTTGAAAGGATGAATAGGACCATTATGAAAGATACTGCAGGAACATGGGTAAATTGGACAAAATATCTTCCAGATATTTTAGCTGAGATAAGAATGACTCCCCACAAGGTGACTAAATTATCTCCATTTGAGATTCTGATGGGACGACCTTTTCCCACACCCTGGGCCAGGGAACCGCTTGTTATAATGTCTGGGGATTTACAGCTAATACAAGAACAATATGTACAGGAATTGTTGATAAAACTGAATGGTATATATGGCAATGTTTCTTCGCAGTTTCTCTTACCTTCACAGGAACCTACTCATCCATACCAGCACGGTGACAAGGTGTATATCCATCAGCTGAACAGGACCAAGAAAGGAGGATACCCTTTCGGACCACCTGCTACTGTGATTGCTGTAACCAGAACTGCTGTTCTCACAGATTCCCACGACATCTGGATTCACGCATCCCGAGTGAAGTTGTCCAAAGAGGGGAACCAAGGAAGACAACACCACTCCTCACTCGGATACAGAAGAATTTCCCCTTAGCGAAGCATCATGGCTTTCACACCATATCGTAGATTGAGAGGATCATACGAACCTGAGATCAAGATTATGTTTTGCGCTATGCCTTCTGGAGTTGCTATACTCCCTCTGCTATTGTTCCTTGAATGCTATTATGAGTACATGTCAATGGGAAGTTTGAAACCTATTTGTTTCTGGAGAAAAAACTCTGACATGATGAACAATTCTTCAATACCCCCAGCCCAATTAGGCCTTAGCCCCTCATCTAGCATTCGTCACGCACGCTCCCTCAAGAACCTTTCTCCTCCACCTATCTACCAGCATGTAATATGCAATCACTCATTGACTGAACGCATTTGGATGAATTGGACAAATAATAACCCTTATAAGTACCAGTTACCCATATGGAATGTGTCCACAGCTAATGAAACCGATGCATTATGTTTGTTTGAAGGTTCACGGAAAATTGTTAGATCTTATATCACAGAAATGTGCACAGTTAAGATTGCTAATTACACTAGCATCTGTGCCACCTTATTTAATATAAGTTCTGAGGGTAAGAAAAAAACCACCTCAACAGGTTTGGGATATATATTATAAGAAAATTTGTAAGGTTGCATATCAATGTAAACAGACAGGCCTTATTACTTTTAATAATGATTATACAACTGGTACCATTAATTGGAAAAGGGGACTATATTTTCCCCAAAGATAATATAACATATTCCCTTAAACACTGTGTTCTCACTGACAAAGGATATGTATGTCGACACTCGTCGCCTATTTACGAACCATGCTTACTCCAAAATAAACTTAACAAGTGCATATGGCACATATATCCTGAACATTATTTTACCATGACTGAAATAAGCACACAACATATCTGTTTGGCAACTAACCTCCCTACAAAGATAATTACTAGTAATACAAGTATTAATCTACCTCTCCCCTTTATAGGATGTTTGACTAATGTTACCTGGTTAGATCTTAATGGCACCCAATATTATTTCAGCGACACAATCACTTGAGACAAACATATTAATGCCCTATTAGGCTCTCTGCCTTTTAACAATTACCATTTACCTCTTGAGACTATTGTCTCCTTAATGAAAGGAAAACAAAATATTTTTAAACATTTTGTTACACATAATGATGCAATAGTACACACACAGGTAGCCACACATATCCTAAAAGGAGAACTCCTTAAGGTGAGTTCACAAATTCAGAATGATTTAGCCCATCATTGGTACGATGCTTTTACTGGTTTGTCCCCTACTGGATCCCAGATAATGAAATCATTCTTCTATCCTCTTGTTATTATAGTCCTGATTTTATTGTGTATGATTTTATATAACTGCCACCTTACTTGTACATTGAGGAAGAGAATACAGAAATTAATCCATAATGCAGCAGAAACAATTGGAAATTCTCCTCTCTGCCACTGGAGGGTATCAACCCATCTTTAAAACTGGGCCTTAGGAATTACCACATGGGAATCGAGGTGAAGAAATTAATGAAAGTCCCGCAGGGAGTGACTAGGACCCCTGAAAATACCATGTGGAAGTTTCTCTGTCCTGGGAAGATTTTATCAATAATATGAGCAAAATTTTAGCTCAAAAAGGGGAATGTAAGGATATGAAATAGTTAACTCTTTTTGCTTTATATGCTTTAAAATAATGTTTGAAATAATTATGCTGACCTTGGCAGATGTATTCTGTAACATGGTCTGAGAGGCCTCCCTTCTACAGGATGTATGACGTCGCTCGACCTCAGGATGTTCCTGTCCCGTCTTTATTCAAATGCTTAAACTGTGTATAAATGCTAGCCCTGAAAATATACTCACTGAGAACTTGTTAAGCACTCTTTCGTGTCTGTGTCTTAATTTGCTAAACAAGAACTCCCGTCAATTGATGTAGTGACCGGAGAATCGAGAATCGAGGGGAGTTGAGTCCAGAACAGCATTAACCCTTTCACACATATATACATAAAGGAATTAATATCAACTTAAAATAATAAATAAAGCCTCTAATATATGAGCAATAACCTAAAATACAACATACGGACATATAAAAATATATGTGAAATAAGATAAAACTAACATCTAAAATCTCAGTAGGAGACAGTTATAATATGTGAAACATAGAAGAACAAAGATGGATAGGCACACTGGATCTCTAATATAAATAATACAAAAAAAAAATATAGATATGATCTAATAATGTAAAAAAATAATGTAAAAAAGGGCACAGCTCGCACACCCCTAAGGCCGGCCCTGCCCACGTTGCCACATCAGCCTAGGCAGGCACATCTGTCAAATGTATAACATTAGGTTTGTCAAAGGAGAAATCAGCACATTTCTTTTTTAAACAAAGAAATAACAGTATACATATCTAGCGTCAGGTCTAGTGCTACCTAGGGTAAAGTAGTAGATATAGTGGTTATGAACATATTTAGAAAGTGCCACCCTCGGCATCTCCCTGGGTATATGTGGAACATAACGTACAAATTATAACATAACACGACAATGGCCATTTCATGTAGCTGATATGGGATGTGTGAATAGAAGACGCAATAGCTCTGTATGTCAAGCATAAAACAAAAGATGAAAGCCTGTCTCAATATATTCAGCTAGCTGTGGTGAGGCTTATGTCAAGAAGCTTGTTATGTCAGTCAGCCTATACCAGCTATTGGAATACCACAGTCCCAGTGAGCATTGATTCCCAGTCTCCTGGCTGCAGACATCAGCTGTGAATTTTGGGTCCTCTGGAACTGCCCCCTCTGTATATCAGCTCTCCATGGATCTCTCATGCTTGCAGGTGTCGGCCTGGTCACTGCACTCTTTGCAGCGTGCGTCTGTGGCTTTCGCCTCCGTTGACACACTTTTCCAACTCTGAGAGTTGCTGGTCGGCTACGGATGCTGCGAGGCAGGCTTTCAGGCTCTCTGACAGCTCACATGGCAGGTATGAACAGCCTGTACATTTTCTGCAAGAAGGCTTTGAATATAGTGTCAAGGTTATGGGAAGCAGAGTATATTTCTTTGTAGGGTGCAGGGACATGTGTGGCGTCCGCCATGTTGTGTAAGCCATTGTCGGGTTTGTCATTGGTCGCGGCTTCAAGACATGTGCCAGGTGAAGCCTGGGAAGATCTGCGGTGGGGACTAGTATCACCCTTACCGGTCCAAAGGAGGGGGTTGTGGGGCGCCATGTCGACAACGTCGGTATTTGGCCTGTGCCACAGCACCTTTAGGCGCACTAACGGTGATGCAGGACTTAGGCTGGGCCAGAGACCACTAGGAAGCACTACTAGAACAGTTTGTCGAGTCAGGGTTCCAAATTTGTGTTACCAGCCCCAAAACGAGAGCCCAAAGAGCGGTTTGTCAAGCTTAATCTTCCATACATGAGGAGCTCTCACGTCTCGCATCCTGCCGCCATCAATGTCAGGCCCCGTCCCACTGTCAGGGGTTTTAATGTTGTGGCTGATCAATGTATGTATTCATATAAATGTTGATTTTTTTATGGCCTATAGCTCAGCTCTTGTCAGGTAGAGCCTTCCCTGTTGTGCGTGCGGTAAAACTGATATAGGCATCATGGAACTATCAGATCTATTCCCTTAAAGTGTTAATATCTACTTTGGCCTTAGATTTGAAATTCACTTCAAATTCACTTGAATTCCTAACAATTCTCACTGAATAACCCTGTTAGTATTCCAGACTACCTAATTGACAGTCTTTTTGGACTGCTGCTGTAAGCAGTAATACAGATTGCTTTTAGTGATTAGACCCATGAAAGAGTGGTTCTTGAATATTTCACCATGTAGTTTATACCTCGACATGGCAATATCCTGCTTAGTGCACCACTGTGATACATTTCTGTTTGTGATGCCCATTAGCAATGGTTGTATACTAAATACTCCTTGTTCATTAGAGCTTCTATACCTTTATACATTTTCTCCACCAAATTGCACCAAATCCAATTACTGTCAGCAAACATCCTGCTCAGATAATCCACTCTGAGATCATCTTTACCTCAAAAGATGACTGCATCAAAACAGCCTTAGTGTAATTTTAGCTGTATCATGAAAGTAAAGGCTAACCCATATTCCATCCAAGTATGATATAAGCTTGCAGGAAGTACCAACTCTACCTTGTATAGCAGTTTACCTCTGTTTGTCAAACTGAGTTTGCAGTAGCCTTTAATGGGATGCTATAGTGTAAGAAATACAAAGTTGTATTCCTTACACTATACTGCTCTCTGCCCCTCCCCCTCCCCCAAGCCCCTGCTATCCCCTCTAACCCCACTGCCCACAGCATTGAAAAGATTAAAAAAACCTTTGTTTAGTCACCCAATACCAGCATCGATCTCCCCTGGTGCTGGGCCGCCGCTCTGCCTCCACCATTAGGAAAGCATTGCTTCAGTGTTTTCCTATGAGGATTTTACTAGCACTGGATTAAATTCTACAAATATATTTATATAATATTTTTACATAATCAAGTCATTTTATTAATTATAATTTGAGGAACCTGCCCGACAACCCAGGCTGAAAGTTCAGAGAATTTGGCTCTCAAGCCCTGTACTTAACCCTGTAACTTTTTAGGACACCATAAAACCTGAACATGGGGTACTGTTGTACTCAGGAGACTTCAACCCATCATTTCTGTAAGCTTTCTTGTAATTGTCCTATTTATAGTTAAATCCCCCCTCTAATAATATTGTAAAGCGCTACGGAATCTGTTGGTGCTATATAAATGGCAATAATAATAATAATAATAATAATAATAACACAAATATTAGCGCTTAAAAACAGTAAAACATATCACAATGATGACATTGTCAGTAAAAATTCCTTTTTATTGCACTTTTCACACAAAAGCGGTATTTCCACTGGCGATATAATTGTTGTGAAATGTTTTTCTATTTTGAAACACTAATATTTGTGTTCGGCGAAGTCTCCCGAGTATAACAGTACCCCCCATGTACAGGTTTTATTGTGTTTTCAAAAGTTACTGAGTCAAATATAAGGCTTGAGTTTCCTTTTTTTCCACATTGAAATCTGCCCGATTGATAATGTTACTTTTGAGAAGTAGCCCCATGATGGCATACCATTTCCAAAAGTAGACAACCCAAGGTATTGCAAATGGGGTATGTCCAGTCTTTTTTAGGAGCAACTTAGTCACAAACACTGGCCAAAATTAGTGATCAATCTAGTTTTTTGCATTTTTTTTACACACAAACAAATATATGTATTAAGGCAATTTGCCTGCATTTGTGGGAGGTGCTGGTTTTCTACCCCTAGCCTACTTAAGGCACTCCCCTTGCCTGGCTCCTTACCGTTCGAGGTCAGCGTTGAATGAGGATCCACTTCCGGGTTCTCTCAGACGCCATCTTGGTTTCAGTATCCAGGAGGTTTCACCACGTTAAGCTGTGTCCAGGAATCCTGTTCAGGCCTTTCCGCCCGTCCAGCTTCTTCTGACTCCGTTCTCCGTTGTAGATCGCGTCCCAGGGACTCCTAAACCGTAAGTCAGACCTTCCTGTCACGCCAGGACTGGTTCCCACGGCGTACGGTACAGCACGGGTCCTCGCTTTACGGCTTTTCCCTGGTTATGACACGAATGTTTCAAGCCATTCGCGGGCTTTTCATTCGTACGGTCATTCGGCTGAACATGTTTTAAATCGTTCAATAGTCATTTCGCATATCCTATTCATGTTATTTAAACGAATGTTCATTCGGTTGTTTTGCCGTTCGGCAAATTTTACATACGCTCATACACGCTTTGGTTCGCATAAATCATACGGTTAAACTATTCTAACTTCTGTGTTCCCCTCACATTTGCTTTCGGCTGTTCTGTGTGTTCACGTATAATCCTTTCATGAATTATATTCACCATTTCATGTGTATATAACATTCGGTTAAAGTATTGCTTGCTTAAATAGATTATTGTTGATTACTTTTAACAAATTGTCAGTATTGTATTACGTCCACAAATCAAGTCCACTTCTCTGTGTATACCATTTGACTCCCACGCTTTCAGGGGTCTGCATTACTTATCCATTTATACGAATGGACTCAGCCTATGTTACAAGCCTCATTTCTGGGTTATTAATACAACATATACAAGGATAGGTTCATTTAAGCAATAATTCTCGGGTTGATACGTCTTTGCTATACATACATATCATATAGATATACATCACTTTACATCATGTTAAATCATTTTGGGGTATCCCTGCCTTTGGTCTTTCTGCTACATATCATACATAACGCTGTGTTAATTAGGCCATGACCTCATCCATGTCCCTTTCTATAAAACCAGTTACATTTCGGTACAGATCATTGAACTCCCACGCCAGGAGTTTTATAACTATCCATTTCATTTCAATTTACTCAGCCTACATTACAGGCCTCATTTCTCTGTCATGACAATGACACATAAGGCTTAAATCCTTTTGCATGCATACTCGGGTTGAATCACACGTACTGATCCAACCAATCATACGTCCCCTACACAGTCATATACATATGTATATAACCTACGTTTCATGTTTTCCTTTACACACCATTATCACGTAACACATAGATTGTTTGTACATAGGCCACGGCCTCCCTCAGATGTCTTATTCAAGCATGCAAACATTTCTGAGCCACTCATAGCTATTCCCATGGTATCAACATAATTTTATACATTGCTGCTACAGACTATAAGTCTGGTTCTTTTTACACCCCACACTCATCGTACTACTCTCTTTTACCCATTTTTAGGCTGTCGAGCTTATATAATTTCTCCACACGGTTTATTCCTGTGATTTATCATACTACCAGGTACGTACACCTGCTCATATGGTATTCTACCATACATTTCATTTCATCCCCCTAGTTTAGAGTACTGGCAATAGGGTCACAGGATTCCCAATAGGTATTTACCCCATCTTGG
The DNA here is from genome assembly GCA_933207985.1 of Pelobates cultripes. Lineage (NCBI taxonomy): Eukaryota > Metazoa > Chordata > Amphibia > Anura > Pelobatidae > Pelobates > Pelobates cultripes. The sequence goes on along the minus strand of OW240913.1, from coordinate 293,438,689 downwards.
CTGTCGCCATTAGTTAGTGGTCCCGCGAGGCCAACACCCCGCCTCAAACGTTTCGGAGGCAAACACCCATCGGGCCACACGTTAGCTAGCCGCCTCGCATGTTGCAAAGAGAGGGCCTCACCTGTCACTCCCTTCCCCTGTTTTCTGTCGTACAGTCACCGAGAGGCCTAAAACTCCTGCCACTACGTCAAGTGGCCTCAATAACCCCTCGCGCCAACGCATAGATAGAGCCTCTCAAGCCGCTTGGCAATTAGTAGGGCCTCACCTGTCACCAAACAAGCATAATACTTTCGCCATCCGGCCTAGCTAGCCTGCCAGTACAATTTGGTGGTTCTATATACTAATTATTGTTTTATTTATAGTATGTCTCAGGAAGGGGTAGAGGATTTCTCCCTGCCTAGCACCCCGGCTAGAGCTGTCACTCCCACACAAGGAGGAGAGCTAGCTAGTCCAGCATCAATTAGATCCTGGACAATCCCGCGCATAACCACGGAATTAAGGAGACGACAAATCCCCTACCCCGCTACAGCAAGGAAGGCAGAACTTTTCAAACTGCTACGCACATCAACCAATAACATGGAAGCCGGGGAAGGATCTAGCCAGTCCAACCCAGGGGACATACATGCCATGTTATCCTCACTCATGGCATCCATGGGCAAGGTCAACTCCAGGCTGGAGAAACTTGAGTCGGTCACCACGGCCCTCACTCTAGCAGGGCCACCCGCGGCTGCGGTACAAACACCAGCCTTGCCATTAGTCGCTCCAGCCAGCCCCCTGGATGACCAGGAAGTTAGCCCGGCCCACATGATACCTGAGCATATCAAAAGGGATATCCTGGAAGGTAAAGACGTCAACCTGGCTTCCCTGTTGATTGCCTCCCAGGACATTGTGGAACATAAGACGTATGCTTATGATGATGTTTCTGTTATTGTCAGATCTAGGGATGCCCGCCTGAACAGGAAACTGACTATCCCTGAATTTGTACTAGCGTTTGGTATTTACAGGGATGTCGTCTGTGCGGTTTATCCCAACAGAAGAGAGGAGTTTGATCTCTATATGCACAAGCTGGTAGACCTGGGCAACAAATATGGTGGTTCAGCATTCTATGACTACCATAGGTCTTTTTCTGCAAAAGTGGCTGGAGCCTTCTCCCAGTACGGTACACGATCCAACTGGGGAAGGATTGATACCGTCTTATTCTGCAGACACTTTGCAGGTCTAAGAACACCAGCTTGTGCATACTGCTCCTCCACAGCCCATACTACTAATTTTTGTCCCAACACGGCAGACGGACATGCCTCCACACAAGGAACTAGTTCCTCTGGGGATCCAGGGAAACTATCCAAAGACAAATTGGGACGCCCAATCAAGTTTCTGGGCAAGTCCCAGATATGTAATAATTTCAATGTTGGGTCTTGTAATTACAGTGGATGTAGACTATTGCATGTCTGTTCAAAATGTTTTAGGGCACATGCTAAGACCATGTGTCCAAATAAAATGTATTCTAAGCCTTACCTTACGTCCATTAATATGCCAGTATTCACAGCATTGATGTCTCAGCACCCATCTAGACACCTGGTAGATTTTCTTATTTCTGGTTTAACAGAAGGCTTCCACACAGGTATCCTACACATACCAGCTGGCACTCTGGAATGCCCAAACCTACAATCCGCCCAACACAACCCCACAGTGGTTGACACCCTCATAAACCAAGAAGTGGAGGAGGGCTTTGTATTGGGGCCTTTTAGAACTCCACCATTCACAGAATGGCGCACCAACCCTATTGGTATTGTCACAGGGAAATCTTCCCAAAAACAGAGACTCATCATTGACTTATCGGCTCCCCACTCATCGGCCAACCCCAGTCTTAATTCCCTCATACCCTCTGAGGAATTCTCTCTGCAATACACCACCATAGATCACGCCATTACAGCCATCATACAAGCAGGGGTGGGAGCCTGGCTCAGTAAGACCGACATTACTAACGCCTTCAAATTACTCCCTATCCACCCCACACTGTGGCACCTGCATGGCATCAAGTGGTCCGAGAACTACTATTTTTTCTCCCGGTTAACTTTTGGGTCCAAAAGTAGCCCAGCTATTTTCGACACATTTGCCGAAGCACTATGCTGGTTACTATTGAACATAGCCGGATGCCCTACAGTATTACATTACTTGGACGATTTCCTACTGGTCGAGGAGAATACTGCACCTCCCACTAGCCTCAAAGCTACCACTAAGCTGTTTGAGCAACTAGGTGTACCCATCTCCCCAAAGAAAACAGAAGGGCCAGACACGGTTATCACTTTTCTGGGTATCCAGTTAGACTCTGCCACAATGCAAGCAAGCCTACCTTACGAAAAGATAGACAATATTCTCACTTACATAAACAACTACCTACAGCTCGGCACTTGCAACCGCAAAGAACTACAGTCCCTGCTGGGGTCACTAAATTTTGCAATGCGCATCATACCTCAAGGCCGCTCCTTTATTTCACGACTATTGCATCTTTTCCCACTTTTTCTACATGACACGCACAGGTTGTCCTTAGATGCCCAAGCTACGGCAGATCTAAACATGTGGAAGAGGTTCAATTAGAAAAAGAATGGGGCGGAAGAACCAAACACAACTAGTGAATGGAAATGCCGATCCATAGAAAAATACCTCCTAATATCAAATGTCACATAAAAATGAATGAAAATCTTTATTAAGTACGAAAATGTGAAAAAATAAGTGCCAACACCCGTTAAAAACCTGGGTACAATTTAACTCCAAATAATTAAATAGTTACAATTATCGAGGAGATGTAGTTGAATGCAATAGTCTTGTAAGCACAGACAAAAATAAGGATCCCTCAATACACTAAATTAGTGTTAATAAGGAGACACTGCAGTCCACTGCTATACTTGAAAAAAAGGTGCTATAGCACTGGGAAGAAATCCTAAAAGATATATATATAGAGAGTGTGTGGGCAAATATCAAGACTTGCTAAAAGGGTAATAGATAAAGAGGGAAGAAAGTAACCTCTGTGGGACTCAAAATGAAGTCTCCACAGTCAAATACCAAGAAAAAAGCTTCCCTAATAGAGCGTAATCCTAATGAGCCCTAAAATAGACTGTCTAACCCACACTCACCCTCCTATCTGCTGCTTCGTGGCAGCCTAGCAAAGTCCCTAGATATTCAATAGTTGAAAGCAGTTAAGAGAAAGGGAGAGGACACAGTGTAGACCCAGGTAAATAAATAAAGAAAATAATAAAATCACAGCAGTAAAATTACGCCTTTATCAAGGGCTCTTGATAAAGGCGTAATTTACACGCCGAAACGCGCGTCGAGCTGTGATCAGCCGATGCTGTGATTTTATGTGTTTGGTTCTTCCGCCCCATTCTTTTTCTAATTGATATAAGTAACTGGGGTTAGGCCCCTTATACCTCCTGTAACCTTTATAGGTAGAGGGCGTGATTTTTTCATCCCCTCTTCCTTTTCTTCTTTCTTTATGTGGAAGAGGTTTTTAACCACTTGGAATGGTAAAAGTATGTTCCTCCCTCAATTGACTGAATCATCTCCTACCATTTAGTCAGATGCGGCATCTACCACTGGTTTTGCAGCAATTTTTGGGAACGAATGGCTTTGGGGCAGCTGGCCTTCAGCAGTTCTGGATTTGGAAGGTTTTTCCACTACCTCAGCTCTTTTTGAGATCTACCCCATAGTGGCGGCTGCCGTAGCGTGGGGTCATTTATGGGCTAATACGCCAGTGCGTTGTTACTCAGACAACCAGGCGACCTGTCACATCATCAACAAAGGTCGTTCCAAATCTCTTACGATTATGAGATTTCTGAGGAAACTCACTTGGTTGGCAGCTTGTCATAATTTCTTCCTATGTTGTTTCCATGTGCCAGGTGTATACAACACAGCTGCTGACAGTTTGTCTCGCTTTAAATTTCAGGAGTTTCATCAAGCACTCCCGTCAGCAGCACCCACAGCCACCATCACTCCAACATTTCAACAACTTATACTGGACTAGACGTCATCATGCAGCATAGCAGGACATTGTCTCAGTTGGCACTTTCACACAATACAAACAAAACATACAACAGGGCTTTCACACTATTCAAACGATTCCTTCTGGAACATAACATCATACAACCGTTTGTTATGACATCTTTTTTGGGGTTTGCTTCCTTTTGCCACCTTAAACTCAAATTGTCATATAACACCATCAAACTCTATCTCACTGGCATTCAACACCACATGCTCATCTTACACCCAAATAACAACAGTTTCATGGCCTCTCACCAAATTAAGACCATACTCAGAGGTATTCAAAAATCAGAACCCACACATTTGGCCCAGAGGCTACCCATAGATAACCATATCTTCAAAGCTTTATCTAACCTACTCGACCTGAAACCGTTTGACACTAATACGAATTCTATCATCAAAACAGCAATATACATCGCTTTCTATGGATTTCTACGACCCAGAGAATTCACTACGACCTCCACGACCCAAACCACTCCATTCCTCCTCTATTCCCACTTGACAAAACATATGGATCATTACATCCTGTCTTTACCTCACTCCAAAACCAGCCAGCACATACCTGTAAACATTCCGTACTACCCCACGCACAACAGATGGTGTCCCGTAAAAGTTCTTGATGCCTACATACAGCACCATCACTTACTGCCCTCGCAACCGTTATTACAACTACAAGGTGCAGTACTCACCACTACAACCTTCATGACCTACGTCAGGTCCTTGCTCACACAACTGGGCCTCAACGCAAACAATTACTCAGGACACTCCTTTCGTATAGGAGCCGCGTCCACAGCCTCCAGTTTCAACGTCCCAACTCATGTTATCAAAACACTGGGGCGCTGGAAGTCATCCGCTTACTCACGGTACATACCGAACCCAGTACAAGAGTTAAGAGATGCTTTCATAAACATGTCTGGTTGATAAATGTATATGTATTGGTTGTCTGTTAATAAATTGGATTACTTAATTTTTGCCCTCTTCTTTCTCAGGCCTACCTCATCGTCGGTTTCGGCACACCACAACCGACTTGCTCCTTTTATCATCCTACGCTTATTCATGGTATTTCACATTGTACTATCTTAAGCACCTAACACAAATATATATATATACAGGGAGTGCAGAATTATTAGGCAAATGAGTATTTTGACCACATCATCCTCTTTATGCATGTTGTCTTACTCCAAGCTGTATAGGCTCGAAAGCCTACTACCAATTAAGCATATTAGGTGATGTGCATCTCTGTAATGAGAAGGGGTGTGGTCTAATGACATCAACACCCTATATCAGGTGTGCATAATTATTAGGCAACTTCCTTTCCTTTGGCAAAATGGGTCAAAAGAAGGACTTGACAGGCTCAGAAAAGTCAAAAATAGTGAGATATCTTGCAGAGGGATGCAGCACTCTTAAAATTGCAAAGCTTCTGAAGCGTGATCATCGAACAATCAAGCGTTTCATTCAAAATAGTCAACAGGGTCGCAAGAAGCGTGTGGAAAAACCAAGGCGCAAAATAACTGCGCATGAACTGAGAAAAGTCAA
>OW240913.1:293383498-293433015 GCA_933207985.1 Pelobates cultripes | reverse complement strand
AAATAATAAAATAAATAAATAAAATATTGAAACAAAATTTAATATAAATTATATATTCACATGTAATTTCATTCTAACTGTATTTTGTTATTAATATATATATATATATATATATATATTGGTAACAAAATACACTTAGAATGACATTCTATATATATCTATCTATATATAAAACCCAAGGTATTGCAAGTGGGGTATGTCCAGTATTTCTGAGTAGCAACTCTGAGTAGCCACTTAGTCACAAACACTGGCCAAATATTAGTTTTTTGCTTTTTTCACACAAAAACAAATATGAACGCTAACTTTGGCCAGTGTTTGTGACTAAGTGGCTACTAAAAAAGACTAAACATACCCCATTTTCAATACCTTGGGTTGTCTACTTTTTCAAATGGTATGCCATTATGGGGGTAATTCTCATTCCTGGGCTACCACACCGTCTCAAAGGTAACATTACTAATCTGGCAAATTTCAATGTGAAAATGGAACGTTCTATATTTGACCCTGTAACTTTCCAAAACACCATAAAACCTGTTAATGGGGGGTACTGTTGTACTTGTGAGACATCGCTGATTACAAATATGTGCATTTGTTTGCAGTAAAACCTAACAGTATTATAACATTCACAGCTAAAATGTCAGACGGAATTACAAATTTAAAATAAATCTTATTTTCTCACATTTTTTAAAATTTTATTCCTAATAAATTATATTCCATATATGAATAGTTAATGATAAATTAAAGCCCTGTTTCTCCTGAACAATATGATATATAATAAGTGTGGGCGCACTTAATGTGACAGAGGTGAATTACGGTTGAACAGACATATAGCGCAAATTCCAGTTTTTGTTTACGTTTTGTTTCGTTTTGAACGTGCACTATTGACTCCGTCCTGAAGGGGTTAAATAATAATTTAATAAAATAAGTTCAGCAGAATAAAAGGGTTTCTGGAACCAGACCTACAGTCACAGTGATTATGCTCTTTTGCAGATAGATGAAGGGCTAAAATCTGGTACAATTCCATTGTGGTCTGTCACCGCCTTAGACTAAATCTCCTTTCTTCAAGTTTGACCTTGTGTCCTATGTACAGTCCTGTTTATGAAAAGATTTCCACACAATGCTTTGCATTTGCCTCTGAGGTAAAAAATTTTAAACTAAGAGGTTTAAATTTGTTAACATTACATAACATTCTTCATAACAAAAATGTTCCATTCCTTTTACTAATTTTGTAGCCCACCTCTGCACTTTTTTTAGTGACATAATATCCTTCTTTAGAACAGGTGCCCAAAATTGCACAGCATATTCAAGATGTAGTCTTACCAGTGATTTATAAGGAGGCAAAATTATATTTTCATCTCAAGAATTAATGCCCCTTTTTATATATGACAATACCTTACTAGCCTTAGCCACTGCTGCTTGACATTGCACATTGTTTCCTAGTTTGTTTTCAATATCAATTCCCAAATCGTTCTTGTGTGTTGTTATCTGTAATTCACTACCATTTAGGGCATAAGAAGGTTGTGCATAACTTTGCTTTTTTTCTACATTACATTTTTTGTGCCATTTGATTGCCCAGTCTCTCAATCTGCCTTAGGGTGCACCCACTGGGTGTGCACAAAGTTCGGATGACACACAGCACTCCCCCTCCTGCCACTCACTTCATATAATGTGACTGAGTGGACTGCGGTAGAGTATCTTCTTTATCCTTTTACCGTTCTGCCAGGAAGTTTTCACTGAAAGCAACTAACAGCTTCCTGTCACACCGGATAGAGGATACAGAAGATCCTCTACCATAATCCGCATGGCTACACTAAAGAAGGAGGTAAAGAGGCACAGAAGGCAAGAGGATGGAAGAGACCACAAAGGATGGGGTAGAGTGAAAGAGACACACACAAGGGGAAGGGGAAGAGACACACAGAGTAACTGAAAAGAAAGAGGCATTGTGCTAGGGGAAAAGAGAAACACAGAGCGGCGGGGGATACATAGAGTAGGTGGTGGGGGGACAAGACACACAGAGAAACTGGGGAAGGAGACACACAGAGGGGTTGGGTTCAGAAAGAGACACACAAAGGTACTGGGGGATAGCGACACAGAAAAGACAGAAAGGGGGCTGGGGAGAAAGAGACAATGTACTGTGGAGAAGATGAGACACACAGAGGGCCTGGGAAAGAGGAAAAAGTGACAACAGTTGGTGTGATTATTCACAAATGAAAAGAAACACAAAATAACTTTCAGTTTCCATCGGTTTGGTGCTCCATGCAAGATCTCAACTGTTGGAGTTTAAATGAGCATGAGAACGGTGAGGAATCAGCCTAGAACTACAGGAGAATCTTGTTAATGATCTCAAGGCATCTGGGTCCATAGTCACCAAGAAAACAATTGGTAACACACCATGCCGTAAAGTCCTGCAGCACCTGCTTCAGGTGCGTCTAAAGTTTGCCAGTGAACATCTGAATGATTCAGAGGAGAACTGGGTGAAAGTGTTGTGGTCAGATGAGACCAAAATCAAGCTTTTTGGCATCAACTCAACTCGCCGTGTTTGGAGGAGGAGGAATGCTGCCTATGACCCCAAGAACACCATCCCCACCGTCAAACATGGAGGTGGAAACATTATGCTTTGGGGTGTTTTTCTGCTAAGGGGACAAGGCAACTGCACCGCATCAAAGGGACAATGGACAAGGGCCACGTACCATCAAATCTTGGGTGAGAGCCTCCTTCCCTCAGCATTGAAAATGGGTCATGGATAGGTATTCCAGCATGACAAGGACCCAAAACACACAGCCAAGGTAACAAAGGAGTGGCTCAAGAAGAAGCGCACTAAGGTCCTAGAGTGGCCTAGCCAGTCTCCAGACCGTAATCCCATAGAAAATCTGTGGAGTAAGCTGAAGATTCGAGTTGCCAAACGTCAGCCTCGAAACCTTAATGACTTGGAGAAGATCTGCAAAGAGGAGTGGGACAAAATCCCTCCTGAGATGTGTGTAAAACTGGTGGCCAACTACAAGAAACATCTGACCTCTGTGATTGCCAACAAGAGTTTTGCCACCAAGTACTAAGTCGAAGAGGTCAAATACTTATTTCACTCACTGACATGCAAATCAATTTATAACTTTTTTGACATGCGATTTTCTGGATTTTTTTTGTTATTCTGTCTCTCACTGTTAAAATACACCTACCATTAAAATGATAGGCTGATCATTTCATTGTCAGTGGGCAAATGTTCAAAATCAGTTGGGGCTCAAATACATTTTTCCCTCACTGTATACTCCTCACTTGTTTCCTATTGTGGAGTTGAGCAAAGAGAGTAATGCAAAATATGAAGCCTCCTGTCATGTTGTAAAATTGAAGATTATGCTAGCTTTAGTGTACTAATAATCTTAATTTTAAAAATGACAAGAGGCAAGTATTTTCCCTCCCTTAGTTTTGTTTGTGTTTTTTATGCTTCATACTGCAATTGGCATTTCATGCAATAGTTCTTGGTTGGTATTTCAGGACTCTGTTTGTACTATGGGTTATTATAAGCAGGATTTATCTAGCTGCTTCATGCTCAGTCGCAGGACCTCATAAGGGAATGTTGGGAGATGTATGTCTAGATCAGGGCTGCCCAACAGGTAGATCCCCAGATCTTGTAGAACTACAACTCCCATGATGTTCTGTCATTCTAAATGCATTCTAAAGGCATGCAAAGCATCATGGGAGTTGTAGTTCTACAACATCTGGGCATCTACGTGTTGGGCAGCCATGGTCTAAATGCACTAGTTGTATTTAACACAAGGTGAATTGACTACTTTCTTATGGGTATTGTTTCATGCTGTTCATTTAGTCACGGTCCATAGCACTAAGAGTATTTCACGTTTCTCTTTTCAGTTTAAAACCACTTCAGAGGAGCCACTGGATATCTGTTCCCTGATTTCAAGATTTGTTGGTTTGAACCGGATTATTTTTCTGCTACTACTGTTATTCAATTGTTATTTTCCTTCATGTTGTTGTAGCATTTTGAAAGAGGAAGTGCTTGTGTGTGACATAGCTTTTATACTCCTCACTTGTTTCTCATTGGTTATTGTTCTGTACTTTCTTTGCTGCTGTGGAGTTGAGTAAAGAGAGTAATGCAAAATACTCGTCTCCTGTCATCATTAAAATTAAGATTATTAGTACACTAAAGGTAGCATAATCTTCCATTTTCTCTGTTGCTCATGAAATCATCTTTATTAATTAAGTGTTCTTGCATAGCAAGACCACTTAATATTATCTCACATATATATTATTATTATTCTTATAATTTGCCACCCTAACTCCTCCCACAGTTTTTACACTACATAGACAAAAATTTACCAAAACGTGCAGATTGTTCCCGATCGGATCGCTATTACTTTGTGGAACGTTTCGCCGAATGGGTCACGGAATATCGTCATTCTTGTGGCGAAATTTGTCCCATAGGAATGAATGGCAAAGCTAGAGTGGGAGCTGGCAAAAGCTGAAAAATCAGGACATGATTTCTAAACTGCCACCACTCCCTTATTTTCAGGCCCACCTACACAAATCTTATATCAAAACGTTCAGCTATCCCTGCTGCCACTAGAAATGTCCACGGCTAAGCCATAGTCCTGATAGTTTTCACAATATAATCATTTGTTTGCAACTAACGCCGTCCATTGACATTCACTGAAACTTCACTCTACAAAGCTCAAATTTGAAGGGCAATTTCTAAACTGCGACTGTGCCTTCATTTTTAATACTTCAAAGACATACTATGCATCAGAATGTAGGTCTGGGTCTTGTGATTCTCACAATATAAAGCTCTTCGCTGTAGGATTGATAGTTTTTAAAATACGACCGTTTAAAGATGGCAACCGCCAAAATACTCTGACCTATGCCAGGCTCCAGCAGCAAGTGATGTCATAGACAGGGCCTTTTGAACACCTGCTAATGTTTTTATAAATGTATGGTTTAATGTAACTGTGCAACAACGTTGCAATTAAATGTGCTATATAAATGATAACAGTTACTCCGCCCACTCCAGTTGTAGACTACTGGTGGAGGCAAGAACACTTCACACAATTTCCCCAGAAATTGTACTTTTCTAGTTATTATTATTCTTATTATAGCAAAATTTGCCACCCTAACTCCTCCCACAGTTTTTACACTACATAGACAAAAATTTACCAAAACGTGCAGATTGTTCCCGATCGGATTGCTATTACTTTGTGGAACGTTTCGCCGAATGGTTCACAGAATATCGTCGTTCTTGTGGCGAAATTTGTCCCATAGGAATGAATGGCAAAGCTAGAGTGGGAGCTGGCAAAAGCTGAAAAATCAGGAGATGATTTCTAAACTGCCACCACTCCCTTATTTTCAGGCCCACCTACACAAATCTTATATCAAAACGTTCAGCTATCCCTGCTGCCACTAAACATGTCAACGGCTAAGCCATAGTCCTGATAGATTTCACAATATGACCATTTGTTTGCAACTAACGCCGTCCATTGACATTCATTGAAACTTCACTCTACAAAGCTCAAATTTGAAGTGCAATTTCTAAACTGCGACTGTGCCTTCATTTTTAATACTTCAGAGACATACTATGCATATATAAATAATAACAGTTACTCCGCCCACTCCAGTTGTAGACTACTGGTGGAGGCAAGAACACTTCACACAATTTCCCCAGAATTTGTAGCTTTTCTAGTATCAGATTGTGTTTTGACCTTTTCTGCATTGGTTTGCCTATTATACCTTTTAAAAATGAGTGGATAAAGTGTATATTGTATTCTCAGGCAGTGTTTTTTTTTTTTGTGCAGACCCATTCATGCAATGCAATTTAATTACTCTTCTGTATTGACTCTTAGCTGCTCTTAACATGTCAATGTCTTGCAAATACCACTCAATAAAACAAAGATTGACAAAAAAAACAAACAAAAAAAAACTTTTATAAAGAGGTCAATTTAAATAATAATTAAATATACTATTACTATAAAAGAAGAATGCCCTTAATCATTTACCAGACTGTCCCCTTGTTCCCTGTGTTATTCCATAGCATTTCCAATCACATGTACAATTCCAATTTGTTTTAGTTATAGTCCTGACCTGTTGTCTTGCCAGGGCAATCCATTTCCAACTTCCAGAATCCACTAATGATCGTTTCCAGTTTTCCAGCAAATTAATTTGCCTTTATTCTCTACGAGTCACCCATTCTTCTACTTTAATATATATATATATATATATATATATAATTAAATTTACTTACAGGAATTAATTTATGGTACACAAATATTCAAGAGAGAACAAGAGAATTTAATTCATTTTTGAAAGTGTAAATTATATATCTATTTAGAAGACACAATAACCCATCTTTAAAATGTTATAGCCTTGGGTGGAGCTAGTATCTGACATATTAGTCACTTTTAATGAGCTCCAGGCTAACTTAACCCTTCAAAACATCACTAAACTCTACTTTTCAAGGTAGTTACTACAACATATCAATCCAGCTGAATATGAGAATGAAAAATAAAACAAACTCAAAGATTGAAAAAGTGCCTGTGAGCCTTCATATTGGAGATTTAGTCTGATGATACCAGCAAGACTTAAGACCCAACATATCGGCTCATTGAGACAATTCCTGTGTGTCTTTAGATGAAATGTCCAGACATTGGCGAATTCGAATACAATCTAAAACAAAGGAATCTCAGCTAGTTGGAGCTACTCAGAAGTCTATTAGCTAACCTATGTGTACTCTCATGACATCAGACTGGTGACTTTGGAACAGATAATTGGTGAGGTTCAACAAGCCCAACATGAAACAAATATTCACACAGACACACTCTCTTCATTGAGCTACCTTATCTCACCTTCAGCCACCAGTGATGTGATAGGCTACTTTTAAAATAACCTTATTCATCACTGATATCTTTAGATGTGTCAGTCATTTGAAAACCAACTGCCCGCATGTTTTTGCTTTTTATTGCCAGGTGTGGGCCTGCAATATGGCTTTTTGGTGGTTTTCTTTGTCTTTAGATTCATGTGGACACTCTCCTGGTTACTAAGCTTACTGTTAGGTTTCTGTTGTTTGTCTAAATGTATCACCCTAGCTGGCCCTTGGGGATTGATCCCCTTACCGCAGAGATGTATTTTCCAGTAGCCTAATAGTTTTGTTCCACCCTGTGGTGGGTTATCCACACCTGAGAGGTCACCCCTAATGAGCATATTAGGAGTCTTTGCCAGGTAGTGGAGAGCTTCCCACTACTGTCTTGATACACCGGAGCTCAGTGAGGGAAATCCGCTAGCCCCCAATATAAATCCAGAAGTACAGAGCCACAGGCATGGTGAAGAATAAAGTATATTTAAACAAAGATACAACATTTCTGCTGCGAGGCCTTATTATATATGGTCCATCTTTGTTTTGTCTCCTGGACCATAATTAATATATACTCTATTCTTCACCCTGCACTGTGTAACCTGTGATTCTATGCTTTTTTTTTTTTTTAGTAGTCTTATCCAGCTTCAGGGGATGTTATTTTTCTAAATCTGTTTTAAATATGGTTTTCCTTTATCTCATTTGCATGCAATATCTCTACTCTATTTACTATGTATGTGACATTTGCTATATGCTAAGCAGCATTGACGTGTCTTTCTTACTCATAAAAGGAAAAATAAAAAGTTACAGCCCAGAAATAAAAGCTGACATTTGATTAAATAATGTTATCTAATCAATTACATCTAGCACTTTGAGTCAGGATATTTCAACACATTTAATACGCAGCAAGTCTTTTCAAAGTTTACATTTTTTATATTTTTAGAATAATTTCTAATTTATACTATTGGCTTAGATTCAGTTTGTAAAATATTTGTAGTCTATTAGTTATTTTGTGTTGAAACTTATTTTCGAAATATCCCAGTTTTGCTTTCTGCTTTAGTTAGGGGGAAGCGGAGCACTACAGCCAAAGAACAAAAATTTGAACAATGTCACTTTACCACCCATAGTGCCAAGGCTGTGAATGGCACAGATGTTCCTCAACCAAACATGTTTAAATAGCAGCTATTTTGTGGTATTAAGGAACAATCATTTAAGGGTCTTCTAACTTACTGTGGCTGAGTGCAATTCAAAAACATGATAAGTGGGTTTAAAACATCTGTGTGTATTGCCTAAAATGTTTCAGATTCTATTTACTACATCAATATTGCTGTAGATATGATACATAAAACAACATAAAGGTGAGTGATAATCTTTATTTTAAGTCAACGATAATAGAAAAACAGGTAATTCATACCCTTAATCAAAGAGATGGTAAGTAACTGCTGATAGCTAACCTTTCCCTAAAACATTTTAGCAGGATTTTATTGATTTTGTTTTCTTAACTTATATATATGTATTTATGGACCTTTGTTCTGTTTTTGCCAATTTGTTATTCAAAAAACCCCCCAAAAAACTGTTGCGTTGACCAAAGGGTGTCTCCGTCTTCTGTGGCTGAGCAAAGCCCTTTCTTGTTATCTTGATGAAGGAACGTTTGGCTTAAAGGTTTGTCCTAAGGTGTATATGGCACAACTCCATTTCTGTTTGGCAAACCAGGTGACAATTGGTGGTTTTGCTGCCAGCAGCTAATCATGTTTCGTGCCTCACTCTGTCAGTCTGTACAATAGTGGAGTGTAAATTGAAATAAGTCAATTAAAAAATAATTTGGAACTAATAAAACATTTGGTTAAATTTACTTTAGGAGGAAGTGGGAGTGGCACCTTGAATGTCCTTAAAGGGACACTCCAGGTACCCAGACCACTTCTGCCCATTGGTGCGGTCTGGGTGCCAACTCCCACTACCCTTAACCATGCAACTGTAATTATTGCAGTTTTCATAAACTACAATAATTACCTTGCAGAGTTAAGTCCTCCCCTAGTGGCTGTCTTCTAGACAGCCATTACAGGGCACTTCCTGGTCCATGTGCTATAGCGTCGCTGGACGTCCTCACACTGTGTGAGGACCTCCAGCGTCGCTAAAATCCCCATAGGAAAGCATTGAAAAGCATTTTCAATGCTTTCCTATGGAGAGGTCTAATGCGCATGCGCGGTATTGCCGCGCATGCGCATTAGGTCTCCCCAGCCGGTGGGAGGGATCAGTCTCCCCCGCCGGCTGAAGTAATGAAGGGGAGGAGCGGCGGCAGAGGAAGAAGCAACGACGTGGGACATGTCGCTGCCTCTGGTAAGTGACTGAAGGGGTTTTCACCCCTTCAGCAACCGTGGATGGGAGGTGGGAGGAAGAGGGGACCTGCAGTGAAAGGAAAACTGATTGTTTTCCTGGCACTGGAGAGTCCCTTTAAATGTAGTAGTATCAAATGACAAAATAGTATAAAAGCAAAAACTGATAGTGTGTTATATTTGAGTCAGCAGGGGGCACTTTTCAGAGATACAGTCCAGCACCAATGTATATGCTTGGGCGGTGCGATCCCTGCTTATGGATGGAAGTTAACTTCTTGGTCCAAAGGAGATGTCCAGTAAAATATGTAACAAACCAGAAAGAGAGACAATATGGTGTAATATGTTTGGGTAATGAATATACATACATATATATATATATATATATACATTCACATATTTTCAAGTTTCAATATAGCTACTTGAGGTCAACATAGAGTGATACAATCCCCACTCAGGGATAATTGGGTAAGTGATATTCTCACCATCGATATTATTATTATTATTATTGCAATTTATATAGCGCCAACAGATTCCGTATCGCTTTACTATATTATAAGAAGCGGGGAGTTAACTATAAACTATAATTACAAGAAAACGTACAGGAACGATAGGTTGAAGAGGTTAATACAGTCTATAGGATGTAAAAGAGAAAACTCCAAAATAGAGGCGGGTGAGATAGCTCAGTGGGCTAATACATCATCAGAAGAATCTGTTCCCCCTTGGGGGTTGCAGATTTAAATCCTCACAGGGTTGACTCAGCCCTTCATGCCGAGGTAGATGAAATGAGTAATCTGAATGTACCTTTCCTGGTTACATACTTTGTTATTAGTGCACATAGTAATAAAAACAGGTGCTAATATATGGAGAAACATAGAACCATTTGGCCCATCTAGTCTGCCCAATTTTCTAAATACTTTCATTAGTCCCTGGCCTTATCTTATAGTTAGTATAGCCTTATGCCTATCCCACGCATGCTTAAAGGGACACTATAGTCACCCAGACCACTTCAGCTCAATGAAGTGGTCTGGGTGTCAGGTCCCTCTAGGGTTAACCCTGCCTGATGTAAACATAGCAGTTCCTGAGAAACTGCTATGTTTACATCTGGAGTTAAGCCAGCCTCTAGTGGCTGTCTTCCGGACAGCCACTAGAGGCGCATTGGCAATGATTGATGTGGGGAAACCGACCTCGCCATTGGGCATTGGAGAAGACAGACACTAGAGGCGCATCGGCAATGATTGATGTGGCAAAACCGACCTCGCCACTGGGTATTGGAGAAGACGGATTGCCAGCCTCCTGGATTTGTGTTGTGCTGCTGCTGGCCCTTTAACTCCCAGAGAAAGGATTTGTGCTTTTAAACTGGCACTTCGGATGCAGTCGTAGTGCCGAAGTAGTCGAAGTGGCCGCCATTCGAAATCCAAACACGTGGCGGCGGCCATTTTAATGTAGACGAACGCGGTCAGCAGTGCGTGCCACTGAATCTATAAAACTAAATTCGGCTACACATTTACACAAACACCGCAGACCGTTACCTTCTCAGGAACTTCAACGCTTCGACTGGAATCGAAGTGCGTTCGACAATTCGAACGCACTGTTAGACTGGGCTATTTGCACGAACGGCCCCGACCGCACAGCCCAAATCTATGGAACTCTTTTGGGCATGAAAATGTGCTTGTGGTCAGTCAAATAAGACTTTCCCTTACCTTTTTAACCCCTGAACCGATTGCCCTGATTTTTGAGTATGTGTATATTTCAAGCATGCTGATTCTGGAAATGTATGTTTTATGTGAATGGCATGTATATTTGGGAAGTTATTAATATTTTGTAAAAACTGTATTTATCTGCCTGTGATAATTATATTAACCATTGTGTTCAGTAATCATATCACAGGCAGAGGGGAGGATTTTGTGAAGGAGTGTCTGTGTGTATTGTACGGATTGATTGGTTGTATTTCAAAACCCTGTGGGCAGTACTATGTTTGTGGATTGTGAATAAAAGAGGGTGTATGTGCCAGTACAGTCAGTTCTACTTCACCCTCAATTTGGAGTGCCGTCTCTTATTGGGGGAATCTGCTACAAGGGATTGCTATGCTTGTCATACTCCCTTGCTAAATCACTACTAAGCTCTTGTAAGAGCTTGTACCTGCCTTGCCCTCTGGAGAAGTCTACAGTGGTTATGGTGTCTGCTGGAGTGCTTGGAGCACTCAGGAAGTGCCAGGAGCATCCTTCAACGGAGGTACCCAGTCGGGGTGCCAGCTGATCCGTTACAATTGAGGCTTATTATGCCTCAATCACGCAGAGCGACCATAGGAAAGCATTGAAAAATGCTTTCCTACGGACACTTTGAATGCGCACGCATCCGCATTCGGTGCCGCGCATGCGCATTCGGTGCCGGTGACGTCAGACAAGGATGCTGATGTCGGCGGGGGAGGAGAGGTAAGGGAGCCCGGCGGGGGAAAAGGGTGAGTAGCTGAAGGGGCACCCTCAGGGTACTATAGTGTCAGACTATAGTGTCCCTTTAAACTCCCTCACTGTGTTAAACTCTACCACTTCAGTTAGAAGGCTATTCCATGCATCCACTACACTCTCTGTAAAGTAATACTTCCTGATATTATTTTTAGCCTTTGCCCCTCTAATTTAAGACTATGTCCTCTTGACATCAGATTGGTGACTTCAAAGAAGATAATCCTGATATTATTTTTATACCTTTGCCCCTCTAATTTAAGACTATGTCTTCTTGACATCAGATTGGTAACTTCAAAGCAGATAATTGGTGAGGTTCAACAAGCCCAACATGAAACAAATATTCACACAGACACACTTTCTTCATCAAACTAACTTATCTCACCTTCAGCCATCAGTGATATGATAGGCTACTTTTAAAATAATCTTATTCATCACTGATATCTTCAGATGTGTTAGTCATTTGAAAACCAAATGCCCTCATTTTTTTTGATTTTTAATGCCAGGTGTGGGCCTGCAATATGGCTTTTTGGTGGTTTTCTTTGCCTCTAGATTTACGTGGACACTCTCCTGGTTACCAAGCTTATTGTTAGATTTCTGTGTTTCTGTTGTTTGTCTAAATGTATCACACTAGCTGGCCCTTGGGGATTGATACCCTTACCTCAGATATGTATTTTACAGTAGTCTAATAGTTTTGTTCCACCCTCTGGTTTGTTATCCACCCCTGAGCTGTCACCCCTAATGAGCATAATAGGAGTCTTACCTGGTAGTTGTGGTAGTTTTTCTTCTTTTAAATATAGTCTCCTCCTTTACTCTGTTGTTTCCCTTTATGTATTAAATGTTTCTATCATATCCCCCCGTCTCATCTTTTCTCCAAGCTATACATGTTAAGATCCTTTAACCTTTCCTTGCAAGGTTTATCCTGTAATCCATGAACCAGTTTAGTAGCCCTTCTCTGAACTCTCTCTAAAGTATCAATATCCTTATGGAGATATGGTCTCCAGTACTGCGTACAATACTCTAAGTGAAGTCTCACTCACCAGTGTTCTGTACAATGGCATGAGCACTTCCCTCTTTCTACTGCTAATAGCTCTCCCTATACAACCTATATTCTGCTAGCATTTCCTGCTGCTCTATTACATTACTGCCTACCTTATTTGTGTAGTTTGTGTTACGAACTCTGTATCAGTCAACATGTTCTCGTTAAGATTCCATTAAAACTCCCATGGTTTAGAAGGATTGAGACCGGGGCATGATCTGACTCGATCTGGATTCCTATGGTAGAGGAAATCAAGAGTGGGAGGCATTCCTGGGCTAGGAAAATTTAGTCAATTCTGCATTATCGGTTATGTGCTGCAGAACAGAATGAGTAGTCACTAGCGTCAAGGTGCGCCACACTCCAGCAATCAGCCAATCCCATCTTGTTAACAGCCTGCTTAGAATGGGGTATGCAATATGATGGAACTGAACTAATACGTCTTGAGGAGTCTAGTTGAGGGTCTAGTGGTACGTTGAGGTCTCTGGCTAGCACCAGGATGCCCTCTCTAAACTTAGGAGGGCCAGTGTTTTCGCAAGGAACAAGTGCTGTCCCCGATTGGGGCAGTAGACTGTGGTGAAAATATATCTCTGATCTTCTATGGCTCCTTTCAAGAACATAAATCTGCAGTGGGGGTCTATTTGCATTGCTGTGCATTGGAATGGGACCGTCTGTGTGATAAGGATCGTCACACTGAAGCGTTTGGTTTCGGGATGGTTGGCGTAAAAGCCTGCTGGGAAGCGCCAGTCACTAAGTGCAGGAGCATTGCTTTCCCTAAAGTGTGTTTCTTAGAGGAAAACAACTGAGACTCTGTGTGACCACAGCGTCCTAAGGAGTTTCTTCTGCTTTTCGGGTATGTTAAGTCCCCTGACGTTGTTAGACCAAAACCTCAGTGGGGTGGGCCATGGTGGAAGGGGAAACTGGTGGAGGTGTGTGAGATGAAAAACAATCAGAGAGGGATAAGTGAGAGAGAAAGAGAAATAGAGTAAAAGAAAAAAGTAGGTGGTAGCAGGGGAAGATGGGGGGAGTACTATCGGGTGGTTGTATGGATAGGCACTACACCTAAACGCCAACCAAATGTACAAGAGGGGTCTGTTGCATGGGGGAGACGGAAACCTGGTGTGTCAGGTTTGTAGGGTGTCCGACAGGTGGTTGCCCGCATCCAGTGCATGAGAAGAGAGTCGTGTCTCCATAGAGGCTTACATAAATGTTGTGTTAAACTAGTTTGGGGTAAGCACATTGCTGAACTATATCGAGCCGGCCCTGCTAACTAACCAACTAGGGGAGTGAGGAGGGAACCGCCAGAGTGGGTGCTCAACTTCTGGGCAGCTACCCAATCGGGGAATGTCACAGGGCCACTGCTGCTAGTCGTTCCCGGTGTCCATGAGGGCGTGTGCGGCATCGTGCGCTCTTACCGCGTGAGTGTCATTTGACATATATAAGTGTGTTGATGCCACTTAAAGGTCTCCTGCAGCATGGCACTTTCCTCCACCCGTGTTCCCCTGAGGATCACCATGGCCACGGGCGGGGGACAGAGCCGTCCCACATTGGAGGGTGAATGTCAAGTATATATAGTAGATGGTAGCCTGGGGCACATGCTGGGCAGATCATTCATTCAGACTATCACCACCTTAGCATCAGTAACTCAGCGCTAGGGATTCCGATCATGAACTGAGGGGGCTTCAACAGTCTATGAAGGCCCAACCTGTATCTCCCTGAGTAACATCATGGCCAGGCCTCTTTGTGGCCGCAAGGGTCTCAGGGCAAGCCAGTATAACATTGCATACTTCATTACCAACATTAGACAGTAACATTAGACAGTCCACTAACCCGCATGCCCACCCCGGCCCCATCCCCTTCAGACTGGTGTCTGGGCAACTGAGCCCAGGAGGGTCCACGCAGGATGGGGAGGCACCCCCGCCTCACCAGCAGCCCCCCAAATGCGTATATGGGTGTAGGGGCAAGCAGGCATTCCTTACAGGGGGTCTGTTGCTCTGGTAACAAAGCAGATTAGGGTTTGGGCTGTCCAGTTTGTGACCATGCCTGGGCAGTTGTATCACCACCAGGGGGTGCTCAGGATGAAAGGTGTCCCTATGGGAGTCCCATTGGGAGTGTCTGCAGAGTGTGAGCGTCCCATCATCCTTAGGCTCAGCTGCAGTCCATGTCCCGGGTCACCCTCCAGCAGCCACACCACCCCAAAGGGTCCATAATGCCAAAAAACTGCAGGCCCAGGACAGCAAATAATGTAAAGCAAGTAACAGGAGAGTACTAATCCTGGAGGCATGACTGCGTTGATCCGGCAGCATCCCCCGGCCTGCAGAAGTAGGGATAGGTGTTACTCCAATGGTATGGGAGCCCAGCACCGGACACTGGTGGCCAGTGTTGCTTTTACTCCTCAGGGCCATTCGGTCCGCCTCTCCGCTGGGGAGGTACGGCACGTCGGTTTGGACAGGACTTCAATTCAGGCATGTCAAATTAGGCACTGTAACAGAAGGGAGGCCCAAGGCTTGCAGGAATCTAGCGACCTTGTTAGGCCATCTCATGGTGCGCCAGGCATTGTCCTTTCTCACTTGGAGGCTGAATGGCTACCCATATATTTCTTGTAGGAGGTGGGTGACTGACGAGCTTCCAGGGTAATGACTGAGAGCACCAAGTACAAGGTGACCATGGCCTCTTGATAAGTAATGGCCTGTGGTCTGGCTGCCCGCATGATTGCGTCCTTGAGCTGGAAGGATAGCAGGCAGCAGATTACATCACACGGCAGGCAGGCCCTCCTCGGAGCGGCGCAGTACTCTGTGAGCCCATTCAATGTGGAACTCTTCTGAGGCCTCCTCTCTGAGTACCTGTGTGAATAGTTGTGTCAGGGTTTCTGTGAGATCTTCGTCGTCATTCTCGGGTAGGCCTCTGACGCGTATGTTGTTGTGTTGTCCCCCATTTCTTGCCTTCTCTGTCTTTTCTATATAAAGAGTACCCTGGTATTGCTATGTCCCACCCATTTTTCTCATTATCTCATGTCTCAGTCACAGTGATTTTCTGTCCTTGTTTTGGGGGGCAATTGGATTGATGTTTTATCACCCATTTGCCCCCCCCTCCTAGTTCAAATACTGCCTAGCAAAACCTCTGAACTTCTCACTGAAAACATTTGTTTCCTTTTGAGAAAGATGCAAACCATCTTTTTTGTACAGTTTATTTCCATTCCAAATAGAGCTACCATGAGAAATGAAGCCAAATCCTTGCTCCCGACACCATTCACCAAGCCACAAGTTAAAGTCTCTAATACGCATCTGCCTGTTATTCTGAGTGTTATGCACAGGCAGAACTTCAGAGAATTACAGTGTGGAAACAACCTGCCGTATATCATTGGCAAAAACACAAAAAACTTCCCTTACCTCTGAAACCTCATGGCAAGGCAAGTCATTTGACCCTAGATGGACAAGTACATCCAATTCCCCTTCCTGCTTTGCTAGCTTAACCATAATAAAAATATATCCTGTCTCTGTGAGCAGTAGCTCTATGAAGACATCTCACAAGGCCATTATTGTCCAGCTCCACACCTCTTATAATAGAAACAGAAATTGCTTTTTTTAGCAGGCTTCATCTTATCCTTATTGTCATTAGCTGTAGTCTTGCAAAGCTTTGACATAGAGGATGGTGGTTCCACAAACTCAGTGCCTGAGCCTGTCTCCGTAACACGATTACACTCTGTGCCTGAGCCTGTCTCCACAACACCACTACACTCTGTGCCTGAGCCTGTCTCCATAACACCACTACACTTGGTGCCTGAGCATGTCTTCATAACACCACTACACTCTGAAATTGCTGAAAATGAATTATGTAGAGGCACAGACTGTGCAATATGCCTTTTATCCACAACTCTAAGTCTACCAGATCCTACATTAATCCATCTGCCATTCCTAGGATGTCTCTGCCACAGTGGCTTTGTAACAGTCGCAGCCTAATAATTTACAAATCTCAGACTTCAAAAATACAATCTCCTGACGCAATATAGAGAACTGTCTTGAGATTAGACAGCATCCAAATCTGGATGTGGAACGTGAAATAAAAATCCACAACAACTATTACACTGAATTAGTCTGCTATTTTAATGAGGTGAGTAATTTACATCAAACAAATAAAATCTTATTTTTTTTCACCTCACCTCCTGTAAACTAAGCTAAATTACTTACAGGACAGAAAGCAAATTCGGTTGTAATATTGATTACTTATTTTAAAATAGAGTTTAAAAACTAACTTTTATGCTGCATTAATTTATTTGGGGAAATGTGACACATTTTGCAATTGTTTAAATTAAATTTAGATTTTTTTCTCCAAGACCTAATCTTTTTTGTATAAACTGAGACCAGAGGTGTAACTACAAACCACGGTGCCCCGGTGCAATATTTGCCCCGGGATCCCCCTATAGGTCTCACCCCCTCCATACGTCTACTCCCCTCTCCATACGTCTACTTCTACCCTTCCCCCATATGTCCACTCCCATTCCCACACACACATGCAGACAAACAGGTACACATGCAGACACACACATATACAGACACACAGACACAGACACACACACATACAGGCACACACAGACACATACATACAGACACACACATGCATACAGACACACATACATACAGACACACACATAAACACACACACATACATACATACAGACACACATGCACACACACACATACAGAGAAAAATGCATACAGACACACATACACAAACACACACACACACACATATAGAGACACATACATACACACACATATACAGAGACATACATACAGGCACACATACACAAACACACACACATGCAAAATGTTTTAGTCACCCTACTGTTTCCTACCATTAAGATGCAGGAGGGTGACTTTCCCTTGGGTCCAGTGGTGGCTCAGGCTGATGGGAGTCAAAGTTCCCACTCTGACTTCCTCTCCTTCCTCCC
This sequence comes from Pelobates cultripes, assembly GCA_933207985.1. Lineage (NCBI taxonomy): Eukaryota > Metazoa > Chordata > Amphibia > Anura > Pelobatidae > Pelobates > Pelobates cultripes. The sequence continues at coordinate 293,415,392 of OW240913.1, read as the reverse complement.
ACGTGGCTCTCTCTGATAGCTGGAGGGAGTGACCGAGGCAGTCACCTCCTCCCAGCATCTGACGTCATCACAGGGGGCCCGGTTGTACTGTTAAGGCACTGACCGGGGCCCCCTGGATATTCATTGCCATCAGGTTGCCCTAACAGCATGGGCCACCAGATGGACCCCTTCAAAGCGGCCCTGGCAGGTTAAACCGCGTTGTCAGTGGTCGCAACACATGGCGGCGGGCACCCGGTCACAGGGGTCCGCCAGTGACGGAGACCTAATCTTTTTTGTATAACTTGAGAGAGAGAATAGGTTCTCAAAAGGCTGTGTTTGTTGTTTTTCAAAGTGCCAGTTTTTAGCTTATTGACATGTACATATAATAATGTCAAACAGTAAAGAAGAGCTTCTGGTTTATCATCTGGAACTTAAAGGGATAATGCCACAACAAATGGGAAATCTCTTCATTTTATGCGCATTATAGGCATAAATCATTTTACATTAAAAATGCACCAACACACGTCTGGGGCCAAGATGCCAGAATGTACAAACCCTGCTTCTACCTACCTACCCACCCACACCAATACACAAGTATAGTTTATCCAAGCCCCTACACTCTGCCTATCCTCTGACACTCACCTTCATGACTTCTCTAGTGCTGCCCCATTAGACCCTCACCCAGTCACCATTCCTTTAGAACATCATTGAAAACAACTTCGTCAGGCAGGCAGAGCAAATAAACTGTTAACATATTTTCGTCTCTAAACCTTAGTAACCCACCTTGCTTTCTCACCTATGACTGTTATACAAAAGTTTTTACACATTTTTGTATGACAGTAGCAGGTGAGAAAACATGGTTTTCTAGAAGCCAACTCTTTCCCATACATGAAACAAACCTTACCCTTACCTCTCGTGTCGCTTTACCAGTCTATCTTGGATGCAAGCTAGTTTAAACAGAGACCTAAGCACTTTTCTTTCCTGTACGTCCAACATGTCTTGTTACAACCACTTTTTTGTTAGTCCAACCATTGTACAATGCTGCAGAATTTGATGGCGCTTTATAAATAATAATCATATATATATGTGACGAGACCAATACCCTGTTGCCTTTGGATTATGGCCCCATGTTAAAAGCCTTCTTTTTCCCCTGCAGAAAATGCTTATTCGTGCCTTTCTGCCCGGTGTTCGGTAGATTCAATCTACTGAACTAACACACGAATGACTGGACCACCTGGGAGCTGGAGTATGTCGGCAATTGACCTCCCAGAAGCTGTGGCTAACCGCAGCTTAATTGACGAATGCTGGGTGGCCGCCATTCGTATACCGAACACGAGGTCGCGGCCATTTTAAACATGCGAACGCACAGTGGTGTTCGACGCCCAACTCTTGTTCGGTAGAAGTGCACGAACGGCCCTATATTCGATAGTTTGTACCTGAATACACCATACCCCAGATAGCCATCCCGTGGAGTCTATTCGTATGGAGAACAGACTTTGTGAACACTTTGACTCCACGGCGATTGGACTGTGTGCATAGGATCTGAGCGCTATTCGGTACTTTTGTGCGCTCAGATCCCAGCTATCTGGGGATGGGTTGCAAGTATATATTTTGTGTGATAAATGTAATATTGTGTATTTTATTGTGTTTTAGTATTTTACTGTAACCGTGTGGGTAATGGAGTTTTGCCTCTGTCCTTGGAGATAATTTGATTACTTCCCAATTATCTCCAGGTTAGAGGGGAGGGATTGTAATGTATTGGGGGAGTGTTTTAAGCATGTCTGCCTGTGATTGGCCAGTGCACTATTTGTGTCCCAGTCTCCCATTTGGTCCCCTAGGGGAGTGTCCACCAGGTGGGAGACCTTCATAAATACTGGGCAGGTAGCCCTCATTAAACAGACCCTCAACACGGAGCCTTGTCTCGTCTTTGGGGGGATTTACTGTATGCTGATAGAGACTGATTGCTAGGAGTGTAAGCCGCTTGGGTGCTTTTCCTATTCGTCTGCTAGCAGCTATTCGTGAGGTTCCAGTTCGGGAGTTTGGAGTGCTATATTGTATGCAGTTCAGGAGTTTAGAGCATTCCCTTATATGCGGTTTGGGAGTTTGGTGTTCTGCAGTAGCTGTGCCTGTATCTCTGGAAGGGGAAGATCTTCTAAACGGCGGTTTAACCCTTTTATACTGAGGGTGCCGTTACTATATATATATATATATATATATATATATATATATATATAAATATGTAGAGTAGAGATTGTAGCCCTACTAGTCCAGTGTCGTGTGTCTTGTGTCTTATCTGCACTTATGTCACTTTAACCCCTGTATCATAACTCAACTTGTGTCGTTTTTTTCTTACAAATGCTTTAGACTTGAGAAAGAGAGGTTCTCCCGAAAGCTTATCATTCCAAAATTCTGTTTGGAATAACACACACACACTCTAAATATTTAAAGTTTATTTTAGGTCTTGCATTGTTTTTATTTTACTGCCTTGCTCTTCAAACAGGTTATTCAGTTGTATGTAAACAGACTTTCGAAAAACGTGTTATATGTCTCTTGGTACTCATTAGGTTAACAAGCTTTAGATAACAATCTCAGATAATCCTGGAATATATCATTATTTTCAGTAAGATAATTAAGTGCAAGAATCTGTTAATTAGCTGATATATGAGTTAAATGGAAAGTATTACAAAATGATTGTGGAAGTGTTTAATTACTACTGCTAGGTTTTTAGATTACATTAATCAGTTTTACGGGGGTTTCTTAAACACGAATTGGAAATATTCCAGGTATATAGTTATACAACTATTTTAATTATTTCTCAAATCAACGTTTTTGGTTTATTTGGTTTAGTTTAAAATGTATGCATATTATGCCCATGTGTCCTTTGCTGTTGTTGTTCATATATTAATCTCATCTAAATGGTGGTGCAAGCATGTTTTCAATAGGAGAAATTAAGGACATTAATGTCTGTGGGTATATATATACTTTTTCACATTTACAGATATCTGTGTAGAAATAGGTTTGTATAATATTATTTTACTATTATTTTACTGAATTCCTCACTTTTGATATTTATACGGAATTTGCATGAACCCATTACATTTTGGTCCAAAAATAATCATTATATTGTAAACTCCACTGAGCAGAACTCTCTTCACCTTCCTTTATGTTAAATATTTATATAAAAGGAGTAAGAAAAGCTATAAATAAGTGCTCAAAGAAATAAGTTAAAGAAATATGGTTTACCAGGTTGGTAGAAAGCATCCGGCCGTGGGCCAGAGTGCTTATGGGCAGCTCCGTCGTTGGTAATGGAATTAAATAATATTAAAAAAACATCAAACATAAAGACAAATCATCTTTGAACTGCATATAACTTCAGTCCTGAGCAGGAGAAAGCCTTGTATCAAATGTCAGTACTTTTGTCTCAGGTGGAGGATGCGGCATAGGCATTTGGCAAAGCTCTCTTCGACACAAACGGTATGACCTTTGCCAGGTCCCAGCTGTGTGTAACCGGATTTATTCCTCTGGATCCAGGCTGAGGTATAGAGTTTTCTGGTGTTCCCAGCTGACTAAGGAAGGCGTTCACTCCTTGAAGGTCGGATACAGAATGAATAGCATCCCTTTGCAAGACTTGTATTGCTCTTGGTGAGCGCCACATGTATTGTATATGCTGTGGCTTCTCAGAAGGGCAGTGAATGGTTGCATGTGTCTTCTCCACTGTAGTGTATCTCCCGAGAGGTCCGCATAAAATGATAGGGACGTGTTTTCGAAGGAATAGGGCACATTTCCCTTGAGGGCAGAGAGCACTGCATGTTTTAGTGCGCTGTTGCAAAATTTCACAGTTTCGGGTGCTCTCCGGGATTTTGGGACTAATCCTGTTGAAATTGTCCCCTTTGGCTTGCTTTGGAGCTAACAGTGCTCCTATTAGTTGTGTTATAAAGTGCAGAAGCTCTGCTGTGGGGACCTCCTCTGACCTTGAGATTGTTGCGGCGCCTCATGTCTTCAAGCATGGCAAACCGCTGCTTTGATAGTGCCTGCTGTTTCTTAAGAGTTCGCATTTCTAGCCGGAGGTTTGCATATGTTGGTTCACAGAATTCTCCACCTCTCTTAGGTGGCCGACCAGGCCCGTAAGGTTATTGCGAATACAAGGCAATGTCTGCCTGCAGTGTTTTCTGGAGGCTGCTCAGCATCTCCCTGAGCATTGTTGCTGTCACAGGTTGGTTTTCTTTGGGTTTCGAGGATGTTTGTAGCTGCGGCAGAGGTGGTATCCCACTTGTACCCCCGTTCAGGTCCACACCCTCGGAGGAGTCAGTAAAGTCCTCTAGGTCGTCGGCCATCTTGGGCCCATACACGCCTTGTGCTCACCAGAGGAGATCGCCAATATTCATGCAGGTTCTAGGTTTGTCCAGCTTCTGTTTTTTTGTTTTGCGGCCCATGGTGTGTTGTGGCTTTGTGTGTGGGTTTTTGGGGTATAGGTGCTGCTGAAATCCATTATTATATCGTTAATGTATACTGAGCCCATCGAGTGTGCGTCTGACTTATTTTTTTTAGTTAGTTGGGGGATTAGTTACAGTTTATGAACCTACATTCAGGCATAAGCCTGCCACAACATCAATGTACCCTTTTTTGGCAGATGCAACTCTAGCACCTATTTCCTGTTCTTATGAGATTAGTCCACTTACTCGGGAAATCCTTCTTCCTGGGACTCTTTACAGGGCAAGGTTAAATAGGGCCATAGAATGAGGCACCAGTGACCGGGAGGATTGAAAAACCGGGGAACAGGCCTGGGCACCCAAATATGTTTATATATGAAACCAAGAGAGCTGCACTCACCTAAACATGCATAAATCATAAAGGTGTTGCTGAGGCCAATTGATACAACATACAAAATCCAGCTCACTTACTCATTTACTAAACAGTAATTTCAAATAGGTTTTATTTTTTTTTGTTTTTTTTTTAAAACACCTAACTTAGTCAGAAATAATGGGGATTTAGCTAGAGTATATGATCATACATTACATAAACCGGCCACAATATACTGTATGTATATATATATATATATATATATATATATCAATTGTTATGCCGTTTTATGTCAAAATACATTTTAAGACGTGTGCCACATGCTTTGCCTACAATGCTCATTGGTGTATTAAAGGATATGAACAATGAACCCTTGGCAAGGTCACATATGTATCACGGTGCCGCATCACTGCTTCATAATTTCGTATGAAATAATCAACCTTTTGCTTGATTTCTAGACTCCATAGGCGGACGTGGAAAATTGACTTTTTTTAACCATTTGATAAATCTTACCGTAAATAAGTAAATACGTTATCTCTGCTATTATATAAGCACTATGCTGCTGGCTCATGCAGCAAATGCATTTTAGAACTGGTCTGATTCCAACTGCTATAAAAAACAACTTAGGGGAATACAAACAGATACGTCTTGGTTAGAAGTGCTTGTCGCAATGAAATGTTATTGATAATTTGTAGTTGTTCTAAGGACATCAATGTTATTGTAAGTATCTCTGCATTGACTTTAAACTGAATGAACGGTTTGTCTTACAAGAATTAAAACAGTGTTTCACAATTTACTTATTAAATTTATTGTTGCTTATTTAATGCAGTTAGAGCAGAAAGACTTACTTTGTGTCTAAAATGAGTGCTTTCGGAAAATAGCATTTATATATTTTTAATTTACTCATCCATCAGTCATATAGATTTGTATCTTCTTCAAAAATAATCATAAATTAACCCACTGTATTAAAGTAAATGTCTTTATTTATTAACATAAATCGTTGCTTCTATTTTAAAATATACAGAAGAAAAAATATAAAGGATATGTGCAGATAATGATAAGAGGAACTTGTCCTCAAATACCAAACAAACAAGAAAAAAGAATAAAAACCCTAATCCAAAACTTCATAAATTATATAAACTATAGAGGGTAATGAGCATCTCGTGCGCGGCGCAGGGGCAGAGGGTCGGGAGGCGGACCAGGACACCCTTCACCAGCACTTTCGGAAATGTGCTTCACCCCCACACAGAAGGGAATATCTCCAGGGATAGAGATAACAACATCAGTCCAATAACTCAATCTCCCCACACACATTACGCAGCTAGACACACCTAACCCAATCGGGACACACCGTAACTCACATAATCTTAGAACCCACATGCCACGCGGGGCGCACTGTTGGGGCACAGGGGGGACCTTCTTACAACCACTACTCTAACTTCACTCTTACTTCCCTACACATCATTCTGATTTCTCTCACTAAAAAATACCTGACACAAAAACTATCACGCACACACTATCCTGAGGGAAACAGGAACTCACCTATGCAATGACATACTCTAAACCTGGGATCAAGGAACCTATGCTTACACATACACAATGCAATGAACACTTGTCTCTATAAAAACTCCAAAATATCCATACATAATCGACCACTATATCTCACACATACAGGCGATTTGAAACTAAACAATATGTCAGAATACTGTTAATATATATTTAGAGAAACTTAAGAAGTGACGGTATACAAGGGCCACAACTGCCTCTACTGAAGGCCTGCGAGCCTAACTTTTCTATCATCTTATATATAATTATAAAAAAATTAAAAAAAATGCAATCATGACAAAGATTGACATTGGACTTGAATTGTGTTTGTACAAATATTTTTCATCAAGGCCTGCGAGCCTAACACTAATGTTAACATACTCTTAATAAATAAAAAGATTTATAAAAAAAAAAAATTATATAAACTACTGAACAAATATATATATATATATATATATATTTCATATTATAGATATCGTGTGTCCTCTGTATTTTAAGTATTAGAGTTGAATGACACGTACGGCAGGCAAATGTTGGCTTGAAAAGGTCTGGCTGAACTTTAGTTAGTGTATCATTTATCATAAAAAATTATGTGTATTTAAAATGACACTATAGGCACTATAATTGTTTCATCTCATTATTTCAGTTGTCTTTCGGTTAATTTCGGCTAGCTAGGTTGAGCATTCGTGCCTTTCCAGCTTTCGCTGGACTCTGGCGTTTGTTTCAGGCTGTGAGGTTCTCCCAACTGTTTGTGCAGTCAACAGTTTGGGAAGAGCATTGATTAGGGCCATTTCATATATATTAACCATTCAGCACCCCCTTGGCATTTGAGCTTTGCTCTGTTTGGGGAGTACTATGCAATCACAATTATGGTACTTCAATATTGCTGTTTGGTTCTTTGCTTGCTCGGCCCCCCTGGTAGACATGGTTTACCCAGACCAAGGGATATGTTCTAAGGTTATTCTGTAAATAATCGGTTAGTGCTGGTGTTACACTTTACACGTTATGAGTCATTTTGTATGCTAATATGCTCATTACATTGCTGACTCATTATGTATGCTAGGTAAATATTGTATACTGTCCACATGGAGTAAGAAGACAAATATTCTCCCATACTAAATATTTATTTAAGTATTCTGGTCAGATAATTTATACAGGTATACATGGTTGACAATTTATTTTCTTACGTAAACGTTACAGCTAGCAGGTGATTCTTTACTATTAGGCTCAGGCCTTCATGTCTTATTCAGTATGTTTATTAAAAATGTTTAGGCACCCAAGTCGTCCTTTTATTGTTTTTACAGGAACAGTTTCCAGTATTGACGGTGTTACAATTCATACACTATTCAGGTATTTAGGTTATGGTTATTTGACGTCTACATTACAGTTGCTCATCTTTCACATACTGGGTCATCTGTTACGTAGTTGTGAGGGTTCTCATATAACCAATACTTATATTTCCATACGTCCTATTTGTAATTAGATGCAGGGGAGCCTGACGATATATTTCACCCTCACTTGGTCCTCCATATGGATACGTTGTATTTCAAACTCTTTTAGGTAAACATCCACGGCTGATGCATCTATTTCATTCTCTCATCCTTTATAAATTGTTGAACTTATCTGTAGTGAACACTAGGCTACCATTAACAGCAGTATCTTTGAGAGGTTTATCATCAGTTTCACGGTATTTTAGTTCTTTTTTTCCTATTTTCTGTATAGGTATGTATTTTATTTTCTATAGATCAAGCACCAACCTCTTCTAAGACTCACTAGACGTAATCATTATTGTATTATGGTAGGTTTGATTTCCTTTTGTACTTTCTCTAGCTAATTGTTGTATTTCTTTTTTATTCACTTTCTCTCAAGATTTTTCTCTAGTAAGATACCTTATTCTACAAGGTACGTACTTTCATATTCATGTACCTTGCATTTAGAGTCAAGCCCTTGTTTAGGATCAGAGAACTGGTTTATAGGTTCAGGTAATGGCCTTCGTATAGCTTTAATTTAGAGCTTTTTCATGTCCCAGTATGACAGGCTCCCCTCCTCTCATGGGAGCCTCATTCACCCACTCAGGTAATTATTACTTAGCATACCCTCCTTCAGGGTCTTAGTCAGGGCCTCACCTGTCATGGCCACACATTTTTGCTTTCGCTTTAGGAATTGTTTCGCCAATTTGACATTAAGATAGCAAACCAGTTCTGGTTTATTAGTTGTCAGTAGAGATGTCGCGAACCGTCCGCGAACTTCTCGCGAACTGTTCGCGGCGAACTCCGGTCAGCTGACACATCCCGGCCAATCTCCAGCAGACCCTCCCTCCCAGACCCTCCTACTTCCTGGACAGCATCCATGTTGAAGGCAGCTTGGTTAGGACAACGCCCTGCTGGAGAACAATAGACAGGAAACGGGGGAGGGGAAGAGACACACCTTCCCATGGATTCAAATGGGCAGAAACAATCTTTAGAAGCCAATAAGCCCCAAATAGTCTTTTTAAATGGCACTACACCCCAGGGACATAGTCATGAGGAAGGAGGCTGGCAATCAGGCTCCTCCAACAGCCAGGGGCAAAGGGCAGCTTGTCACCTAACAATCCAATGACAAAAGGCATTTCGTCACAGAACCTATCTAAATCCCACTCTCCCTCTTACCTGGTCCGTTCCCGTTCAGGTCAACCCACCCGCCTCACCCCTTGTAAATTATAATGTTGGTTTCAGCACACCTCAACCAACTTTGCCCAAATACGAATTATGCATATTACAATTATGTTTCCGACAACAAATATATAAATATATATATATATATATATATATATATATAAGCTTACTACCTGCCTGGCCTACACTAAAGATACCCAACTCTGCTCCCTTTATGTGCCAGGTCAGCTGTTCCCCATGTTTTTTGGCTACTTTGGAAACTGTGTTTCTGCAAGTACCAGGATTCAAAGACAATATAGTAGTAGTCCTTACCTTATCTAACTTTCACTCTCTTAAAGGGAAAATCTTGGTTAAAAATGCATTTATAATGCACTTGGACGAGTTAGAAAATATATTAAAAAACATGCATTCAGGAGTTTTTCGAAATAATTATCCTTTTTCTGTAGATAAGCTGACTCACTATTTTCTTGTACTGCATAAGCGTCCTTGTTCATGATAGGCATAATCCAATCAAATACTTCTCATAGAGGACACAATGAGTCTATAAAAAACTATTTAAAAAAAAGCACATTTGAAATTGACATTACTAAAAAAAATAAAAAATCATTAAGTAACTAAATGCTGGATTTTGTCCAATTTATATAAATAAAATACTCACATCATTCTGGAATGGGTCCACAAATGTGCTTATCTGACAAGTGAACAGGTTTGAAAGAACGATTGTTTTTACTGAAAAGTTTAGATTTTTTTTATTTAGTATTATTGGCCTTTTAATAAGTAGGACTAAAACCTCTATTATTTGAATATGCATAGGGATTTCAGATACTGTGCAGATAACGTTTTGGGAGTTTTGTTCTAATGTATTTGGGCTGATCAATGAAAACTATAGCAATTACTACCGTCCAAGAGTAGTAGGAATTTGGGCGCAGGGCTTAATTTTGTGTTTGTATTTGCTTTTGAAATACACAGCCATGTTATAGTGCTTCTACTCACTGCATCTGTTCTGTTAAGGGTTAATAAGGGTAACATAACAATATTCCTTTTGTATGTCATAAACGTGGAGGGAAGACAAGAAATGCCATTAAGGAATCAAAGAGAAAAGTAAGTGGACATGACACTCATGCTATGTTTAAGGTGCTGTACATGATATTAATTTCATTTTTTTTTTTCAAAGATTTTTGTGGACACAAATGCTGTACAGTCCATGAACAGATTGGTTAAACAACACACGCACAGTTGGTTAGCTACTTCATTAATTGAGTTGGTTATACTTGGTGTGTTGGCATAGCTGCACATGAAAGTGTTGCTGAAATATTCCAAAATGAGACAATCCCAATTCAGAATATCTTGAATGTTGGCAGGCACACAATAGCTAAGCATAAAGGACCACTATAGTGCCAAGAAAACATACTCGTTTTTATGGCACTATAGTGCCCTGAGGGTGCGCCCACCCTCAGGGTCCCACACCCGCCCGGCTCTGGGGAGAGGAAAGGGGTTAAAACTTACCTTTCTCCAGCGCTGGGTGGGGAGCTCTCCGCCTCCGATCCTCCTCCTCTCCTCCCTTTCTGCTGAATGCGCACGCGCGGCAAGAGCTGTGCGCGCATTCAGCCGGTCTCATAGGAAAGCATTTACAATGCTTTCCTATGGACGCCTGCGTGTTCTCACTGTGATTTTTCACAGTAAGAATCACGCAAGCACCTCTAGCGGCTGTCAATGAGACAGCCACTAGAGGATTTGAGGGCTGGATTAACCCATTCATAAACATAGCAGTTTTCTCTGAAACTGCTATGTTTATAAAAAAATGGGTTAACCCTAGCTGGACCTGGAACCCAGACCACTCCATTAAGCTGAAGTGGTCTGGGTGCCTAGAGTGGTCCTTTAATATCTGTTTACCTAGGTAAAGTGTGCCATGCTATTGGCTCAACATATTTTTGGGCATTGTAGTGAAAAAGCAAATTTGCAATACTAAGACTTATCTGAGATATAAACGCATCTACATCTCAGGGTTTAGTGAACTGGCCCCTTTATCCATGCATCAAAGCTTAGTTCTAAAATCTCTGCAAGCTCTTCTGAATGACATTAATCCCCCAGTCAACCTGCATAAGAGAGCATGACCCTACAATAAATTACCTGCAAGAGATACATTGTTTTAAAACTTAATTGGTCCGTTATTAAGCATGTCATTAATTTACTCTTAAATGCTGTTGCTGCAAATTATAATCTCTTGAACATGCTGTTTTTTCTTCTACAAAAAAATAAAAACATAAAAAGAGGCAGTACGCTTTAAGAGTCAATGATGCTTTCTTATTCTACCTGAGATTTTCCTAGTGGGTTAAAACTGCATTTTAACCCTTTACATGCCAGCGAGCCCTGGATCAAGCTTGTATTTCAGTGCTCTATGAATAATATAACATGAGAGAAGGAGCACGGAAGACAGACAACCAGATGAATAGAATTACAAGGAAGACACAGAGTTTCTTCGGCCCAGTTGTAACAGAACACATTGTAATAACTACAGCTTTGTCAATAAAAAGTTGTTTTTCTGCAAACTCTTTCTCCAATAAATAAAATTTTTTTAAAAAGTAATCACTTGTGTTAACTTGCCTTACCAATTGTTTTGCAAATCCCCCTCCTCCAAATTTCACCACTAAATGAATAGGGGAACGTTTTCCTTCCATATAAAGAAAAAACCACCATTATGATCTGTGGTCAAAATAACTTAACTAGAAATGATATTTTTTCTCGGAGAAGATAACATTTGTGAATTTCATTTTTCATTGTATTGTTTCCAAAATACAAAATGCAAGCATTTAGCTTATTTGTCTCTCAAGCAGCTGATGTGTGTGTTAGAATGAAGTGAATGATTTTTTAATTACAGAAACTCGAGGTGTCATTCACTGCATACAGCACTCCACTAACAAAACAGAACATATGTTTATCTTGTCTTCTCTTCTGTTTTTTTTCTATTGTTATCCTACACTTAATTATAGAGTCCATTTAGCATTTAACCATGGTGCTTTAGTGAAGAATTTTTATTCAAGAGCTATAGTATTTTTTTATAGTCATATACAGAGTTGAACATATGTTATGTTCTATCAACATGTGAACAGCTGCAGATGGTTTTACTTATTGTAGAAGAAAATATTTTGTTGGACCAACTAGTTTTAAAGGGAAACTATTCCCAAAGAAGTGCTGGATCCATGTGTAAACATAATGCCTTTTAAATTCAGTTTTCGTAGAAGTCACCATATCTTTTGTTTATATGGGGTATTTTTTTAAACGATGTCATCATAAATTGATTATTCAGGTACTTATGGATTTTATGTAGATAAACAGAGCAAGCACTTGCCCATATGGTGTAATTTCCTGTGTATTAATGACGGTTCCTGACAATTCAAAAGTAAAATGCTCCATGACAAACATTGTAGAATATATGATATTTGGTGGAATGAAAGCCTGTCCTTCCTGAGAACAAACATATAACACCAATGACTAGGGATTAGACTTGGGCATTCATATTTGTACGAATACATTTTTGGCCAAATCCGAATACAGAATAATGAATGGGGAGCCGAACAAAATAAACAAATGGGCGCTGAACAAAATTCTTCCATGCGCCATTCATTTATTCGTTCATTCAAAAGTCGTGTTTGGCCTTGTGTATTACAGTCTGCAATTCAAAAGGCTAAATTCTTCATCCAAATGCACAAATGGCTTATTATGTCAGTGTGCCTTTGTTCTTTCTGCTCACTCCCATGAGCCACTCATTCATTCAGATAACTTGTTTGGCTTTTTTAACAGTGTACTAGTATAATATTGTATCTATGACAAACTGCTGAGTGATTCACCCAAATGCACGAATGGCTCTAATATTCGGTGCTCATTTGTTAGTTCTGCTCACACTCATATATTTATTATAACAGGTATGGTGGGAGTCAGCTAGATGACCGTTTGCGCACCGAACAAATTAGCTATTTGTGCATTCGGATGTAACGTTCAGCCTTTTAAAAATACATCTCTCTAGCATAGGCAGAGTGAGCCGAATGAAAAAGGGGGTTCTCCGAAATGAAAATAATGTCTAAATTTTGTCCGAAAAGAAATGAGTCAATGGATGAAATTCAGTTCTGACTTAACAAAACATTTTTTTGGCTGAATACATTCGGACAAAACTAAAATGTCTCCAGTACCCAAATATACCAAAGACACTAGAAAATGTTTTTAAAAATCTGGACCCCGTGGCTAAAATATACTGACAGTCACCCTACTTTCAAGTCAACAAACATCCTGTCAAATTATTACTTTTTGAAATGATGTTTGAATTACTGTAGTTTTTCTCTCTTGTATTATCTATGGTCTGTGCATAGAGAATAGAAAACGTGGTGATTTAAGGTACAAATTCACCTAATATTCCGAGTGTAATCTTAAGGAAATAGAGTAATGTGTATGGTGTAAAATGTTAGATATATAAACCCCTTATGTTTTTACATTTATTTTTTCCTAAAATATTTTTTTTATTGGAAGTGTTTAGAAACATATAATAGAGTATACAAGTACAGCATTTACAATACAAATTATGTAGTTGTGTTAGGAAAACAGGCATTAATGGAAATCTGGTGATATTGGTATAAAACAGTATTAGATACAACCATCATACAACATTCTATACATGGTTAATGCATCTGTGTAATTACCAAAGCAGAGCACACATGAAAAAAATATTGCTGAAAGAAAAATTATGTAAGGAATACAGAGATAAGATTGTGCTAACGAGAGATTACACACAGCACCAGTAGGAAGACAGTAAGAGAAATTAAGAGGAAGAGAGAGGGAAAGAAAGAGAGAAAGAAAGAAAGAAATAGAGATATGGACCTAGGGACAAGATCTTGCCAACTTGCCAGGAAAGAAGAGGCTGAGATCTAATTCTGACATGTTTTTGTATTAAAACATTCTGCCCCTGCAGTATTTTTGGTCCTGCAGGTTTTTTTCCATTTGAATATTTTATTGTTTTATGAAAACATGAACAAAAGGGCGTATAGAAAGCAAGAAGGGAGGGAAGTGTGGGGCGGGGGGTTTGGTTGGATCCATCCATCTCACATAGGTTCAGCAAGAAGATTAATAAGAGCAATTAGAAAAATACAGTGTATGCAATCACTGTATTAAGAGTCAAGCAGGAGTCTCTGAAATGGGCATATTACCCATAGTCAGTCGTGAAATATATGATTTAAAGCGAGTAACGCGTGTGTAGACACCTTAACAACGTAACATAACATAATGTAACAGGTGACCTGTTGGAACCCTAGTATCTTATTACATGGGAGCTGCTTAGTTAGGGAGGGGGTGTCCACTGATAAGTAGTTACGTAACTAGGCCACTGGTCCTGAGAATTCAAGAAAGAGAATACCATGGAAGGGCAACCTTGTATATGGCTGATGCAGAAAGAGTGCCGCTGGTGCATCAGTTTTGATAAATAACATACTCTCACTCTAGCTATCAACCTCTGTGCAGTGAAGATACAGTGAGGTAAAAAAGTATTTGATCCCCTGCTGATTTTGAATGTTTGCCCACTGACAAAGAAATGATCAGTCTATAATTTTAAAGGTGGGTGTATTTTCACAGTGAGAGACAGAATAAAAAATTCAAATAAATCCAGAAAAACGCAAGTCAAAAAAGGTTATACATTGATTTGCATGTCAATGAGTGAAATAAGTATTTGATCCCCTATCAATCAGCAAGATTTCTGGCTCCCAGGTTTCTTTTATACAGGTAACAAGCTGAGATTTGGCGCACTCTCTTAAAGGGAGTGCTCCTAATCTCAGCTCGTTACCTGTATAAAAGACACCTGTCCACTGAAGCAATCAATCAATCAATCAATCAGATTCCACCATGGCCAAGACCAAAGAGCTGTCCAAGAATGTCAGGGACAAGATTGTAGACCTACACAAGGCTGAAATGGGCTACAAGACCATCGCCAAGCAGCTTGGTGAAAAGGTGACAACAGTTGGTGCGATTATTCGCAAATGGAAGAAACACAAAATAACTGTCAGTCTCTCTCGGTTTGGTGCTCCATACAAGATCTCACCTTGTGGAGTTTCAATTTTCAATTATCTTTTATCATTTTATGGTCTTCACATTATTATCTACTATCAACTTCTCACGTATCCTATAAGTGGGGATTGTACCACTGTACGCTATCCATACTAGAGCTGGTCACGGTTCTAGAAACATGATTAGGACCATACAGACTTTTTATTATACACCAATTTCTGGGATATTTTACATCATTAGTCTATTTTTGTTTTTTATATACGAATAACAAGACTTCTTCTGACCTCGATCTTCTGGCGGAAGAATACTCTCTGAAGAATACCATAGCTATTTCTTCTGGCAAGTTTATATTTCTATAGTGGACATTTTTCATAACAATACCCACTGTTTTTTAATTTTTATCATACTATTTATATATTTGTTATATCCTGTTGCAATAGCTTTTCAGTTGATTATACACAATAAAATAAAATTGTTTTGGCACAACCTTTCCCCCTTATCCTTTGGAATGCAACCTTCAAATAATTACCTTCAATGTTTTAAGATAGCCTTCTTTTTTTTATGGTGCCATTGATCAACTTACAAAACAGACAAACAAAACATTCTGATTTTATAACCAGGATGAGAAACATATAAATAACTATAGTTGGAACAATCTCAACTTTTAAAAAATATTAGGCATGTGCATGGGAAAAATTTTCGGTTCGGTTTGTCATTCCGAAATTCGGGACTTCGGCTATTCGGCAATTCGGCACTTCGGAACTTCGGCAATTCAACACTTCGGAACTTCGACACTTTGGAAATTCAGTAATTTCTGAACTTCGGGACCTCTGCAATTCGGCACTTCGGAACGTCTCTTGCAGCCGCTTGGTAGATAACTCCCTAATTCCCACGGTATTAGGGAGTTATCTACCAAAAGGCTGAAAGACATAAATTGGTCTTTCAGCCAAATTTACTAATACTAAGTAAAAATTACTTATTATTAGTAAATTGTGCCCCTACTCACTATACTGCGAGTAGGGGCATGTCTATTAAACAGTGAGCAGCCAGTGGCTGCTCACTTAATAAAAAAAAATAAAAATGGGTCCCCCCTCCCGAGGCCCCACCTGCAACATGCAAGGGGGCTTTTAAACTAAATGGGGGGCTTTTGCCCCCCCAGCCCCCACCCCTGAGCGGCAGGTGGGGGCTCTAAAGTAAAATAATGGGGGGACCTATTGCCCACCCTCGGCCCCCACCCCTGAGCGGCGGGTGGGGGCCCTAAACTAAAATAATGTGGGGGACCTATTGTCCTCCCCCCCGTCCCCCACCCCTGAGCGGCAGGTGGAGGCCCTAAAGTAAAATAATGGGGGGACCTAATGTCCTCCCCACTGGCCCCCACCCCCGAGCGGTGGGTGGGGGTCCTAAAAACTAATTAGGGGGGACCTAATGTCCTCCCCCCTGGCCCCCACCCCTGAGCGGTGCGTGGGGGCCCTAAATACTAATTAGGGGGGACCTTATGTCCTCTCCCCTGGCCCCCACCCCTGAGCAGTGGGTGGAGGCCCTAAAATACCAATTAGGGGGGCACCTAATGTCCTCCCACCTGGCCCCCACCCCTGAGCGGTGGGTGGGGGCCCTAAAATACTAATTAGGGGGGGACCTAATGTCCTCCCCACTGGCCCCCACCCCTAAGCGGTGGGTGGGGGCTCTAAATAAAAAAAATAACCCCCCTCCCCTGGGTGACTAGGGGGTCCTCAAACCCCTAGTCACACCCCTCACCAAAAAAATTAACCCCTACCTACCCCCTCATCCTAAAAATAATGAGGGGGGACCATTTAACTAAGTACCTGGAAAAAAAATTACCATTTGATGTTTTCTTTCTTCTAAAATCTTATTTTTTCAGCCCCAAAAAAGGCCAAATAAAAAGCCATAAGTCACCCGTGGGAGGGGGGGTTATTTTTTTTTATTTAGGGCCCCCATCCACCGCTCAGGGGTGGGGGCCAGGAGGGAGGACATTAGGTCCCCCCCTAATTAGTATTTAGGGCCCCCACCCACCGCTCAGGGGTGGGGGACAGGGGGGAGGACATTAGGTCCTCCCCTTCATTCTAATTTAGGGCCCCCACCCACCACTCAGGGGTGGGGGCCAGGGGGGAGGACATTAGGTACCCCCCTAATTAGTATTTAGGGCCCCCACCCACCACTCAGGGGTGGGGGCCAGGGGGGAGGACATTAGGTCCCTCCAATTAGTATTTTAAGGACCCCACCCACCGCTCAGGGGAAGGGGCCAAGAGGGAGGACATTAGGTCCTCCCCCCTCATTCTAATTTAGGGCCCCCACCCACCGCTCAGGGACATTAGGCCCCCCCAATTAGTATTTAGGGCCCCCACCCACCGCTCAGGGGTGGGAGCCAGGGGGGAGGACGTTAGGTCCTTCCCCCTCATTCTAATTTAGGGCCCCCATCCACCACTCAGGGGTAGGGGCCAGGGGGAGGACATTAGGTACCCCCCTAATTAGTATTTAGGGCCCCACCCACCACTCAGGGGTGGGGGCCATGGGGGAGGACATTAGGTCCCCCCCATTACTTTACTTTAGGGCTCCCACCCGCCACTCATGGGTGGGGGCCAGGGGGGGGCAATAGGTCCCCCCTTCAGGTTAGGAGGGGGAACGTTTTTTTTTGTTTTGTTTTTTTACAGTGAGCAGCCACAGGCTAGTATTAGTAAATTTGGCTGAAAGACCAATTCAGATCTTTGAGCCTTTTAGTAGATGGCTCCCTAATACAGTGGGAATTAGGGAGTTATCTACTTATTCATTCCTGTCATTACACCGACTGGCTAAGTAACTTACATTTTATATGAATGTATGTTACTTGTTTGTTGTAAGTGTTGAAAATGCTTACAGCTGAATCCTGGCTATGTTTGTATATCTTTTTATTTAAAATTGTATACAGTGTAACATTCTTCTTCTTCCACTGCGTAAGTATATTAGTACTTAGGCAATACTGTGCTTCGGAACATCGGCAATTCGGAACTTCAGCACTTCGGAACTTCGGTAATTTCTGAACTTCGGGACCACGGTAATTCGGCACTTCGGCTATTCAGACATTCGTATGTACCCGAATGTCCGAATTACCCGAAATTCGTCCAAATTCATATTCGGCCCGAAACGAATTGCACATGTCTACAAAATATTGGTTGAAGTTAAACAAATAAAATTACAGATTCACAATACTAATCTAGTTCAAGACACTGGATCAGGAATTTGCTGTTCTGAAGTTTTAAATATATATATTTCTACTTTAACTGGTAATAAAACATGCTCTCTGCAAAGTTTCTGTCTGCAGATCACCATCCCCACAAACACAGACATTAGGCTAATAACCAACCTCCTATAGCTCCTACTGATTTCACAACCTTGATAAGGTATGCTGCCAATGGCACACGCCACCTTAGTGTCTGTGTGCATTTTATATACTTTATTAAACGTATATAGAACTAATAAAAGGTGAAAATGTATATATCTAGACTGTTACAGTGTATATTTTAATTGTATGTATTTCTCATGTATATTAAATTAGTTAACATAGTAATTTGCACCCAAATTCTTAATTTCTATCTTAGTTCGCTTTCTGCCCCCACCTTGAAAGAGTAGGTTTAAATGTTGCTTTCAGTGTGCTAATAGTCTAATATATGTAAGAATTCTGATATGCATATTTATAAATGGTTTTGTGCTGGATTTAAACAAGGTACTCAACATTCCTTTTTATATTTTAATTACCTAATAAAATGTCAAACATGTTCAATATCAAGAAGCATTATTTAAATACTGGAGCATCGTATGTTTATTATAACCTACTTATATACAATGGGACCTCAGTTTACAAATTTAATGCGTTCTCCGGGACATTACTTATTGTGAAACATTTGTAAACCGAAACGCGGTTTCCCATAGGAATGCATTGAAAACCAATTAATCCGTTCTGGAGGTCAGAAATAAGTCAAAATGAACTGGCATGGAAACCAACCCACAATCCAGAACACACAAATAAAGGTATGCAAACATCGAAGCTCAGCTCCCTACCTTTCCACCGCTTGAGAAATGCACCAAAAAGTCCCAAAACAACTGCAAACAATTTCCAGAATGGCTCCAAAACTCGATGCAAAAGCCGCTCCAACACCTCCACACTCGACGCCACGTGCTACCCACAGGCTCTAGCATACAGGGGGCGGTGCTATAAACCTCCCAGGTGCAATTGTGTATTGCGAAACAAAGTTGTAAACCAAGGAATTATTTTCAATGGATTTTCATTTGTAAACCGAAAATTATGTTAACCGAGCTGTTTGTAAACCGAGGTCCCACTGTAATTTACTTTTAGTGATTACAACTAAATATCCTTGTGGTGTATCAGCTACTGCTACAGAAGATTGATAGAAGTATAATATAAGTTTGATATATGTAAAACAAAATGAGCACGTGGTTTGAAGGAATCTGCGCATTGCTTTGAATTCCACAATATGCAATTTGCTTTAATGTATACACAAAGAGAGTATTCTTTCATAGACTTCTACATATGGGTTGGAAAGTGATGTCAGTTTGTTCATCTTTGTATTCTGAACATTTCCCTTCACCAGTCCTCTTCTTATTCATTTTGATGCCTTTGGAAACGTAGAGAACTTGAAAATAGATAGTGGGTGAATCGCAGTGAAATTAAATGAAATGCTCGAGAGCACAGCATGGCACATATTTGGCTGGGAGAAATACAAATATTCCCTAACTTTTATAATTGCTGCCTTCATAAGCAGAAATATACATTTACATAGAAATTGAAAGTGATGATAGATAAGCCATACTGGTCTTCCGATTTCCTTAGCTTTGGAGAAAATATTAGCTTCTGTTTAACTCTTGCCATATTATATAAAGGCAGCAAGAATCAATATTTTGGTACAGCAGGATAACATGGTTTATACCTGTGTTGAGAGGTCAGATTGGATAGAATGCAGAAATAATATTCTCCTTTACAGTTTATTTAACCAGGGTTATATTTCATAATGTTAAAGGGAAACAATAGTCATCAAAACAATTGTGGCTTAATGAATCAGCTCTTGCTCATTTCTCTGACACTTAGGAGTTTTGTTCCTTTTGTTTCTGTCCATGCAGCCCTAGCCACACCTCCCCTTGCTGTGACTGACACAGCCTGTCAGGTTTTATTTTCAATCGAATGTCAACTTACTTTAGAAGTTTTAATCCCCACTCTGTAAATTTAACTTTTATCACACACAGGAGGCTCATGCGAGGTATAGAAAATAAATTATAAATTAAACAGACTGTGCAATAAAGGAAGTGTAAACATTAGATGTCACTTTACAGGAAGTGTTTATAAAGGCTGTGCATGCTACATGCTGGGAGGTGTGACAAGGGCTGCATAAGAAGTTATTTAACTACTAAATGGCAGAAGATTGTGTAGTGAGACTGAAGGGGCATGATCGATACACCAAAAACTGCCTCATTAAGCTAAAGTTGTTTTGGTGACCATAGTGTCCCTTTCAATGTGTCTCCACTTTTCTCCATCAGGAGGCTTAAAGACCACTCCTTAAAGACCAAGCCTTTTTTTG
This sequence comes from Pelobates cultripes, assembly GCA_933207985.1. Taxonomy (NCBI): domain Eukaryota; kingdom Metazoa; phylum Chordata; class Amphibia; order Anura; family Pelobatidae; genus Pelobates; species Pelobates cultripes. Next base: position 293,394,784 of record OW240913.1, on the reverse strand, counting down.
ATGCAATGCGTTTGGTATTTTTTGGCACTTTTGCCATGAGTTCATTTTTTCATAATTGCCCCTTTCTTTTTTAACTTTATTTTTGCTGTGCTTGAGTGACAAATATTACACATTATACAGTGGATAAATTGCAATAAGATAACAAATGAGAGCAAGAAAGTGTGTATATGTAGAAGCACAATTTTAGTATAGGTAAAGTAGGAAAAATCTAGTGCAGATTGAATCAGACGATTAATATAAAGAGTAAACAAGCTGTCTGCACGGAGATGGGTCACATTAATAAAACAGACAAGTTGCTTAACACATCAGAGTATTTCCCATTTGAGGATCCTATTGTAGTAAAAAGGAGGTGAGTGATATGAAGTATGCAGGATGAAAACATATTGATAAGGGAAAACCATACATAGGGCTAAAAGAATCGCCAAATAAATAATTCTCCCAACCAGCTCTAATAGGGTGAGAAAATAAAGAGTCCAGTCCTGAAGCCCAGTTCATCCAATACCCTCTGTGGGCAGAACAAAGTCCCGCAACCTGAAGGAATGCTGTAGGCCTCTGGGCCAAGTAGTGGGCAGGCTGGTACAATCACACGGCCAGGTCTGGGTTCCCCTTGGTTCTTCATGCACATCCCATGCTTCAGCATAATACCACATTCATGCTTGTCTCTGTGCTGACTTAGTGAGAAGTGAGGGACTGATTGTACTCTGTCGCTATTTTAGGGCCTTCTGGACCGCTAGTACCAAGATTTCATGGAGAGCATTGTCGGAGTGAGTGATCATCCGACTGTGTCAAGGCCAGTTAATGCACTTCATGCTCCAGCTTGTGCTCTAGTTTTTGCCAGAAGTCGACAAATATATTGTCCAGCCTGGTCAAGACAGCAGTCTGAACTGCACTGGTACTGACATTGCATGCCATCTTGGTTAAGTCATCACATGGTGTCTCTGCCTGTGTATCTTCACCCTGCACATCAGTGACAGTGGGAAGGCCTCCCATGGGTGGGATGGCGATAGCGGGAAGGCCTTACATGTGCGCCAGTGACTGCCTCTGGGCATCTCTGTTATGGGAGATTGGCCACTTCTCCTGGTAATGTGTGTTTTTTGGCATTTTTGAGCGATCCTATATCAAGCTGATCTACATTACTGGGTCTCTATTTGCTATATTTACCCTTGATATGTCTAGTTCATATACTTGTAGGAGAGATTTGCTTGTCAAAAGCTCATGTTTGATGTTGGTTGTACAGCCCATGTCAAACTTAAGCAAGAATGTGTCTACTCCCTAGCATAAGTGACATTGGTTATAAGAGTGCTGGTAATAAAACAATAAATATTCATATACCCCCTAAAACTTTAAAATACATTAATACCATTAATACTGGTAGAATCAGCGTTTAATGGCTCTCAACAGTAAAACAAGTCAGAGGGATTGCTACAAATTAATTACATACTGAATAAGTGACTGTTTCAAAATAATATATCACCAGAAAGACCAGTTTCTTTTTATGGCTGTAGTCACTTTCCTAATGTTCTTTAAATCTGATGTTACTTCATCAAAATTACCCCCATGGCCACATGTCACTCAGAATGGAGTGCATCTAAATAATACAGTGACTGAGCCAACTATGTCATATGACAAGCATAATGCTGTATAAAAAGATTTGTCAAACTTTCAACACTCAGAATAAAATAAAAATAATTTTGCACTTTCATTTAGATTTTAAAAGGCATACATTTCCTGCATGACTTTATGTATTTTTTTGAGCCTATCTTTGTCAATACATCAATATAAACTGTACAACAGATGGCATTCAGAATTTGCTCTCAGGCATGGAGAGCCTCCAAAAGCTATAATAGAAGGTCACTTTTCTTCACACATTGATTTTTTTTAATTCTTTCTCTTTTTGTTGACAAATTGAGCACAATGACTCGTTGAGAGTGCAATTAGTTGCTTTCATTTATTCTTTCCCTGAACAATTCTTTAGGGCTGTAATGGCTAATCTATCCACTGCAGATGGTCAGCAATTGCATTTCCCTTGAAGTCCAGCCAGCACTTGCACTGTACATTTGGGATGGTCGTTGGTGGACACTGTTAGTGCCAAGGGATTAAGCATAATCTACTACTATCGTTTTATTGGAGATTACTGTTATTACTAGGTTACTGGACACATAGGCGTGTGCAGCCTATTGTATAAGGGTGTGCACCCTAAAGCACAAACACACACGCTGCGTGTATATATATATATATATATAATATATATATATACACACACACACACATATACTGCTGTATGTGTGGGCACTGTGTGTGGGTAAGGGCGCTGTGTGTGTGAGGGTGATTTGTGTGTGTAAGGGCACTGTGTGTAAGGGCGCTGTGTGTGTGTGAGGGTGCAGTTAGTGTGTAAGGGTGCTGTGTATGTAAGGGCACTGTGTGTGTGTGAAGGCGCTGTGTGTGAAGGCGCTGTGTGTGAGGGTGCTGTGTGTGAGGTTGCTGTTATTGTGTGTGTGAGGGTGCTGTTAGTGTGTATGTGTGATGGTGCTGTGTGTGTAATGGTGCTGTGTGTGTGTATGTGTAAGGGTGCTGTGTGTGTGAGGGTGCTGTTAGTGTGTGTGTGTATAAGGGTGTGTGTGCTGTATGTGTGTAGATGCTGTGTGTGGGGGGTGCTGTATGTGGGTGCGATTGTGTGTATTGTGTGGTGGCCGTTTAGTAAATATCCCCCCTCCCTTCCTGATCCTTTCTGCTGCTTCCATCCCTGGTGGTCCAGTGGAGAGTGAACTCTAGCCTGCGGGGCTAGAGTTCACTCTCGCGAGATCTGAGCATTGCCACGGCAACGCTCAGAATCCCGCGAGAGGAACCCGGCGGAGCTACTGGCAAGAGTGGGGAGGGAGGCTGAGAGCAGAGCCGGCACTCGGATAGCGCCGGCTCTGCATGAGCCGACAGGGGAGATCCTGAGATCTCCCCTGCCGGTCTCAATATACATAGGCGTGCCGCGGGATTAGGGTGTGCCCAAGCACACCCGGCACACCCCGTGCGCACGTCTTTGACTGGACAACCGCTTGGAGATGAGGTCACTTACTGTATCTAATTGTCACACGGCAGGTTTTAAATAGGAGTTGAAGTGCAAATTCAGGGTTCTTCCATTATGTATTTCACCCCTTACTCTGCACAAGTGGTAAGGAAATAGAGCGAGTTCACACTTTATCTAAAAGGGATCTGGATTATTGTAACCTTTTGTTATAGGAATAAGTGTGTAAGGTAACCACAGGGCTCACTTTTTACAGAATATTAAGCAGTGGGGGTACTGCCATATTTTTAACTGGCCCCATACCCACCCAGCATCAGATTAACATAGCTATAACCCATTCTTAGGAATACACCCACAAAAATACACAAAGTAAATGTTCCCCTTTTTCTCATTTATTTTATTCACTTCTCATTACGATTTGGAAAGTCTTTTCTATTTATTAATTGATTCCCAGTTACTGCATAGTGTTCATACTAAACTGTTCATGGTGGCTGTCTTTCCTGTTTGTGCTATTTCATAGCTAGATAAGTAACAGTGCAATCATACAATATACCTTTGCTAGTTCCCAAATACACATTGGTCTGGATTTCAAAGCAAAAACAAAATGGGGACTCCTCCCCAAGACACTGCCCTGGGCACACCTAAACAACATACTTTATTTAACATTAAACCTGCCTTATTGTTCATCATGGCTACTATCTTTTATTCTTTTCTGAGACTAACCCACATGTACAAAGACACAATCACTTGCCTACAAACATTCATACATACAGGTACAGGCAATGCATACAGATTCAAGCACACACATACAAATATATCTAGTGGTACTTTCTTTCATCTCCTTAACTTGGTGGTGTAGTGGCACTTTCTTCTATCTCCTTACCAGGGCCCGCACACTGAGGGGCCCATTAGGTGGCCCATGCACTTAGGGACATCCAATGGGATATGTCTTGAGTGGCCCTGTCGTGCACTGCAGCTCTTTAACAGCACCACTAAGCCCCTGTCATATCAGCACGCAGTGCTGGGAGAAAATCTGAGCATGTCACTTCCTCCCAGCTAACATAGACCAAGCCGCATGGGATGGAGAGAGGAGGAGGAGAAGGAGGGGTGCACGGGCATCCTCTGACTCCAAACAGCCTCAGCCAGCAAGAGCCACTCAAATGGTAAAAAACTGGAGGGTAGCTAAAACTTTGTATGTGTGTCTATTTGTGTGCCATTGTATATTTCTGTGTGTCTGTATATCTGTTAATGTGTGTATCGGTGTGTCAGTGTGTGTGTGTCTGTATGTGTATCAGGCTGTATATCTGTGTGTCTGTGCATCTGTATGTGTGTCAGTGTTTATGTTTGTATGTCTGCATCTCTGCACGTGTGTTAGTATCTGTATGTCTGTGTATCTGCATTTCTGTCAGTGTGTGTATATGTGTTTATATGTGTATTAGTGTGTGTGTCAGTGTATTTGTATATGTGCAAATGCATCTTTGTATTCAAATGCTAATACTACCCACAAACACATCCCTGCATTCAAATATTAACACTACATACAAACAAATCCTATGTCCCTTTGTTTTAGCCAAAATAACAAACCTTATGGCACCCTCCCTAACCCAACATTCCCCTTGAAATAAATAACACAGACAACATGCTGGAAGGTAAAGCCATTGTTTGCCGATAGGAGGTAAAGCCATCGCTGGCCGCATACCATCACCATGGCATCATGGCAGGAAAAAACATTCAAACAGAACGGCCGTAAAATATAAATAATAACCAAATTTAGCTAGGGTGGCGGTGCTGAGGGCTAAACTGGTCATCCCACAAGAGGTTGCGGCTCAACCTAATCCTGCAGTGGAGCACCCGTTGCATCCGCCCAAGCAGAGGCATAAGGACAGCAAGGAAGAATCTTCGGTATGGCCACCTTGAACGCAGACTGCAGGCAGGCACTACAGCCGAGCCACCGCCCAAGAGGGCCTTGCCGACCATCTAGCCTGTCTGGAAGACAAACGTTTGGCATCCCCTATATATGCCAGATTTTTGTGGTCGGTTATGATCAACAGGGGGTCCTTGGAACCCTCCAAAAGATGTCGCCACTCCTTGAGGGCAAGAATAATGGCCAACAGTTCTCTATTGCCAATATCGTAGTTGCGCTCAGCAGGTGACATCTTTCTGGAGAAGTAGCCACAAGGATGCAATGGTGTTCCCTGGCTTTCTCTCTGAGAGAGAACAGCCCCTACCCCTGTCTCGGATGCATCAACCTCCAATATAAAAGGTTTACTAGTGTCGGGATGTTTTAGTATGTCCGCAGAGGCAAATCTTTGTTTAAGAGTCTCAAAAGCATTCACAGCCTCTTTGGACCATACCGTGCTACTAACCCCTTTGCGAGTCATATTTGTGATTGGGGCTATTACAGAAGAAAATCCCTTGATGAATCTTCTGTAATAGTTGGCAAAACCAATAAACCTTTGAATGGCTTTTAAACCAGAGGGTAATGGCCAGTGTAGTACAGCCTCTAGTTTTTTAGGATCCATTTGAAATCCCGATGCAGAGATGTTGTAACCCAAAAAGTGGACTTCAGGCTGGTCAAATATGCACTTTTCTAATTTACAATAAAGTTTATTTTTCAACAACGTCTGCAGAACCTGTTTCACATGGGAGTGGTGAGTTTGAAGATCAGGGGAATACACCAAAATATCGTCCAAATAAACCAAGACAAATGAGTAAATGAATTCCCTGAGTACATCATTTATAAAGTCTTGGAATACGGCCGGGGCGTTGCATAACCCAAATGGCATTACCAGATATTCATAGTGTCCACTACGGGTATTAAATGCCGTCTTCCACTCATGATTCTCTTTAATTCTAACCAAATTGTAAGCGCTCCTAAGGTCAAGCTTAGTAAATACTTTAGCTCCCTGAAGTCTATCGAACAATTCGGAAATGAGTGGGATAGGGTATGCATTTTTTACAGTGATTTTATTAAGTGCCCTGTAGTCTATGCAAGGGCGTAACTCACCACCCTTTTTCTCAACAAAAAAGAATCCTGCACCAGCTATTGAGGATGACTTTCTTATGTGCCCTTTGCTCAAGGATTCTTTGATGTATTCCTCCATTATTTTACTCTCCTGGGGAGATAAGGTATAAACTGCCCCCTTAGGTGGCATAGCGCCTTGAAACAGGTTAATGGCACAGTCATATGCTCTGTGGGGAGGCAATACATCGGATTGAGCCTTGTTAAACACCTCCTGAAGTTCTCGGTATTGTATGGGAACTCCAGGAGTTTGGGGAGTGGTAGTGGGAAGGTCAATAGTATCCAATCTCTTTAGTACTGGTTTTATACATCTCCCCATACACTCTTTACCCCATTCTAATATCTCCCCATTAGCCCAGTCAATATAGGGATTGTGCTTACTCAGCCACGGAAACCCTAATATGATAGGACATGATGGAGAAGTAATAACCTGAAACGTCATCTCCTCCCTATGGGAGGCCCCAATGGAGATCGTAATAGGGACAGTTTCGTGGGTTATAAGCGGTTGTGTGAGTGGTCTACCATCAATAGCCTCTACAGCTAGTGGCGTAGGTCTCTCCCTGACCGGTATCTCATTAACCCTAATAAACTGGACATCAATAAAATTTCTAGCAGCACCTGAGTCCATTAGGGCACTGCAAGAAAACTTCTTGTTATCAAGGGAAATAGATACTCAAGGAGGAATCTACTTTTGTTTTTGTTAGAGGACAACTCCATCACACCTAAGATCTGTCCCCTTAAGGTTCTTAGGTGCGGAAGTTTTCCGGACGCACTGGACAATTAGTTATCATATGTCCCTTTCTACCGCAATATAGGCATAACCCCTCCCTTCTCCTATACTGTTTTTCGGCCTCTGACAGTCTAGTGACCCCTAACTGCATAGGTTCGGGTTCGGACTGTACAGGGAGGTTAGACAAAACAGGTTTAGAGAATTGAGGTGCTAGGGACATAGCCATACGTCTGGTCTTGCTTCTGGTGACTTCTCTGAGTCTTAACCTATTATCAATATGCATGATAAATGTAATAAATTCGTTAAGACTCTTAGGTAATTCTTTAGCGGCTATCTCATCTAGTATAGTCTCTGAGAGACCCTTTTTGAATGCTGAGATTAACCCATTGTTAGTCCAGTCTGCCTCGGAAGCTAAGGTACGGAATTCAATAGCATAATCCGAGATAGACCGGTTACTTTGTCTGATGTGCATTAGGGCAGTGGAGGCGTCATCCTCTCTACCCAGTGGCTCAAACGTGAGCTTGAATTCGGCAAGGAATTCCTGGTAATTATGAGCTATGCTCTGATTACTCTCCCACAACGGATTAGCCCAGGCAAGGGCCTTGCCCTTTAATTGATTCATTAGATAACCAATTCTTGCTCTGTCCGTGGGGAATGACCCTGGTGAGGCCTCAAAATGGTACTCCACCTGATTAAGAAAACCCCTGCATTCCTGGATATTGCCATCAAACTGTAGGGATGGTGATAAGGAGATGCCAGGAGTCCTCTTAACAGTGGGTGGAGGTACACAGGGTAGAGGTGCTATAGGAGGAGACGCTGCAGGCTGCAGATGCTCCGTTCTAGCGAGAAGCGTACTTAAAGCCTGAGTGAATTGATCCATGCGGTGATCATTCTCCTCTAATTTCCTCTCGCAAGCAGCTATGTGCTGACACAGTTCTACAGGATCTATGGCCATGTCGTAATGTCAGGATTACTGTTTGATCCAGCACGTAGAACTGTACAGCACGGATGACAAATAAGTAACGTATTACCGGTCCTTAGAATGGCCGGATTTAACGTACAAAGAATAGTCAAAAATACTAGCCGAGGTCAGGGAACACAGAAAGGGACACAGCGATGAGGAAAGCCAGGAGTCAGGATACCAGAATATAGAGAAGTCAATAAACAAAGCCAAAGTCAAAAACCAGGTAGAAATCTATAAACAGGAACGCGCTCTCGGACAACCACAAGGGAAACCACGACAGGGCACTGAGCAGGCTGAGAACTGGGCCTAAATACCCCTCCTTTAGTTCTGATAGGCTGTAACCGGCCTTTGACCCCAAAGTCAGTTACCAGGTTTCATTTGCATAATTGCTGCTCAGCATTAACCCTTCTGTGGATTAGGTTGCTGCTCGGCACAACTTTTCCTGTGTGGACAGTAAATGTCATTAACCACTTTTCTATAAGCGGATGAATACATGACACCAGGTTTCATTTGCACAATTACTGCTCAGCATTAAACCTTCTGTGGATTAGGTTGCTGCTCGGCACAACTTTTCCTGTGTGGACAGTAAATGTCATTAACCACATTTCTATAAGCAGATGAATATGTGACAGTGTGTCTGTCAGTGAGTATGTGTGTGTCTGTCAGTGAGTGCCTGTCTGTGAGTGTGTGTGTTTGTGTGTGTCTGTCAGTGAGTGTGTCTGTCTGTGTGTCTGTCAGCGTTTGTGTCTGTCTGGCTGTCTGTTTGTGTCAGTGAGTGTGTGTGTGTCTGTGAGTGTCTGTCTGTGAGTGTGTCAGGGAGTGTGTGTGTGTGTGTCTGTCAGTGAGTGTTTGTGTCTCAGTGAGTGTGTGTGTGTTGGTCAGTGTTGCATTGGCTGCGACTGGAGTACCTGGAGGTGCATGAAGGCACGCAACGCCACATCACATTCCGACGTGACATCAACGTGCTTCACCTTCACAGGGTTTCTAGAAGTAGTGGGAGGATCAGATTTGGCACAGGGTGCGGACGGCACCATCTGGGGTATACCAGAGGCCGGACTCCGGAGTCGCATACTGGCAGCGGCAATGTGAGTTGAGTCTGCTTGTTGGCTAGAGGGGGTCCTGGGATTTAGTAGAGGGGGAGGACTGGGATTTAGTATATGAAGGGGACTGGGATTTAGTAGAGGGGGGACTGGGATTTAGTATAGGGGGTGCTGTGGTTTAGTAGAGGGGGATGCAGGTTTTTTTTTAATACAGTAATTTTCAAAATAAACCTACGTTTCTATGAAAATGTTAGGTTTTGTTTTTTTGCGGCCCACATAAACTTAAGCCTTGTTTATGTGGCCCGTGCTAGACTTTAAGTTTGACATGCTTGTCTTAGAGCCTCTAGGACAGATCTGTAGAATTCACAGGAAGCCATATTCTTTTGATTTGCTTTTTTGCCCTACACAGAAAATTTTCTGAAGAGGTATTTTTCCCAATTCTTATATCACTGTAGCTGATCTTAGTATAAAAGATTTGTAATGGAAAATGCAGCAAAAATGTTATTGCCTTTCTATCCAGTCTTACTGTGAGGTTTCATTATTTAGAAAGAACAACTTCATGTTTATGGATAGGTATCCTTGAGATGACATTCTAGAGATCCTGACTCAGTGCTGACATGTCAATAATTGTGATAAAAGGATGATTAAATATTTAGATAAAAGGATAATCTATTTAGTTATTTAATGAAAGGTGCACACCTAATACCTTTAAAGATACAGACATAGATAAGAAAGCAAAATTAAATACATTTTATATAGTGAAGCTCTGTACTTAGATACATAATAATAATGCATAGCGGTAAATCTGGTTGAGATATTTTCTTTTTCTGTCCAAATGGGGTTTTCTTTAATTAGTTGCGGTAAAACCCAAGAGAAAGTGGAAATAAACACAATAATGCATACTTAATAGTAGCATTTTATTACTCCCTGCTCTACTGGTGAAATATTGCATTTTGGAGACATGAAAAATGTTATATTGGAAAAAAAATGTTGTAAAATCACATGCTCTACCAAACCAAACTTTCTGCAAAATCTAAATTTACTACGGAGTCTTGGTGCCGGTTTGAACTTGGAGGTGTCCTGTTTGTTGGTTATGCTTTACTTATTCTGTGATTTCTTTACATCCCTTCAAACTAGCATCCTATCTTAGGTCTAAAAAGAGCATTTAATATACATCTCTGGAAAAAGAAACTGCAGAGGTTGCAAACAATTATAGGATTACCATCTAAAATGGCTTAAACCATGCCAATCCTTTTGTCAAAAATACCAACTTTATTGACATTCCTGGAAGATGCACTCCTCAAACCCTACAACACAGCCCAAGCCCATATGGTGTCCAACACATCTTTTACTGCCACTTCCTCATCTATTGCCAATTCACCTAGATCAGTGATGGCGAACCTTTTTGAGCCTGAGTGCCCACATCACAATAAATGCCAACTTTTTTCCCTCAAAGTGCCAACACGGCAATTAAACCTGAATACTGAGGTTTAAGTTTAGAAAAAACAACTCGTACAGTTGTCTGAACTAATTAACAACTTTTGTTTTAAAAGAAGAACACAACAGAGAGCTCAATGATAGAAATTTTAAATAATGATATAAATAATAGATAAAATTAAGCTTACCGTATATACTCGAGTATAAGACGAGTTTTTCAGCACATTTTTTGTGCTGAAAAACCCCCACTCGTCTTATACTCAAGTCACTGTCTGTATTATGGCAACTTACATTGCCATAATACAGACCAGGACCGCCAAGCTCATTACAAGCCCGGCGGTCCTGCTGGGGGCTGGCAGAGAGCTGTAACTTACCTTTCCTGCAGCTCCTGTCAGCTCCCTTCTCTCTCCTCCAGTCCGGTCAGCTCCCCGTCAGCTCCACTGCAAGTCTCGCAAGAGCCGCAGGGTCAGAGCGTTGCCATGGATTAACATGGCAACGCTCCGCGCGGCACACAGACCGCAAGACTTATAGGGGAGCTAACAGGGGAGCTGACCGGACCGGAGGAGAGAGAAGGGAGCTGACAGGAGCTGCAGGAAAGGTAAGTTACAGCTCGCTGCCAGCCCCCCTCCTACACAGCCCATGCCACTAGACCACCGGGGAGTGAGAGCCCCCCTCCCTGGCCATGTATCAAGCAGGGAGGGGGGGATGAAAAATCTAAATAAATAAAAATGTAAATAATAGTAAAATAAAAATAAAATAATAATATAAAAAAATAATAATATTAAAATAATAATAATAATTAAAACATTTTAATAAAAATGCCCACCCCCCACCAAGGCTCTGCATCACACACACAAACACACTCTGCATCACAAACACACTCTGCATCACACACACACACACTGCATTCATACACACACTCTGCATTCATACACACACACACTGAACTCATACACACACACACTGAACTCATACACACACACACTGCATTCATACACACACACACACACACACACTACACTCATACACACACACATCACACTCATACACACACACACACCGCATTCATACAAACAC